>WOXC01011725.1:0-171889 GCA_011680675.1 Gymnobelideus leadbeateri
AAAACTACTTTCTAGAGTTAGACAAAATAATAACAAAATTTATTTGGAAAAACAAACGGTCTAGAATATCAAGGGAATTAATGAAAAGAAACGCTAGGGAAGGTGGACTAGCTATGCCAGATCTTAATCTTTATTATACAGCAACAGTCATCAAAACTGCTTGGTACTGGCAGAGGTGTAGAGTAGTGGATCAATGGAATAGATTAGGTGCAGGAGACCCAGCAGTTAATGAATATAGCAATCTATTGTTCGATAAACCCAAAGACCCCAGTTTTTGGGATAAGAATGCACTATTTGACAAAAACTGCTGGGAAAACTGGAATACAGCATGGCAGAAAGTGGGCATAGACCATTATCTAACACCATATACCAAAATCAAGTCCAAATGGGTGCATGATCTAGGTGTAAAGGATGATACTGTAAGCAATTTGGGAAAGCAAGGAATAGTTTACCTGATAGATCTGTGGAGAGGGGAAGACTTTAGGACCAAACAAGAATTAGAGAGCATTATAAAATGCAAAATGGATAATTTTGATTACATTAAATTGAAAAGCTTCTGTACAAACAAAGCCAATGTAACCAAGATCAAGAGGGAGGTGGGAAATTGGGAAAGAATTTTTACAACTTGTGTCTCTGATAAAGGACTCTTCTCTAAAATTTATAGAGAATTGAGCCAAATTTATATGAATACAAGTCATTCCCCAATTGATAAGTGGTCAAAGGATATGAACAGGAAGTTTTCAGAGAAAGAAATTAAAGATATCTATAAGCATATGAAGAAATGCTCTAAAGCACTATTAATTAGAGAAATGCAAATCAAAACAACTCTGAGATACCACATCCCTCCAGTCAGATTGGCTAAGATGACAAAACAAGAAAGTGACAAATGCTGGAGAGGATGTGGACAAACTGGAACACTAATACATTGCTGGTGGAGTTGTGAACTTATCCAACCATTCTGGAGAGCAATCTGGAATTGTGCCCAAAGGATTATAAATAATTTCATACCCTTTGACCCAGCCATACCACTTCTAGGGTTATATCCCAAAGAGATCATAGAAGTGGGAGGGAGACCCATATGTACAAAAATACTTTTAGCAGCCCTTTTTGTGGTTGCAAAGAATTGGAAACTAAAGGGCTGCCCATCAGTTGGGGAATGGCTAAACAAGTTGTGGTATATGAATGTAATGGAATATTATTGTGCTATAAGAAACGAAGCGGTGACGGATTTAATAATTACCTGGAGAGACTTATACAAACTGATGCTGAGCGAGAAGAGTAGAAACAGAAGAAATCTGTATACAATCACAGACATACCATATCTGTGATGACCAACTATGACAGACTGGACTCTTTTCAGCAATGCAGTGATATAAGTTAATCCCGAAAGACTCAAGAAAGTGAGAAATGCACCATCCAGAGATACAACTATAAAGAACTGAGCCTGAATCCTGATGGAACCAAACTAAATGATCTTGTTCTTTTCATTGTTTGGTTTTATTTCTTCCTTACCATCTTTCATCCCACCTAGTACAGTACGCCTTTGTAATTGGAATAATGTCTAATATGAATGCATTTGCAGATCCTATACTGGACTATATGCTGTCATGTGGGGAGGGGGGAGGGAAGTAAAGGAAATTTGAAAATCAAGGAACTATGGAATTGAATCTTGTTAACTGAAACTAAACTAATAAATTAATTAAAATAAAAAAATTAAAATTAAAAAAAAATTTTAAAAATAAAATAAAAGCATAATTGATCATATCAATAAGATAAGAAACAAAAAGCATGTGATTATATCAATAGATGCAGAAAAATCTTTTTATAAAACATAGCACCCATTTCTTTTCTTTTTTGAATTTTAACAAATACTTTATTAACTTCTGGTTTACATCATTCATTTCCACCAGATTTTCAGTTACAATTTTTCCCCCATTTTTCCCTACCCACTACCCCAGAATAGCAGTCCCATAAAATATCCCCTCATCCAATCTGCTCTCTCCCATATCTTCTCCCATACCCCCTTTGACTTTTCTAGTAGGGCAAGGTGAATCTCTGTGCCCCAATGCCTGCACATCTTATCTCCCAATTACATGCAAAAGAGTATTAATAATAGTATTTATATACATTTGAAACATTTAATTTTAAAACTTCGAATTTCAGATCCATTCCCTTCCTCCCTTGTAACCCACTCCCTCTGGGAAGATAAGCAATTCATTATGTGTTGTACATGTATAGCTATGAAAAACATTACCAAAGTAGATATATTGTAAAATACTGGTTATAATTCACTCCCACCCATCCCACCCCCCACCTGGTCCATTCCCTACTTTGATCCTGTCCCTCTTCAAAAGTAGGTACCTCCAACCTCCCCTCCCCCCAGAATGCCCTCCCCTCCATCATCCCCCCTCTTATCCCCCTTCCCCTTCCTCTCCTGCAGGGTGAGATATCCCATTTAGTATGTGTGTGATTCTCTCCCTGAGCCAAATTCAATGAGAATGGGGTTTTGCCTTTTTGCCTTCCTGTTCTTCCCCTCCCCTGCAACTACTTCTCCTTGCCTCTTCTACATGAGATTGTTTATCCTACCCTGTCTCTCCCCATCTCCTCTTGTCACTTTCCTCTCTCACCTCTTAACTTCACCCCTTAAGTATCATCCCTTCCCAACAAATTCAACCTATGCCCTCTATCCATGTATAACTGTAAACATATATATACACATTCACATATGTATTCAAATGACCATACACCCTTCTTCCATTATTTTCATACTGAGAGAGGTTTCATCAGTTACAGTTATTGCTTTTCCATATAGGAATGTAAATAGTTCAACTTTGATAAGTTCCTTTTGATTTATTTTCCCTGATTACCTTCTCAAGCATCTCTTGCTTCTTGGGACTGAATGTCAAATTTTCTATTCAACTCTGGTTTTTTCCTCAAGAATGCTTGAAAGTCCTCTCTTCCACTGAATGACCATATTTTCCCCTGAAACAAAATACTCAGTTTTGCTGGGTAGGTGACCCTTGGGTTCAGTCCCAGCTCTTTTGCCCTCTAGAATATCATATTCCATGCCCTTCTATCCCTCAGTGTAGGAGCTGCCAGGTCCTGTGCTATTCTGATTGTGTTTCCACAATATTGAAATTGTTTCTTCCTGGCTGCTTGTAGTATTCTCTCCTTGATCTGGGAATTCTAGAACTTGGCTATAATATTCCTAGGAGTTTTCTTTTGGGGATCTTTTTTCAGGAGGTGATTGCTGGATTCTTTCAACCTCTATTTACCCCTCTGGGTCTAAAACATCAGGGCAATTTTACTTGATAATTTCTTGAAGGATCATTTCTAGGTTCTTTCTTTGATCATGGCTTTCAGTCCAATAATTTTTAAATTGTCTCTCCTGGATCTATTTTCCAGGTCAGTGGTTTTTCCCATGATATATATCACATTGCCTTCTATTCTTTCATTTGGTTGAATCTGTTTAATAATATCTTGATTTCTCATAAAGTCATTAGCTTCCATTTGCTCCAGTCTAACTCTGAAGGAATGAATCTCCTCAGTGAGCTTTTGAGATTCTTTTTCCATCTGGCAAATTTGGCTTTTTAAGGCATTCTTCTCCTCATTGCCTTTCTGAGCCTCTTTTGCCATTTGGGTTAATATATTTTTAAGGTGTTGTTTTCTTCAGTCAGGCTGTTGACTGTCATTTCATACTTTTCTTGCATCTTTCTTATTTCTCTTCCCAATTTCCCCCCACTTCTCTTATCTGCTTTTTAAGGTTGTCTATGGCCTGTAGCTAGCTTGTATTTTCATTTGAGGCTTTTGGTGCAGGAGTTCTGACCTCACAGTCCTCCTCCTGTTCCATACTTTGATCCTCTTTGCCCCCAAAATAGGAGTCTAATGCTGCATTTTTCTGTTTATTTCATTTCCTTTGCCTAGTCATGTTGCCACTTAATTACTTGATTTTGAGGCTTGTTGCCACAGTAGGACTCTGGCACAAGAAATGAGAGCTTCCATCACGAACGTTGGGGTCTTCACAACTTCTGGAGGTTGGGTGGCCTCTGTAAAGCCTCCACCCACTCTGGCAAGTTGGATACCCACCCCAGACCTACCCCCCCAGACCACAATCCAGATCCAAGCAGGTTAAAGCAAGAGTGACTAACCCCAAGACTGATTGCTGTATCTCCCTACAGTTCACAGACCAGGAGCTGGAGCTGCCACTGAAGCTGCAAAATGGCCTCTATGCCATGTTTCCTGAGCTGCTTTTCGCCCCCAGGGGAGGAAGCTGTGGAGTTCCCCAAATACTGGTCCCAAAGTTCATAGGGCACTAACCTGTCAATTTGTCCTAGGCATATCTGTGTTGATAATTCTGGAATTGCCACAGCTGCTGGTGTTCTGGGGTCCCTCCAGCTGGCTGCTGGCCCAGCCACCCTGGGCCTAAAACCGAGGCTCACGTGGACCTGAGTTTGGCTCCCCACAGGCTGAGCTGTTGGCTCCCAGAATGCTGTGCTGGCCACTCCCTGCAAGGTTGCTGGGCTGTCCTCAGCAGGAGGTTAGCTTCTCTGTGTCATTCTATGGGTGCTGGGGCTCCAGAAGTTGTTCAGAGTCCACCTTTTACATTGTTTGGAAGTGGTGTGGGGTAGAGCATCTTGGAAGTGCTGTTTCTACTCTGCCATCTTGGCTCTGCCCCCCCTTCCCTGCCTCTTAATAAGCTTCAGCACCCATTTCTTTTAAAGACAGAAAAAGCATATGAATAAATAGAGCTTTTCTCAAAGTGTTAAGTTTTATCTATCTAAAAACAAGAATAAGCATTATCTTTAATGGGGATAAACTAGAAGCCTTCCCATAAGATCAGAGATTAAGCAAGGATGTTCATTATAACATTACTATTAAGTATTGTGCTAGAAGTAATAGCTATAGTAATAAGATGAGAAAAAGAAATTGGGGCGGCTAGGTGGCGAAGTGAGTAGAGTGTTGGCCCTGGAGTCAGAAGGAACTGAGTTCGGATCTGGCCTAAGACGCTTAAGGCACACAAACAGAAACCTAGCTGTGTGACCTTGGGCAAGTTACTTGACCCCAGTTGCCCTCCAAAAAGCAAAAAAAAAAAATTGAAAGAATAAACACAGACAATGAGGAAACAAAACTATCACTTTGTGTAGATAATATGATGGTTTACTCAGAGAGCACTAGAGAGTTAATAACTAAAAACCTAGTTGAAATAAGGAACAACTTTAGCAAAGTTGCAAGAAACAAAATAAAACACAGAAATCATCGTAGTGTGATATATTATCAAAAAACCCAGCAAGAATACATAGTCTGAATAAATTTATTACATTTCCATAAAATAGAAAAAATATTAAAATAATAACATTAAGAATAAACAGTACATCTCTGAAAACTTCTTTGGAAACCAATTCCAGGATTCGGGGTGCCATATTATATCTGTGTCCAAACAGATCAAAATTAGAATAAAAAATAACTGAAAAAAAAGAGAAAATTGCATTCTATTAATGGAGTCTACAACAACAGAAATTCATTGTTGCAAACAGGAAATCAAAAACAAAGTAAAAGTTTCCAGGCACCACCTTCAAACCCAGGATGAATCATTGTCCTGTGAGGCAACTGAATACCAAAAATCCTTCAAAAGTTACCACTGTAGCATAGTATTCAACAAACCCAAAGATCCCAGTTACCAGGACAAAGATTCATTCTGACAAAACCTTCTGGGAAAATTGATAGCAATTTAGCAAAAATTACGGTTAGACCAGCAACTCACGGACAAGGCAAGCTCCAAATGAATTCATGATCTAGATATAAAAGTTACATCAGTTTTTTGAAAATAGAGGTCCAAGGAAGAAATTTCATTTTGGATTCAGGATTGGGGAAGAGTTGGTGACTAAATAAGTTATAGAGAGGATCTCATGATATAAAATAAACAATTTTGACTATATAAAATTAAAACATTTTTACTTAAATCTAATACAAAGTCTGAAGGGGAACCAATAAATGGAGAAAAACTTTGCAACAAATTTTTATGATAATGATCTCATATTAAAGATATATTAGAGAACTGACTCAAATTTATTAGACTAAAGAACCATTCTCCAATAGAAAAAATGGTCAAAGGATAGGAAAAAACAGCTGTCATTCTTCTCAAGATTCTACTCCTGACTCTCCAAACTTTCTCTACCACAGCAGCCTGCCTCTCCTCACCCTCCTCCTGACCCCAGAAGTTCATTCTGTCTCTGTGGCCAATTGCCCCTGGAAGCTCCCTCTACTCCTTACCTACTCACCCTGGAGGTTCACTCCAGCCCTCTGGCCCCTTCCTCTGATTTATTGGTTTCTCCTAGAAACTCCATTTTAAGGAAAACATGTAGTTCAGCCATGTATGTCTTTAAAAGGGTTTTAGAATTCTAATCAAATGCAATCATAAATTAGTATTCCAAAATAATGCCAATTAAGTGATCAATAGATGGAATAAGACCTGCTTAAATGGCTAGACACAAAGAGTAGTTAGTAGTGGCTTAAAGTTAACTTTCCAGGTCTCCAGTGGGTTGCCTTAGGGATCTATGATTCAGTCCCACAACAGTTTTAACTGATGAATTGAATAGAAGCATGGAAAGCAGAAAAGTAGATATCTACCAATCAATAGATAAATACAATGATATATGACATTGCTGTGAGAAATGAGGAATAGATGAATACAGTGACTCTCAGAGAAAGGAGGAAGCCAAAGGCATAGGTCAGCACCAAAGGAGGGAGTGGGTGTTCTGAGAAGCTGACTGGTCAGTGAGTTTTCCTTCCAGGAAACCAGGGTTTCCTTCATAAAAAAGATTCAATTCAGTTCCACAAACACTCATTTTACTTTTGGAAGAGATACCAAATTTAGATTTCTGTGCATCTCTGGCTTCTTACAGGTAACTATCTAGTGAAAGGTTATGACATGAATAAATAATATAGGATAAAACCTAAGAGGGACAAGAAAGACATCTGAAAGACAGGAAATGGCAAAGGTAAAGGCACACAGCTGGGAGAGTGGAAGGCAGGTGTGGTTCAGAGATAGAAAGTAGGTTAGAGTAGTGGTGGGGAACCTTTTCATAATGGAAATTTAGCTGTTATCAAATAAAGGCACATTCAAGAAGTTTCAATTAGATATCATTTAAAAATATACATTATTTTTTAAAAATCTAACTACTATGTACTTCATAATTTAAAAATGAAAACTATTTGTTAATTTTAAGGTTAACTAAGGCCACATGCAACTAAGGTCACAGGTCCCCACCCCTGGATTAGATTGCAGAGTCTGCAGAGGAGTAACAAGATGTCAAACTTTAAAGGAACCTGATATTGGAGGACAATTTAATGCCGGACAAAAGAGATGAAATGTGGGTCCCTAGACAATAGGGTTGTTTTAAGACATAAAAGTTATTAATTAATTTAGGGCAGAATCATGGAGGTATGTGATATTATAGTGAGACTTCTTACAAGTTAGGAACAAGTTCCAAGACTCTGAGAACACAGGCTTCCCTTCTTATGTGTGCTGAGCTGAGCTGAACTAAGGTTATGCTGGGTGTCTGTGGTTGGTGACCTGTGTGTGCAGTCACTTTCCTGAGAATCTTCACCCTACAAGATGATGCCTCCTGGATGCTTCCTGGATTGGGAGTCAGTCGTGGCATGAGAATCAAACCCCTTGTCTACAGTCTCAATACTCTGTCCTCTGCCCAATCCCCACAATTCTCCCCTTTCCCCAAAGCAGGGCATGAGCTGATACTTTCATTCTCAGGAAGTGAAAAAGGAAGCAATCCTGGAACTGAACCTAGATCTTTACAATTCCCATTAACATCTTCTAAAACTTGTTCCAAACCTGACTTTGGTATCTGCAGATATGTCCCTCATGCTCTCCTACCTGGGTCTTAATTTTGTGCCTGCTTTTTTCAGGTCTTTGCCTGTTCTAGACCATTCCCCATTTCCTTCTCCTTTTCCCAAACCTGCCCCTCATACCAATGTCCTTCAAACATCTCTCTCTCTCTCTCTCTCTCTCTCTCTCTCTCTCTCTCTCTCTCTCTCTCTCTGTCTTCCTCTCTCTCTCCCTTTCTCTCTCTCTCTTTCTCTTCCCCTCTCTCCCTTTTTCCTCTCTCATTCCTCCTTCCCTTCTTTTTTTTCTCTCCCTCCCTCCCTCCCTAGCCACCACCCTGCATTTGGATGTAGGTCTTACCTCTACTTCAGTTCCAGCTACCTTTTCTCTCATTCCTGGGTGTGAAGCTGAATTTCCATTTCTGTTACAAGGACAAGGCACTTCTCCCTGGGTACCTGGATAGGAATCTGGGCTTGGGCTTATGTATGAGACTTCTTCCCCTATTCCCAGCTACCTAGTTTCCTCTCCCTAGTAGCCTGGGTGTACTTCCCACATATTTCTGTCCCTAGGCTTTCCCCAGCTTTCTTGCACCTGGGTCTGGGTATAAAGACAGACCTTCCCTTCTAGCCAACTTTGTTGGAATCATGGACAATAATGACAGGGAGAGGCTATGAGTGACAAACTGTCTCTCCCAGCCTTTGCTGCCTTCTTACACCTACTTCACACCCACCGCCTCCACACTCCAAACCTGGGAGTTCTAGTTTTTCTCTTCTTGGAATAAATCCCTCAACACTTTACTCATACCTCTTCTCATGCTCCTCCTCCTCCTGGGAAATTCTTCATGACGATATCCAACAAGGCAAAGTAAGAAATTACTTAATATAAGGAAAATGATGGCCATCACAGTAAGGCACTTCATTTCATCGTGTGCAGTCTTCAGTACTCACAGTCAACCTTAAACCCCTGTGTGTCCACATGTGTCAGCTCCACTGTGAGGAAGACAGAAAAGCAGGATAATCAGGCTCTGGCCTCAGTGAACTCACCATCTAGGGAGTGACAGAAAAGAAGTAGAACTTCCCTATCACAATCTGGAGATCTGCAAATTTCTTTTCTTTTCTTTTCTTTTTTTTTTTAGCCTTGTCATATTCCTTTTTTTTTTTTAATTAAACAAATGCTTTATTAACTTCTGGTTTACATCATTCATTTCCATCAGATTATGAGTTACATTTTTTCCCTACCCACCACCCCAGAATAGCAGTCCCACTAGATATCCCCTCATCCAATCTGTTCTCTCCCATATTTTCTCCCATATCCCCTTCGACTTTGCCATTAGGGCAAGGTGAATCTCTGAGCCCCAATGCCTGGACATCTTATGAAACATTTAATTTTAAAACTTTGATATTCAGATCCATTCCCTTCCTCCCTTGTCACCCACTCCCTCTGAGAAGATAAGCAATTCAGTATGTGTTGTACATGTATGGCTATGCAAAACATTACCATAGTAGATATATTGTAAAACACTGCTTATATTTCCCTCCCACCCGTCTCACCTCCCACCTGGTCCATTCCCTGCTTTGATCCTGTCCCTCTTTGATAGTGGGTACTTCCAACCTCCCCTCCCCCCAGAATGCCCTCCCCTCCATCATGCCCCTTCTCATCCCCCTTTCCCCTACTCCGGAGAGTGAATGAGGGTAAGATATTCCATTTAGTATGTATGTGATTCTCTCCTTGAGCCAACTTCAATGAGAATATGCTTTTGCCTTTTTGCCTTCCTGTTATTCCCCACCTCTGCAACTACTTCCCCTTGCCTCTTCTACATGAGATAGTTTGCCCTACCCTGTCTCTCTCCATCTCCTCTTGCCACTTTCCTCTCTCACCTCTTGACTTCACCCCTTAAGAATCATCCCTTCCTTGGGGCAGCTAGGTGGCACAGCGAGCAGAGTACCGGCCCTGGAGTCAGAAGGACCCGAACTCGGATCAGGCCACAGACACCCAACACACAAACAAAAATTCAGCCTCGTGACCCCGGGCAAGTCACCCAACCCCAATTGCCCTCCAAAAAAAAAAAAAGAATCATCCCTTCCCATCAAATTCAACCTGTGCCCTCTATCCATGTATACCTGTGAACATATGCCATGTACCCTTCTTCAATTATTTTCATAATGAGAAAGGTTTCATCAAACACAGTTATTGTTTTTCCATTTGGACTGTAAATAGTCCAACTTTGATAAGTTCCTTTTGATTTCTTTTCCTTGATTACCTTCTCAAGCATCTCTTGCTTCTTGTGTCTGAATATCAAATTTTCTATTCAACTCTGGTTTTTTTCATCAAGAATGCTTGAAAGTCCTCTATTCCACTGAATGACCATATTTTCCCCTTAAACAAGATACTCAATTTTGCTGGGTAGGTGACCCTTGGCTTCAATCCCAGCTCTTTTGCCCTCTAGAATATCATATTCCATGCCCTTCTATCCCTCAGTGTAGAAGCTGCCAGGTCCTGGGCTATTCTGATTGTGTTTCCACAATATTGAAATTGTTTCTTCCTGGCTGCTTGTACTATTTTCCCCTTGATCTGGGAATTCTGGAGCCTGGCTATAATATTCCTAGGAGTTTTCTTTTTGGGATCTTTTTCAGGAGATGATCGGTGGATTCCTTCAACCTCTATTTCCCCCACTGGGTCTAAAACATCAGGGCAATTTTCCTTGAGAATTTCTTGAAGGATGATTTCTAGGTTCTTTCTTTGATCATGGCTTTCAGGTAGTCCAATAATTTTTAAATTGTCTCTCCTGGATCTATTTTCTAGGTCAATGGTTTTTCCCATGAGATATTTCACATTGCCTGCTATTCTTTCATTTGTTTGGATCTATTTAATAGTATCTTGATTTCTCATAAAGTCACTAGCTTCCATTTGCTCCAATCTAACTCTGAAGGAATGAATTTCCTCAGTGAGCTTTTGAGATTCTTTTTCCATCTGGCAGATTCGACTTTTTAAGGCATTCTTCTCCTCATTACCTTTCTGAGCCTCTTTTGCCATTTGAGTTAGTCTATTTTTTTAAGGTGTTATTTTCCTCAGTCAGGCTGTTGACTGTCATTTCATACTTTTCTTGCATCTTTTTCATTTCTCTTTCCAAATTTTCCCCCACTTCTCTTATCTGCTTCTTAAGGTCCTCTATGGCCTGTAGCCAGCTTGTATTTTCATTTGGGGCTTTTGGTGCAGGAGTTCTGACCTCACAGTCCTCCTCCATGCTTTGAGCCTCTTTGCCCCTAAAATAGGAGTCCAATGTTGAACTTTTCTGTTTATTTTGTTTCATTTACCTAGGCATGTTGCCACTTAATTACTTGATTTTTGGGCTTGTTGCCACAGTAGGACTCTGCCACCAGACAGGGGAGCTTCTGCCCTGGGGTCTTCACAACTTCCGCCAGTTGTGTGTCCTCTGTAAAGCCTCCACCCACTCTGGCAAGTTGGATACCCACCCCAAACTTCCCCTCCAGACCACAATCCAGATCCAGGCAGTTTAAAGCAAGAGCGATCAACCCCCAGACTGATTGCTGGATCTCCCTACAATTCGCAGACCAGGAGCTAGAGCCACTATTGACGCTGCAAAATGGCTTCTGTGCAGCTGTTTCTTCAGCAGCTTTTTGCCCCCAGGGGAGGGAGCCACGTGTTCCCCAAATACTGGTCCCAAAGTCCATAGGGCACTAACCTCTCACTTTGTCCTAGGCATATCTGTGCTGATAATTCTGGAATCGCCACAATTGCTGGTGTTCTGGGGTCCCTCCAACCCGCTGAAGGCCCGGATGCCCTGGGGCTAAAACTCAGGACCTGGGCTCGGCTCTGTGGGCTTCGCTGTTGGTTCCCAGCACACTGTGCTGCCTGCTCTCAGAGAGCTGCGCTGGCTGCTCCCTGCAGGGCTGCTGGGCTGTCCTCAGCAGGAGGTTAGCTTCTCTGTGCCGTTCTGTGGGTGCTGTGGCTCCAGAAGTTGTTCGGAGCTCCCTTTCACATTGTTTGAAATTTGTGTGGGGCAGAGCACATTGGAAATGCTGTTTCTACTCCGCCATCTTGGCTCCCTGCAAATTTCTATAATATATTAGATTAACATCCCACATTATAGATGAAGAAATTAAGGATAGAAGAGCGGGTAGGACTTTCCCTCTGATACACAGCTAGTGTAGGATAGAGCAAGGAACCAAAACCAGGCGGCCTTTTTAAAACCATGGGATAGAGAGGCAGAAAGAAGATGTTGAAGTAGCAGGAATTAGTCCAACAACTTCCCCCCAAACTCCTGTAAACGTATCTATAATATGCACCAGACCAAATCCTGACCACATTTATTGGAATGAGGATCAGGTGGTAGACATTTACTCTGCCAAAGGTGATGTTCAAGTTGATCTTTGAAGGAGTCTACGTGTCCCAAGTAGTGGGGTTGAGGGGAAAGCACTTTCCAGACAGAGGTAAAGGCTCAGAGATGGAGGATGAAGTGTCACAGGTGAGGAACAGCAAGACATCTGATATAAGCAGACTATAGAGTATTTGGAGAGGAGTAATGTGTAACCATGGTAGACCATTTCCCCTTCTGGGTTACAGAGATAGTACTGAGGAGTTCAGGTGATTATATAATATCACTGATTCGACTTTCCTGTTGAATTTTCAGGGTCATTTCATCAATAGATATAGGAGTTGGATCTTGTGATTGCATTGGTATATAGAGCTTGTAGGCAAGGAAACTCCCATTACTATGTAGGTCTGCAGTTTCTCTGAAACTTATAGTCTTAGTTAAAGTGGGACTTGTGCTCCAGTTTTCCTGGCTTCAAGGTCAACAGCTTTTATCTACAATAGAAAAAAATGGCAGTCACTTTGGTAACCAGCAGTGTATCAATTGCTATGAAGCAATTGTCAGCCAGAGTTATAGGGAAACCACAATGTGGCTCACCAAATCAATCAACAAGAAGTTATTAAGCATCAGCTATGTCACATACTGTCCTGGGTGCTAGGGTTACAGAAACAAGGAGAGAAATGGTCCATATCCACAATAAGTCTCTACTTCCAAATACTCTGTCCCTCAGAATGAGAAGACAGAAAGCACATCTATAAATAATACATCATGAATATAAAGAAAATAAATGCAAGGTACCTAAAGTACAAGCTAATTAGGGAGGGAAGGAACTTGCAGTTGCAAAGATCAGGAAAAACTATAGGTAAAAGATGTGATTGTGCTGCATCTTAAAGAAAAGAGGGGATCAGTGAGGCAAAATTGAGGAACAGGTGCATTTTAGGCATGGGTGATGACCAATGCAGACATGGAAGTGGCAAACAGTGGTTTTTGTATGAGGAACAGAAAAAAGAGTGATTTGACTCGATTTCAGAGTTGGAGAAGAAGAGGTGCAGGGAATAACCAATGACATTGGAAAGAGGGACTGGGACTAATAGCACAGGGCTTTAAAAAGAAGTTTTTATATTATCTTAGAGCTACTAGAAAGTCATGATAGGGCAATCACATGGTCAGATCTGCACTTAAAAGAAAATTATTCGGGCATCCAGGTAGCAAAGTGGAAAGAGAGCTGAGACTGGAATCAAGAACATGTGAGTTCAATTCCAACTTCAGACAGTAACTATCTGTATGACCTTGGACAAGTCACTTGACCTCTATCTTCCTCATTTTCCTCACCTGTAAAATGGGGATAATATTAGCAGCTACCTCACAAGGTTGTTGTGATTAAAAAAAGACTATTTACAAAGTGCTTAGCACAGTTCCTGGCACATATTGGGTACCATAAAAGTGCTTATTCCTTTCCTCCCTTCCTAGTAATGTGTATGATGTATTAGAGTGATTAGAAACTTCAGGCGGGGAGATCAATTAGGAGTTTATTGCAATAATCTAGGCAAGAGGTGATAAGGGTATGAAATAGGGTGGTAGCTGTGTGAATGGAGAAAAAACGTTTCTGATATAAGAGATATCGAATCTACTTGAACACAACTGACATGCCTTCACCCACTCCATGAAATTTCTTCTTCTTCAGACTCAACACCTCTAGTTCCTTCCATTGATATTCAAATAGCACGACCGCAAGACCCTTCAGAATGTTAGTTTCCTTCCTTGGAACCCTAACATGTCAGTGTCCTGTGTAACCTGAACAAAATACTTCAGCTGTGGTCTGATCAAGCAGGGGTAGCAATCCTGATCTCAGACAAAGCAAAAATAGAACTAATTTAGAGAGATAAGGAAGGAAACCACATCTTTCTAAAATGTCAGTTCCATAGAGAAGGTAGAATTCATGACCAAATAAGATATAGAGAGCATTATGGAAGATAAAATAGATAATTTTGAATATATTAAACTAAAAAGGATTTGTGCAAACAAAACCAGTAAAACCAAGATTAAAGGGAAAGCAGAAAGTTGGGAAACAATCTTTACAGTAAGTGACTCTGATAAAGGCCTCATTTCTCAAATATATAAAGAACTAAGTCAAATTTATAAAAATATAATCCATACCCCAATTGAAAAATGGTCAAAGGATGTGAACAGGTAATTTCCAGAAGAAAAAATCAAAGCTATCTATACTCATATGAAGAAGTGTTCTAAATGACTTTTACCTTCTCAAGCATCTCTTGCCTCTTGTAACTGAATGTCAAATTTTCTATTCAACTCTGGTTTTTTCATCAAGAATGCTTAAAAGTCCTCTATTCCATGGAATGACCATATTTTTCCCCTGAAAGAAGATACTCAGTTTTGCTGAGTAGGTGATTCTTGGTTTTAATCCCAGGTCCTTTGCCCTCCAGAATATCATATTCCAAGCCCTTAGGTCCCTCAGTGTAGAAGCTGCCAGATCCTGTGCTATCCTGATTGTGTTTCCACAGTATTCAAATTATTTTTTCCTGACTTCTAGTAATATTTTCTCCTTGATCTGGGAATTCTGGAACCTGGCTATAATATTCCTAGGAGTTTTCTTTTGGAGATCTTTTTCAGGAGGTGATTGGTGGATTCTTTCAACCTCTATTTTGCCCTCTGGGTCTAAAATATCAGGGCAATTTTCCTTGATAATTTCTTTAAGGATAATTTCTAGGTTCTTTCTTTGATCAATGGCTTTCAGGTAGTCCAATAATTTTTAAATTATCTCTCCTGGATCTATTTTCCAGGTCAGTGGTTTTTCCCATGAGATATTTCACATTGCCTTCTATTCTTTCATTTGTTTGGATCTGCTTAACAGCATCTTGATTTCTCATAATGTCACTAGCTTCCATTTGCTCCAGTCTAATTCTGAAGGAATGATTCTCCTCAGTAATCTTTTGAGATTCTTTTTCCATCTGGCAAATTTGGCTTTTTAAGGCATTCTTCTCCTCCTCACTGCCTTTTTGGGCCTCTTTTGCCATTTGAGTTAGTCTATTTTTAAGGTGTTTTTTCCCTCAGGCAGGCTATTGGCTGTCATTTCATACTTTTCTTGCATCTTTCTCATTTCTCTTCCCAATTTCCCCCCACTTCTCTTATCTGCTTCTTAAGGTCCTTTATGGCCTGTAGCCAGCTTGTATTTTCATTTGGGGCTTTTGGTGCAGGAGTTCTGACCTCGCAGTCCTCCTCCTGTTCCATGCTTAGATCCTCTTTGCCCCCCAAATAGGATTCTAGTGTTGAATTTTTCTGTTTATATTGTTCCCTTTGCTTAGGCATGTTGCCACTCGATTACTTGACTTTGGGCTTGTTGCCACAGTAGGACTCTGCCAGCAGCCAGAGGAGCTTCTATATCCCAATTGCTAGGGTTTTCTCAGCTGCCAGAGGTATTAGTTGGGTGCCCTCTCTGAAGCCTCCACACACTCTGGCAAGCTGGTCATACACCCCAAGACCTCCACCTCAGATTGCAATCCAGATCCAAGAAGGTTAAAGCAAGAGTGATTTCCCCCATAGACACACACTGATCACTTTGTCCCCCTATAGTCCACAGGCCAGGAACTAAAGCTGAAACATGTAGCAGCAAGCACCCCAATATCCCCAGAGTGGCTGCTGACACAGGTTCTTAGATCAGCTTTTCTAAAAGAAAGCAACTTAAAATGGGTTAACAAGCTTACTTTAATCAATCAAACATATATCATTTATCTAGTTCAGGGGGAAAAGGTCAGCACCTCGAGCTTTAAAGTATACAGACAGAACTTACAAGATGGAGGAACAAACAGATCAAATAGACAGGCTTCCAAACTGTCCAACCATTACATCAATACCAAATCACAGTTATCAGAGAGGGAAGCATCAACATCTGGGTTTTCAAAGCTTGGGGGGGGGGGGGGCTCAATGGCTGCCCAGAGTGTCATCTGGTCAAATCACACAACACTTCTCAAAGTGAGTCCCAAAGCAAAGCCTCACATCAGGGATTATATAGCTTTCTCCTGGGTCAGAGAATGTCACAGCCCTCTTGACCCACTGTCCAATCACAAAGCAACAAGGTGTAGGCATTCCTGAAAACCAAGCCTCCTGCCACAGGTTCCATGTGACCACATTCAACTTAT
Source organism: Gymnobelideus leadbeateri (assembly GCA_011680675.1). Classification (NCBI taxonomy): domain Eukaryota; kingdom Metazoa; phylum Chordata; class Mammalia; order Diprotodontia; family Petauridae; genus Gymnobelideus; species Gymnobelideus leadbeateri. The sequence goes on from WOXC01011725.1 coordinate 16,331, forward strand.
TAAGGGGCAGAGTATATTTTCAAATCAAGGAAGGTTCTCAGAGTCTCTTAAGCCTATCAAAGGGCCTAGGGGGAGAGAAGATCTTTAAATTTGCATTTCCATTACACAACATGGCTGCACCAGGGCTAATCAGTCATTTCTCGCCCCCAGGGAAAGAGGCCTATGCGCTCTCCCCATCAGTCCCAAAGTCCATAGGGCACTGACCTCTCACTTTGTCATTGGCATCTATGTGTTGATAATTCTGGAAACGCCACAGCTGCTGGTGTTCTAGGGTCCCTCCAGAGGGCTGCTGGTCTATCCGACCTGGGGCTAAAACCTTCAGGGTGGTCCTTGGCTCCACTCCCAGAGTGCTGGGCTGGCCACTCCCTGCCAGGCTGCCGGGCTGTCAGCAGGGGGAAATTAGCTTCTCGGTGTCATTTGTGGGTTCTGGGGGTCCAGAGTTTGTTCAGAGTCCCCATTTATATATATTGGAAGTGGTGTGGGCTGGAGTGCTGAGGAAGTGCTGTTTCTACTCCACCATCTTGGCCCTGCCCCCAGCTGCATTGGTTTTACTTGTGCAAAGTCTTTTTTAATTTCATTTAATCAAAATTCTCCACTCCTGGGTCATTCCCTTGTCATAGTGGAAGCAATTACATCATTCAATGAAACTATGATCTATGTATGCTTTTCAAGGTTACTCAAGATGGACAGGTTATAGTGCACAGTTCTGACAAAAAGTGATTCCCTGGAGAAAGAAATGACAAACTACTCCAATATCTTTTCCAAGAAAATCCCTGGCCAGTATTAAAATGATAAAATATGTGACACTGGAAGATAATCCCCTCCAGTTGGAAGATATTCAACACACTACTAAATAAGAACAAAGACAATTACAAGTGGCTCCAATACTAGCAAAGTGGCTGGGTCAAAGCTGAAAGGAAGCTCAGATGTGGATGTGTCACTGGTGATGAAAAGAAAGTCCAATGCTGTAAAGACCAATATTGCATAGGAATCTGGAATGTGCTCTCTATGAACCAAGGTAAGCTGTATGTGGTCAAACAGGAGACAGAAAGATTAAACACCGACATCTTAGGGGCAAGTGAAGTTAAATGAATGGGAATGAATGAATTTAATTCAAGTGATTATTATATATACCACAGTAGGCACAAATCCCTTAGAAGAATGGAGTGTACTTTATAGTCAATAAAAGGGTGAGAAAAGCAAAACTGAGATGCATTATTTAAAAAAAAAAAAACAGAATAATACTGGTTCTAATCCAATGCAAACTGTTCACCATCAGAGTAATACAAGTCTATGTTCCAACCACTGATGCCAAAGAGGTCAAGATTGATCAGTTCTATGAAGATCTACTTCTTCTAGAAATAACACCAAAAAATAAATGCTTAGGATTCTTCAAACTGGGTTTTAGTAATATGTGAACTTAGAATGACCAGAACAGCAGACTGTTTTTGAAAAGGCTGTTTCTAGAGAAACTAGAGAACAAATCAACAACATTCTCTGGAGAAAGTAAGGTAGTTAGAGAGAAAAAAATCTATTTCTGTTTCATTGACTATACTAAAAGCTTTGTGTTGATCACAATAAAATGTGGTAAATTCTTTTTTTTAAGCCAAGATTATTAATGATTTATTTAGCCAGGATTGATGATGATGATAACAACTGATATGAGCACCTAACTTAAATCCAATAATCTTTTGTTAAATATCAGCTAGAAGAGCCTGATTCCCACCAGGGAATCACTCTCCAGCTGTTGTTGGCCAGGACTCTTTTTTTTAATTAATTTATTAGTTTAGTTTCAGTTAACAAGATTCAATTCCATAGTTCCTTGATTTTCAAATTTCCTTTACTTCCCTCCCCCCTCCCCACATGACAGCATATAGTCCAGTATAGGATCTGCAAATGCATTCATATTAGACATTATTCCAATTACAAAGGCGTACTGTACTAGGTGGGATGAAAGATGGTAAGGAAGAAATAAAACCAAACAATGAAAAGAACAAGATCATTTAGTTTGGTTCCATCAGGATTCAGGCTCAGTTCTTTATAGTTGTATCTCTGGATGGTGCATTTCTCACTTTCTTGAGTCTTTCGGGATTAACTTATATCACTGCATTGCTGAAAAGAGTCCAGTCTGTCATAGTTGGTCATCACAGATATGGTATGTCTGTGATTGTATACAGATTTCTTCTGTTTCTACTCTTCTCGCTCAGCATCAGTTTGTATAAGTCTCTCCAGGTAATTATTAAATCCGTCACCGCTTCGTTTCTTATAGCACAATAATATTCCATTACATTCATATACCACAACTTGTTTAGCCATTCCCCAACTGATGGGCAGCCCTTTAGTTTCCAATTCTTTGCAACCACAAAAAGGGCTGCTAAAAGTATTTTTGTACATATGGGTCTCCCTCCCACTTCTATGATCTCTTTGGGATATAACCCTAGAAGTGGTATGGCTGGGTCAAAGGGTATGAAATTATTTATAATCCTTTGGGCACAATTCCAGATTGCTCTCCAGAATGGTTGGATAAGTTCACAACTCCACCAGCAATGTATTAGTGTTCCAGTTTGTCCACATCCTCTCCAGCATTTGTCACTTTCTTGTTTTGTCATCTTAGCCAATCTGACTGGAGGGATGTGGTATCTCAGAGTTGTTTTGATTTGCATTTCTCTAATTAATAGTGCTTTAGAGCATTTCTTCATATGCTTATAGATATCTTTAATTTCTTTCTCTGAAAACTTCCTGTTCATATCCTTTGACCACTTATCAATTGGGGAATGACTTGTATTCATATAAATTTGGCTCAATTCTCTATAAATTTTAGAGATGAGTCCTTTATCAGAGACACAAGTTGTAAAAATTCTTTCCCAATTTCCCACCTCCCTCTTGATCTTGGTTACATTGGCTTTGTTTGTACAGAAGCTTTTCAATTTAATGTAATCAAAATTATCCATTTTGCATTTTATAATGCTCTCTAATTCTTGTTTGGTCCTAAAGTCTTCCCCTCTCCACAGATCTGTCAGGTAAACTATTCCTTGCTTTCCCAAATTGCTTACAGTATCATCCTTTACACCTAGATCATGCACCCATTTGGACTTGATTTTGGTATATGGTGTTAGATAATGATCTATGCCCAGTTTCTGCCATACTGTATTCCAGTTTTCCCAGCAGTTTTTGTCAAATAGTGCATTCTTATCCCAAAAACTGGGGTCTTTGGGTTTATCGAACAATAGATTGCTATATTCATTAACTGCTGGGTCTCCTGCACCTAATCTATTCCATTGATCCACTACTCTACACCTCTGCCAGTACCAAGCAGTTTTGATGACTGCTGCTGTATAATAAAGATTAAGATCTGGCATAGCTAGTCCACCTTCCCTAGCGTTTCTTTTCATTAATTCCCTTGATATTCTAGACCGTTTGTTTTTCCAAATAAATTTTGTTATTATTTTGTCTAACTCTAGAAAGTAGTTTTTTGGTAAATTGATTGGTATGGCACTAAATATATAGTTTAGTTTGGGTAAAATTGTCCTTTTTATTATATTAGCTCGACCCAGCCATGAGCAATTGATATTTTTCCAACTATTTAGACCTGCTTTTATTTGTGTGAGAAGTGTTTTGTAGTTGTGATCATATAGATTCTGGGTTTGTTTTGGCAAGTAGATTCCCAAATATTTTATAATGTCTACAGTGCCTAATTTGATTCCTTTGATTTCTTTTTCTTCTCTAATTGCTACTGCTAGTGTTTCTAGTACCAGATTGAATAAGAGGGGTGATAGTGGACACCCTTGTTTCACTCCTGATCTTATTGGAAAGGCTTCTAGTTTATCCCCATTGCATATAATACTTGCTGATGGTTTTAAATAGATGCTATCAACTATTTTGAGGAAGGCTCCATTTATTCCTATACTTTCTAGTGTTTTTAATAGGAATGGGTGTTGTACTTTGTCAAAAGCCTTTTCTGCATCTATTGAGATGATCATGTGGTTTCTGCTAGTTTTGTTGTTGATGTGCTCAATTATACTGACGGTTTTCCTAATATTAAACCATCCTTGCATTCCTGGAATGAATCCTACCTGATCAGAGTGTATTATTTTTGTGATAAGTTGTTGGAGTCCTTTGGCTAATATTTTATTTAGAATCTTTGCATCTAAATTCATGAGGGAAATTGGTCTATAATTTTCTTTCTCTGTTTTATCTCTTCCTGATTTAGGAATCAGTACCATATTTGTGTCATAGAAAGAGTTTGGTAGGACTCCTTCTTCACTAATTTTCCCAAATAGTTTGTAAAGTATTGGAATCAATTGTTCTTTAAATGTTTGATAGAATTCACTAGTGAACCCATCTGGCCCTGGAGATTTTTTCCTAGGGAGCTCATTGATGGCTTGTTTGATTTCTTTTTCTGAGATGGGGTTATTTAGGTAATTCACTTCCTCTTCAGTTAATCTGGGCAACTTGTGATTTTGTAAATATTCATCCATTTCACTAAGATTGTCATATTTATGTGCATACAATTGGGAAAAATAATTCCTCATTATTTTTTTGATTTCCTCTTCATTGGAGGTAGATTCACCCTTTTGATTTTTGATACTCATAATTTGGTTTTCTTCTTTCTTTTTTTTTATCATATTGACTAAGGGTCTATCAATTTTGTTGATTTTTTCATAAAACCAGCTCTTAGTTTTATTTATTAATTCAATAGTTTTCTTAATTTCAATTTTATTAATCTCACCTTTGGTTTTCAGTATTTCTAATTTAGTACTAAATTGGGGATTTTCAATTTGTTCTTTTTCTAGCTTTTTCAATTGCATGTCCAATTCATTGACCTCCCTTCTCTCTGCTTTAATTAAGTATACACTCAGGGATATAAAACTTCCCCTGAGAACTGCCTTTAGTGCATCCCACAAATTTTGGTATGTTGTTTCATTATTATCGTTCTCTTGAATGAAATTATTGATTGTTTCTATAATTTCTTGTTTGACCCACCAATTTTTTAGGATTAAATTGTTTAATTTCCAATGAGTTTTTAGTTTATCTTTCCATGGCCCTTTATTGCATATAATTTTTATTGCATCATGATCTGAGAAGATGCATTTAATATTTCTGCCTTTCTGCACTGGATTGTGAGGTTTTTATGCCCTAGTACATGGTCTATTTTTGAGTATGTACCATGCACTGCTGAAAAGAAAGTAAATTTCTTTTTATCCCCATTCAGTTTTCTCCAGAGATCCATCATATCTAGTCTCTCTAAGATTCTATTCACATCCTTAACTTCTTTCTTGTTTATTTTGAGGTTAGATTTATCAAGTTCAGAGAGGGGAAGATTAAGGTCCCCCACTAGTATAGTTTTGCTATCTATTTCTTCCTCTAATTCCTTTAACTTCTCCTGTAGGAATTTAGATGCTATACCACTTGGTGCATATATATTAAGTAGTGATATTGCTTCATTCTCAATGGTGCCTTTTAGTAGGATATAGTTTCCTTCCTTATCTCTTTTAATTAGATCTATTTTTGCTTTTGCTTTATCTGAGGTAAGTATTGCTACCCCTGCTTTTTTTACTTTAGCTGAGGCATAATAAATTTTACTCCAACCTTTTACCCTTACCCTGTGGGTACCCCTTTGTTTCAAATGTGTTTCTTGTAGACAGCATATTGTAGGATTGTGGTTTTCAATCCATTCTGCTATCTGCCTCTGTTTTATGGGAGAGTTCATCCCATTCACATTCACAGTAATAATGACTATCTGTCTCTTCCCCTCCATCCTATTCCCTCCCCTATTTATGTTTTTGTTTCTTCTTTCTCCCTTCCCCTCCTTAAAGTTTTCCCTTTTGACCACCCCTTCCCTCAGTGTTCCCACCCAGTGATCCCTCTTCTTAACCTACCCTCTCCCCTTATTACTGTTTCCCTCCCTTCTAATCCCCCCTTTAGTCTCCTCTTTTTCACCCCCCCCCCTTACCCTTTTGCTTTCTACAGGACAAAATAAGTTTTTATATTTATCAGAGTGAATTACTCCCCGTTTGATTCCAAACCAATGAGAGTAAATTTCAAACATTGCTCCTCTCCCACCCTCCTTTTCCCCTATTTAATGAATTTATGTGTCTATTCACATTAAAATCTTATACTTCACTTATTTAAGTTGATCCCTCTTTGAACCAGAACCAGTGAGAATAGTGTTTAAATGATGTTCTTCTCCCTCTTTCTTTCCCCTCTTCTATAGTGTGTTTTAATGTCCCTTCAGATGGGGTATTTTACCTTTTCCTATCTAATCCTTTCCTTTTCCCCATTACAATCTCTTTGATCCCCTTAATAGTTTTGTTTTTTATTTTAGACATCAGGTTAGTGCATTCATACCCACACCCTCTATCTAAGTATAACCCTTTTGAAAGTCATGATAATGATAAAGATTTTGAATATTGACAGTTATCAGCTCCACATATAGGGATGTGAACATTTTGCTCTTGTTGCATCCCAAGTAATGAGCGTGTGTTTGTGGGTGTGGGTGTGGGCACTTATGTATGTGTGAGTCTGTGTTTCTCTTGTTTACCTTGTTATGTCTTTCTTGAGTCTTGTAATTGGAGATCAAATTTTCCATTGAGCTCTGGCTTTTTCATCAGGAACATCTGGAAGTCCCTTATTTCATTAAACAACCATCTCCTTGCCTGGAAGATTATGCTCAGTTTTGACAGGTAGTTAATCCTTGGTTGTAGTCCTAGCTCTCTTGCCCTATGAAATATCAAATTCCAGTCCCTCTGCTCTTTTAAGGTAGAAGCTGCTAGGTCCTGTGTGATCCTAACTGTAGTTCCTCGATATTTGAATTGTTTCTTTTTGGCTGCTTGTAGAATTTTTTCTTTAATCTTGTAATTCTGGAATTTGGTTACTATATTTCTTGGAGTTTTCAGTTTGGGATCTCTCTCAGGAGGAGTCTGGTGAATTCTGTCGATAGTCATTTTATCTTCTGATTCCAGGACCTCAGGACAGTTTTCTTTGACAATCTCTTGGAGGATGTTGTCTAGGCTGCTTTTTTCAATCATGGCTTTCTGGTAGACCAATAATTCTTAGGTTGTCTCTCCTAGATCTGTTCTCTAGGTCAGTTATTTTTCCAGTGAGATATTTTACATTTTCTTGCAATTTTTTGATCGTCTTGTTTTGTTTGATTGACTCTTGCTGCATCATAGAGTTCTGAGCTTCAATTTGATTGTTTCTAATTTTTATCGAATTACGGTCTTCAGTTATTTTTTGAAATTCCTTTTTTAGGGAGGTATTTTCTCCAATTACTTCACTGAGACGTTTTTCCAAGTTGGTCACTGCCTCCCTGATTTGGTCTTTAAAATTTTTCTTAAGCCCCTCCAGGAATGCTATTTGGGATTGAGACCAAATCATGTTTCCTTCTGTGGTCTCAGGTGTGGGTAAAGAGTCTATATTGTCCTATGTATTTTGTTGTTCTTGCCCTGCATAGTATGCTCAAATAGACTTTTTTGCCTTCCCCTTCTCCTTCTCAGCTTCTTTTTTTTCCCATTGTGACTTCCTGTTTCTTAGTTTCTCAGGCTATGAGTTTAGGGCCTGATCCTTGACTTTGAATACCTCTGGGTGGCTAGTTTATGACTAAGTCAGGGAAGTCAATGAGGGATGTAGATGAGTAGGTATGGGTGGATCTGACCACTTCAGATTTCTGCCTTTATACCCCTGGGCTATAAGTAGGCTTTTGTTGGTGAGGAGAGGTGGGGCTTGTTGGGACCCCACCCTCTCTTCTCTTCAGACTCCTGGCTGTCTCAGTTACACCCCTTCTTGGAGACTCTCAAGCCTGGGGCTATTTCCATTAACTTGGGATTTCAATCTGGGTGGGAGACTTATCTTTGGGTTTTCTGCTTCATGAAGGAGGGATGGGAGGATCTGAGCAGCTAGAATTTACTTTGCCATTCCAGCCCCTGTGTTATACTGGCAGGCAGTTTCTAAACTTCCAGGCTGGGGGCCGAATGCAGCTAGAGAAGCAGCTTTTTCCACTGAGGGCCCAATTCTCCTACCTGGCTCCAATGATCCTACCTGTCTGAGAGATGACTGTGATTCGTCCTCAGTAAGTCTGCAGGCTGGGGCTTTTGTTCTCTCTGTTGTAGTCTGCTTGTCTGCTCTTAGGTCTGGGCTGTGCAGACACCACTCGCTCTGTGCTTGACCAGCCCAGATACACTGGGCAACCTCCTGGGCTGGACTCTGCCACACTTCGTCTTCCAGTGGGCTCCGTCACTCCGGATTCCACTTAGATTCACCCTTTGAGCCTTAGTGACCGAGGAGCTCAGTGAGATTACTGCTTCCTTTCCACCATCTTGGCTCCTCCCCCAAAATGTGGTAAATTCTTAAGGAGACTGGAATATGAGATCATCTTATCTATTGAGAAACCTATATGGGAGCCAAGAAGCAATAATGGAACATGGAACAACTGATTGGTTTGAGATTGGAAAAGAAGTAAGTCTATATATTGCCACCTTATCTACTTAACTTATATGCAGGGTACATCATCTGAAATGTTGAGCTGGAGAAATCCAAAGCCAGAATTAAAGTTGATGGGAGAAATACCAATCTCAGATATATAGATGATACCACTCTGATAGTAGAAAGTGCAGAAAAATTAAGAAGCCTCCTGATGAGGGTAAAAGAGGAATATATAAAAGTTGGCTTGAAGATTAACTAAAAAAAAAAAACTTCAGATCTTGGCAACTATTTTACAATATCATTTCCTGGCAAATAGAGGAAGAAGAAATTAAAGCGTTTTCAGATTTTATATTCTTGGGCTCAAAGATCACTATGGATGGGGACTGCAGCCATGAAATTAAAAGGTACTTGTTGCTTAGAAGGAAAACTATGGAAAATCTGGACAGCATAACAAAAAGCAGTAACATCATCTTGCCACAAATGTCCATGTAGTCAAAGCTATGGTTTTTCCATAGCTGTGATGGTTAGACCATAAGGAAAACTGATCATCAGAAAATTGATGCTTTTCAAATTGAAGTGCTGGAGAAGATTTTCCAGAGTCGCTTGGATAGCAAGATCAAATCAGTCAATACTTAAATTATTTCAGACTATTCACTGGAAGGTCAAATAGTGAAGCTGAAACTTAAATACAGTGGCCACCTAATGAAAAGAAAGGACTCATTGGAAAGGCAAAAGAGTTGAGATGGATAGATAGTGTTGAGGAAGCAACAAGCATGAGCTTTGACAGACTTTGAGAGATAATGGAGAATCAAAAGGCCTGGCATGTTATGGTCCGTGGAGTCATGAAGAGTTGAACATGACTGAATAACTGAACAAAAACAATCAAAATTATCCCTTTTATTTCCTTTGATCCTCTCTATCTTTTGTTTGGTCATAACCCTTCCCTTGTCCATAGACTTGACAGGTAAAAATTTACATGGTCCCCTACTTTGTCTAGATCATTCTTTGTGTCTAAAGTATCTGCACATTTTGACCTTTGGTATATGGTGTGAAATGTTGGTCTATTTCTAGTTTCTGCTTTCTAATTTTCATTGCAATTTTTGTTAAATGGTGAGTTCTCACTCTAAATACTTGGATCTTTGGACTATGGCCATTTGCTATTGTATATTGTGAACCTAATCTATTCCATAGATCTATCATTCTCTTTCTTACCCAGTACCAGATTGTTTTGTGTACTACTTTGGAATATAGTTTGAAATTTGATACTACTAGGCCACTTTCCTTTTAAAAGGATACTGCTAGGCCACTTTTTAAAAAATCTATTTCCTTGATATTCTTTTTTTTTTTTTGCATGGTTCTTTTCAGTTTATTACTTGAATGAGTTACACTAGTTCAAGTTAAACAGCGGACCCCAAATGATTACATTATACAAGCTGTGAGGTTTTTAAACTTGTGACAAGGGACAGAAGGGAATTTTTCTACTCATTGCAAGGAAATCCTCACTTAAGCTTCAGTGAGCCACAAGCACTTAAAACCCATGAACCTTCAGCTGGTCATCCTTAGCCAGTCCAATCTCGACGAGGAACTGGCATGTGTTCTTGCGCTGATCACCCTGTAGCTGAATTACTTCTCCATATTCTGGATGCTCAATTACAGTACCATTGCAGGCAAATTTCTTCTTGAATGCCTTCACTAGTTTCTTTTTATCGTAATCATCAGCGATCCCCTGGACAGTAGTGAGGGTCCTCCTGCGGTTTCTCTGTTGAATTCTTATATGGATGTAATCCTCAGTCCCAGCAGGAAGCAGGTCATCACCCTTACTTGCATCAGCAAAGGGGTCGAAAGAGTGGAGGTTCTGGAGAGCGGACATACGATACGATTCCTTTTCTTCTGTGGAAACGGCCTGCGGAAGGCAGTGGTGGGACAAGGCGGGCGTGGGTGACGGAGCGTCGGGAAGCGAGGAGGCTCGAGGGGAAGGCTGCTGAGTCCTCGGCAGCGGCTCAGTGACTGGGGCCTCCTTGATATTCTTAATATTTTTTCCTTTCAGATGAATTCCTGTCATTTTTTTCTAGATAGATAAGATAATTGTTGAGTAGTTTGATTGTATAGCACTGAAAAAATAATTAATTTAATTATAGTAGACATTTTTATTACATTGGTTCAGCCTACCCTTGAGCAATTAGTATTTCTCCAGTTTTTAGGTCTGACTTTATTTGTGTGAACACTGTTTTGTAATTCTGTTCATAAAGCTCCTGAGTCTTGGCAGGTAGACTTTCAACTTTATATTGTATGTAGTTATTTTAAATGGAATTTCTTTTTCTATCTCTTACTGATGGATTTTGCTGCTAATATCTTAAACTGCTAATGATTTTTGTGGGTTTATTTTATATTCTGCAGTTTTGCTAAAGTTGTTTTTTGTTTTGTTTTGTTTTTTTGCTTTTTGGAGGGCAGTTGGGGCTAAGTGACCTGCCCAAAGTCACATGGCTAGTAAGTGTGCCAAGTGTCTGAGACAGGATTTGAACTCAGGTCCTCCTGACTTCAGGGCCAGTGCTCTATTCACTGTGCACCCTAGCCTCTCCATTGTTAATTTTTAACTAATTTTTTTTGTTGATTTTCTAGATTTCTCTCCTCTCATTCACAAAGAGCGATAGTTTTGTTTCCTCGTTGCCTAGTCTTATTCCCTCAGTTTCTTTTCTTCTTTTGGTCTTATTGCTATATCTAGTGTTTCTAGTACAATACTGAGTAATAGTGGTGATTATGGACATACTTGTTTCACCCCAAATCTTATTGAAAAGGTTTCTCATTTATTCCCATTACAGATAATACTTGTTCTTGCTTTTAGATAGATATTATTTACCATTTTTTAAAAAGTTCCCTTTATTCCTATGCTTTCCAATGTGTTTTTTTTTTAATATGGAGTGCTGTATTTTGTCAAAATCTTTTTTCTACATCTGTTGACATAATCTCATTATTTTTGTTTAATCTTTTGTTAATGTGATCAATTTTATACACACACACACACACATACTATAGCTTTCTTAGTATTGTACTGGCCTTGCATTCATGGTATGGCCCACCTAGTGATAATGTATGATCTTTATACTATATTGCTGTAATTCTCTTACCAGTATTTTATTTATTTTTTTGCACCAATATTCACTGGGGCCCATCGTTTTCTTTCCCTGTTTTTTGTCTCCCTGGTTGAGGTATCAAAACTATATTTGTGCCATAGAAGGAACTTAGTAGAGCCCTTTCTTTACCTATTTTTCCAAATAGTATACATAGTATTGGGAATTAATTGTTCTTAAAATAGTTCTTGAAATGTTCTTGTGATCCATCTGGATATTTTTAAGGGAGCTAATTGATGTGTTTTTGAATTTTTTTAAGATAATGTTTGTAACCATTCTATTTCCTTTTCTCTTAATCTAAGGATTTACATTTTTGTAAATGTTCATACATTTCCCTTAGATTGTCAGTTTTATTGCCATATGGGGCAAAATAACTACTAGTAATTGCTTTAATTTCATTTTCGTTGGTCATGCATTTATCCTTTTCATTTTTGATACTGGTAACTTGTTTTTCTTCTTTTATTAATCAAATCAACCAATAGTTTTTCTGTTTTATTGGAATTTTTTTTATAAAACCAGGCCCATGTTTTCCAAGTTCAATTGTTTTTTCTTGTTGTATTTCTTTAAATTTTATTTATTCCTGCTTTGATTTTTTAGGATTTCTATTTTGGTATTGAATTGGAAATTTTTAATTTGTCCTTTTTCTTTTTTTTAATTCCATGCTCAGTTCATTATTTGCTCTTTTCTTTTCTTCTTTTATTGATGTGCAGGTAGAGATGCTGGGTATAACCTAGAAGTACTACTGACTGAGACCACAGGTGCTGAAGCATTCATCCTTCTCTATCCTCTACTAAGCATGTGGTTGACTAGGCTTCAGTTCTGTGCAGTGGGGTCTCTGGTAAGAGGAGGGTCTCTGTTTTTCACAGAAATTGACTGGCTAACAAATCCCTACAACAACAGCCAAAGAAAATGAGATTATTACTTATAAGTCTAAGTTTCCTCCAAAAGGGGAAAGTAACAATGGTGTTTATAATATGAATCAAGAATGGGAAAGCAGTTTATTCCTACTCACAAAAAAAGAATGCTAAGTAGACAAATCATAATATGCTTTAACAATATGATTATAACAGATTTCAGTAACATCTTTACGTGGACAATAGGCTGGGAGGGTAATATTAACTATTACAAAGCATAAGGCAGTTTTTGTTATTCTGTCATTTCAGTTGCATCTGACTCTTTGTAAGCCTATTTGGGATTTTCTTGGCAGAGGTACTGGAATATTTCCTTCTCCAGTATGGATGAGAAACTGAGGCAAACACGGTTAAGTGATTTGCTTAGGGTCACACAGCTAGTAAGTGTCTCAGGCCAGATTTCAACTCATAAAGATGACTTCTCTTAACTTCAGAGCCAGTACTCTCTCCACTGCATCACCTAGTGGTCCTATAAGGCAATTAGCAGTACAGCAATCAGGCAGTTTACATTTCACCTCTAACAGTGTCAGATCAAATGCCAAGCTTGGGTCAGACATCTTTCAGGTAGCATCTTCTCTGATGCAGAAATGATCCCTTTTGACATCGAAATGTTCACTGGAACTTAGGAATTTCAGACCTTTCAAGTCACGAGGTCCCAGACAGTGCTTGACAAATCCAGCTGGGAGAAACTTATTTGCCAAAATCATGACAATATAAACACAAAAGAAGGTAGAAATGGTAGTGTGATCATAGATACATGACAGTTGGGTGGAAAACAGGACAATCATCCCTTCCCCAACCTGATTCTCCTATTGCAACATTGAAGAGACCTCAAGCTTCAAGGCTAGAATGCAAGAGTCCAGGAGGTTAGTAGCTTGTTTTATGTACATTTCATGAGGCATCATCTGTTCTGGCTCAGCAGCCATCTCCCACTGCAAATCCCTCAGTGATAAATCATCCATGGGTGGATGCAACACTACCCCCAAGCCTCCATGGTGTCACCTAGAAACAAAAATATTTACTAAGCATGCTACTTGATGGGGGGTGGGGAAGACAAAGGGCCTCCAACCATCCTGGAATCCATAGATATTGACTAATGCTGGGGAGGTGACTAAAATAAATAGGAAGAGAAAGCATGGGGTATAAAAGTTCTCATGATAAGGAAGGAAAAAGAACTAGGGAGGAGGAGGGAACATGACAGGTGTTCAGAGTGAAGTATTATACTCAACTCCTTAGTCTCTCTCACCCCACATAAACTATCTATTGGTAACTAATGACTGTAATGGCTTTAGATTTTCTTTCTTTTTTTTTTTTTTTTTTTGCTTTTTTAGAGGGGGGAAGGCTGGGCAATTGGGATTAAGTGACTTGCCCAAGGTCACACTGCTTATAAGTGTTAAGAGTCTGTGGTCAGATTTGAACTCAGATCCTCCTCATTCCAGGGCTGGTTCTCTATTCACTGTGCCACCTAGCCATCCCCAACAGCTCTAGATTTTAGCTAAGACTTGATGAAAGCAAGGCGATTAGTGACTGGCGATTTTACCATCTGTAGCTTTTAGCTAGGACTAAAAGTAAACCAGGGAAGGCAGGAGGCTAAGGTGAGGAGAGAGAGAATTCCAGGCATTGGGGACCGTCAGTGGAAATGCCCAGTGTCAGGAGGGGGAGTGAAGAGTTCAAGGAGAGGCCAGGAGGCCAATATCACAGGATTGCAGTGTACACAGAGGGGGATAAGGTATAAGAAGATTGGAAAGGTAGGAAGGAGCCAAGTTTGGAAGGACTTTCAAAGACAAATAGAGAATTATATGTGTCATACTGGAAGTAACAGAGAGCCACTAGAATTTACTAGAGAGCCACTAGAATTTGGTGACTTCTATGTTCTAGAATGGCACAGTAAGAGACCTGAGGCAGGGAGATTCACTAGCAAGCATTTACAAGAGTCCAGGTGGGAGGTGATAATGGTCTAATCCAGGTGGTAGCAGTGTTAGAGAGAAATGACCATATATGAGATATGTTACAAAGGTAAAAATGAAAGGTCTTAAGGAGATTGGATACGGGGGAGGAGTCAGAGAAAATGAGGAATCAAGGATGCCCAACCTGTCTGCCTAGGAAGATAGTGTTACCACCAAAAGAGAGGCAGACCTGAGGAAAAATTGGGATTTGGTGGGGAGGGAATGAGTTTTCAGTATATTGACCACAAGATGTCTATGAGACATTGATTTTGAGATATCTAATAGGCTACTGGCGATACAAGACTGGAGGTCGGGAGAGAGATTAGTGCTGAGCAAATAGATAAGAGAAATGTCAGCATAGAGAGATGATAATTGAATCCACATGAAATGATAACTATGATCACTGAGTGGAATATTATAGAGGAAGAAGAAAAGGCCCAAAACAGAAGCCTGTGGGACACTCATGAATAGTAGACATGATCTGGATAAAGATACAGGGAAGGTGACTGGTCACATATGAAGGAGGAGAACCAGGATAGAGCAGCATAACAAAAATCTAGAGAAAAGAGGGTATTAAGCAAAAGAAAGTATCAGGTGCTGCAGTGGGGAGAGCACTGGAAATGGAATGAGGAGCACTCATCTTCATGAGTTCAAATTTCACCTCAGACACTTACTGGCTGTGTGCCCTTGGGCAAGTCACTTAATTCTGCTTGCCTCAGTTTCCTCACCAGTGAATATAAGCTAGAGAAGGAAATGGTAAATGATGCTAGTATCTTTGCCAAGAAAACTCCAAAATGGGGTCACAAAGAGTTGGAAACAACTGACCAACAACAATAGGCAGAGAAATCAGGAAGGATCAAGTTTGATAAAAGGCCATTAGATCTGACAATTAGAGGATTGTTGGTAATTTTGAAAAGAGGAGTTTCATTTCAATGACAAGCTGAGAATCAGACTGTAAAGAGTTAGGAAGAATGAGAGGAAAGAAAGTAAGCACCTATTGTAGAAGCAACTCAAGGAGCTTAGTCACAAACGAGAGGGGAGCCTTGAAAATAGCTAGTAGAGAGGGATGGACCAATGAGCGTTTCTTCTGAGAATGGAGGTAACTTGTTTATGTTCATTGGCAAAAAGATTCATCAAACAGATATGGAGCAATTGAAGATAAATGAGAGAGCAGGAGTGATAAAGGAGAAAATCCAGGAGAGGAGACAGAACAGAATGGGACCATTTGAACATGTAGAGGTCTTTGTTTGCCCTGGCAAGAAGATCCACTTCTTTGTGTGAGACAGGTGTGAAGGAAGGCATAGTGACAGGAGGCATCTGAGTGATCTAAGATGAAGAAGAGGGGGGAAGAGAGATCTCTTGTAGATGTCTCTCAATTTTTAGTTAAATATGAGACTAGGTTCTTAGATGAAAGGGTGTAGGAAGGGATAGTCATGGGAGGCCTGTGGAGGGATGAAAATGTTTGGAAGAGTCACTGTGGTGAAGGGGATAGTGAAATAAATGGGGAAGTTTAAAAAGATTGCCCTTTATCAGTGAGAGCACCAGTTGAGACAACGTAACACAGATCTATAGTGGATCCAGTCAAAATGACTTTGTGATTTTCTTCAGCTTCTGTCAGCTACAGGTGCATAGGAGCAAAGGCACAAGATTGTGGGAATGATCCAAAGCTGAGATTTTGCCAGACAAGTTAGACAATAAGGTAAGGGGGCAAGGGACTCAAGACAAGAGGAAAGTGGGGGATTGAACTGGTTTTCCAAGGGGTCAGAATAGGAAAAGGAAGGGTGCAGCTAATGTCAGGGTGTTGGCTTGGTAAAGAACTGAAGGACTGATGGATGGAGGTGATAGTGAAGTGAAGAACAGAGTTTCAGGTTTCAAGAAGAGATCTAATATAAAATCCCCTGACATTCAAATCCCTTTATAACCTGCCACTCCCTTTCCAGTCCTCTTATAATTTATACCCTCCACCCCATGTCCTCTGTGATCCAGTGATACTGACCTTGCTATTCCTTGAACAAGACATCTCCATATCCAAGGATTTTCACTGCCGGTCCTTCATGTCTAGAATTCTCTCTCTTCTCATCTTTGCTACCTGACTTGCCTGGCTTCCTTGAGGTACCAGCTAAAATTGCACCTCTTAAGAAAACACATTCTTCTTCCCCCTTAATTCTAGTGACTTTCCTGTGCTGATTATCTCTAATTTATCTTGTACATAATGGTTTACATGTTACCCCCTCCTTAGACTGAGAGCTTCCTGAGAGCAAGGACTGTCTTTTGCCATTCTTTGTATCCCCAGGGTTTAGCAGAGTACCTGACACATAGTAGGTGCTTAAGAAAGATTTACTGAGTGAATGACCACCAAGAGCAATAAAACTTGACCCATAGGGAGGGAATGTAGATAGTGAGTGACTGAAAGGGTTTGAACTGACTGTCAAGGGCTTTAAGCAAATCAAAGACGGGCAGGGTAAGGTGGTCCTCACACACTAGCCTGGAAATAGAAGACAAAGAGGGTTCACCTCCCATATGACCCTACCCCCCAACTCCCACTATGACTCAAAGATCTGCACATGCCATCTGCCTCCTTGATCTCACTCAGGGACAATGGAGGGAAACAAACTTGTGTATTGGATCAGGTTGACTCAACTCAGTAACTAGGCATCTGTTTGAGAAGAGGATGCATAGAGAAAAGGAGAGAGGGGGGAGTATGGGAGGCCGGGGGGAAAGAGAAGTGTATAGAGGGAAAAAAGAAATGGGAGACACCAAAAGGAAGCAGAGAGGAGAGGGAGGGGGCAGGGAAGAAAAGCCCTAAGGAAGATGGGAGGAAAGGTGAGTGGGAAGAAAAGTGGGAGAGGGACTTGTTTTTGACCTTCCTCTATTGTCCTCTTCGCAGCCCAGTCTGAGGCAAGTCCTCAGTCTTCCTCAGTTTATCCCAAGCCAACAAGCCCTCACTGACCTTCTTGTGGTGATTTTTCCATTCCCTTTCATTTTTTTCCACTTCTACACCAACCTTCCCCCACCCCCAATTTAGCATCAGTCTTCTAGGCTGTGTGTGGAGGTGTTCACCTGTAATTAAGTCAAATGCAGGCCCCACTTGAAATTACCTTATTGTCAGCTCAGGGGCATGGTAGAGTACAGCGCCAGAACTTTCTCAGTAAGTAATAAATATGATTTCCATTAAAACCGGAACAATCTTTAAAATTACCAGCATCAAAACTGCCCCTATAAATTTCCAGTCTTCCCCGACTGATAGCTCCTCATAAAAAAATCCTGTAAACCAAAAAAGACCCATGAGATGATGTTAAGAACAAACAAGATGGCTCCTCCTAGCTCTCCCGGGGAAAGAGTGCTAGGACTATCTGTTTCTATACCCTTGGCAGCCCTTGGGTCCTCTGAATCCTCTCTAAATCCCTCCTCAGGTTCTAGACATGGATTCTTATACACCACACTCTATCTGAATTAATCCAGATTTAGAAGGGGCCCAGTGTTCCATGCTTTAGGCAAGTACATAGAAGAGGGCAAGGGGACACTGAGCTCAGGGTTACACAGGAGCTAAGTCACACTTGAGGTTCAAGTCTGTGTGAAAATCAGGAGATTTGCATCAGTTTTGCAAAGAGAGTGGGGAAAAATTCGGGGTCAAAGAACACTTTGAAGGATGCTACATATGGATACAAAGGTGCCATAAATATGCAGAGATTAGAACCCAATCAGAGTTCAGGGCAGTACATGGGCTAAGGGTTGCACAGGTTTGAAATATTAAAAGTTGGGGGATGAACCTAGCCGTGTGACATTGTGCAATTTATTTAACCCCAACTGCCCTCCAAAAAGCAAAAAAAATTTTTTTTCAAAGTTGGGGGATGAATGGGGCAAATACAGACCAGGGCAACAAGGAGCTAGAAGGGGTCATTACAACATGAAGGTTAATGGACCTTCAGGATCTGGGCTGTTTTAGTTTTATTATCATCCCCTGCTTCCGTCACATTGTTATCCTACTTACCTCTGCATTTATGTCTCATCCAGAGGTAACAAAAGGCCACTTCAACTTCAAAAGCACAAGTCACAATCAGGATCCCACTGATCTCACACAGCCAAGGAAATGACCTGAGAAAACATACTGAAAGAATCCCCTAGATGAAGCATTCTGGGAAGACGGCAGTGTAGGTCAGAAATTTCTAAGCTCTCTCAATTTCCTCCACACAGAGACAGAACATCACCACAAAATGAATACAGAGCAGCAAACATAAAGGGGGTAAAGCAATCCTCTTCCTAAGACACTTAAGAGGAACTCAGGAAAGACAGGACCTCTAGAGACTGAGGTTTAGCCTAAGTGTAGACACCTCCAGGCCAACTCCACTGAATCAACCAACAGCAAGCCCTAGAGCAGGCAATTCTTAGGGAAGCAGACTAGGCCTCAAGAAATTTCATCTGACAAACTTTCATCTAATGGTTTGGGGAACAGATGGCTGAATGGGAGAAGATTGAAGAACCTTTGCTGTTTCTGGATGCCAGGTCTAGTGATGCTGACCACACATGATCACAAACTGAGACTGTAGGCAAGGAGGATAGAGGACATGCCATTGAGTGAGGTACTGTAGGAAGCAAGAACATTTTCAGGATGTGATTAGGGGCCTTAACTTAAGGGAGGAGAGGAGTGACTGAGGTTGAGCCCCTGGACAGAATTCAGAAAATAATAGCGAGGAAGACCTAAGGCCTGCGGCACCACTACTTGCAAGTCAGGATTGAAACCTCATTTCAATAGTAAACTACTAAAATAAAATGAAGTAAAATAAAAATAAAAAGGAGTAAGCAAAGGAAAAAATAATCCCACCATAGATAGCTACTAAGGTATAATACAAGACCTGGGTTCATATTCAGAGGAAATCAGTGAAGTGGAAAAAAATAACAACACTCCTACCTCAAATGGTCACTAGCACAAAAAGAGTATTTGGAAGAACTTAAAAAAAACCTTCAAGAACCAAATAGGAAAAAAAATCAATCCAAGAAAATTATGAAAAGAATTAAACATTTGGAAAATGAGGTGCAAAATCTTAAGGAAGAAAAAGTCCTTGAAAAACTACAATTAGATAAGGGAATCAAATGACATTATAAAACATCAAGAAATACTAAAACTAAAAATAAATAGAATTAGAAACATTTCGTTAGGGAAAATGATCTGGAGAATAGATATTGGAGACACAATATAAGAATTGTAGGACTATCTGAAAATTATGATCAAAAAAAGAATCTTGATGCAATACTACAAGCAATTATTAAAGAAAATTGCCCTGAAGTTTTAGAATAAGAGAGTGAAGTAGAAATAGGGAAAAAAATCTATTGTTCACCACCTGAAAGAGATTCTAGGAGGAAAATTATAGGAATATCATGAATAAGTTTTAAAACTCCTTGATTATAGAGAAAACATTGCAAACAAGAAAAAAAAAAAACAATAGATGTATTACAGAGATACAATCAGGATTTCAGAAGATCTAGCAGCTTCTACACTAAAAGACCACAGATCTTGAAACATTGTATTCTTAAGAGTAAAAGAGCTAAAGTTGTGAAAAGAACTAACCCAGAAAAGTTGATTAGAATCCTGAACTGCCGGGTGGGGGTGGGAATGGGCATTTAATGAATTGAAAGACTTTACGGTATTTCTGACAAAAAGACCAGAACTAAATGGAAAATTTTATGTGTAAGATACAAAAGAAGCATGAGGAAAACATTAAAGACAAATTGTAAGGGAGTCATTAAGGTCAAATTGTTTACTTCTAATGTATGAAAATTTTATCAGTATTATTAAAATTATCATCATTGCGGGGTGGAGTCAAGATGGCAGAGTAGAAACAGGACCTCACTGCAGCTCTGGCTCCCAACCCTCCAATTCATGTAAAAGGTGACTCTGAACAAACTTTGGAGCAACATAACCCACAAAATGACAGAGAGAATCTAACCTCCTCCTGAGGACAGCCCAGCAGGCCAGCAGCAAGCTGCCAGCACAGAGCTCTGGGAGTCAACTCCAGCCCCCAGCAAGCCAAGGTTTTAGCCCCAGGGGGGCCTGACCAGCTGCTGGCTTGAGGGACTTCAGATTATGAGCAGCTGTAGCACTTTCCAGAATTATCAACACATAGATGCTAAGGACAAAGTGAGAGGTCATTGCAGTGTGGGCTTTGGGATCCAGTAGTTGGGAGAGCAGTCAGCCTTTACCCCTGTGGGGAGAAGCGGCTGATGTGCCAGCAGCACAGCCACTGCCATGAGGCAGCTTCAGCTCCTGGCCTGCAGACTGTAGGGGGCTCAAGCAACCAGTCTGAGGGTAATTGCTTTAGCTTTAACTTGTTTGGATGGGGATTGCTATCTATGGTGGAGGTCCTGGGATGTGTGACCAGTGTGCCAGAGCCAGTGGAGGCATCTGAGAGGGCACCCAGCTAATACCTTCGGTAGCTGAGAAAACCCCAGAGTTTGGGAAGAAGCTCCCCTGTCTGGTAGCAGTGTCCTACTGTGGCAAAAAGCCCAAAAGTCAAATAATTGAGTGGCAACATAAGCAGGCAAAAGAAGCAAAGCATGCAGAGCAATCCAACTTACACTCCTATTTTGGGGGAAAAAAGGACCAAAGCATGGAATAGGAGGAAGACAATAAAGTCAGAACTCCTGGACCAAAAGCTTCCAAGAAAAATACAAGCTGGTTATAGCCCATAGAGGAACTCAAAAAGGATTTTGAAAAGCAAATAAGAGAAGTGGAGGAAAAATGAGGAAGAGAAATGAGAACAACACAAGAAAATTATGAAATGAGAGTCAACAACCAGACTGAAGAAAATAACATCTTAAAAAATAGACTAACTCAAATGGCAAAAGAGGCTCAAAAAGCCAATGAGGAGAACCATACCTTAAAAAGCCAAATTTTCCTGATGGAAAAAGAATCTCAAAAGCTCCCTGAAGAGAATCATTCCTTCAGAATTAGATTGAGCAAATGGAAGCTAGTGACTTCATGAGAAATCAAGATACCATTAAACAGATCCAAACAAATGAAAAAATAGAAGACAATGTGAAATATCTCATTGGGAAAACCACTGACCTGGAAAATAGATCCAGGAGAGACAATTTAAAAATTATTGGACTACCTGAAAGCCATGATCAAAGAAAGAACCTAGAAATCATCCTTCAAGACATTCTCCAAGAAACTTGCCCTGATGTTTTAGAACCAGAGGGTAAAATAGAGATTGAAAGAATTCACTGATTACCTCCTGAAAAAGATCCCGAAAAGAAAACTCCTAGGAATATTATATCCAGGTTCCAGAATTCCCAGATCAAGGAGAGAATACTACAAGCAGCCAGGAAGAAACTATTTGAATACTGTGGAAATGCAATCAGGATAGCACAGGATCTGGCAGCTTCTACACTGAGGGACTGAAGGGCTTAGAACATGATATTCTAGAGGGCAAAGGACCTGGAATTAAACCCAAGAATCACCTACCCAGCAAAACTGAGTATCCTCTTTCAGGGGAAAATATGGTCATTCAGTGGAATAGAAGACTTTCAAGTATTCTTTTTGTCTTTTTTTCTTTATTTTTAGTTTACAAGATTCAATTCCATAGTTCCTTGAGTTTCAAATTTCCCTTCCCTCCCCCCCCCCCCCATGATGGCATATAGTCCAGTATAAGATCTGCAAATACTTTCACATTAGAAATTAGTGAAGTTACAAAGGTAAATTGTACTAGATGGGATAAAAAATGGTAAAGAAGAAATAAAACCAAACAATGAAAAGAAAAAGATCAATTAGTTTGCTTCCATCAGGATTCAAGCTCAGTTCTTTCTAGTTATTTCTCAGAATGTACGCATCTCTCTCCTTCATGAGTCTTTCGGGATTGACTTATATCACTGAATTGCTGAGAAGAGTCCAGTCTGTCATAGTTGGTCATCACACATATGTTGTGTCTGTGACTGTACACAAATTTCTCCTGGTTGTACTCTTCTCACTCAGCATCAGTTTGTATAATTATAGCACAATAGTATTCCATTACATCCATATACCACAACTTGTTTAGCCATTCCCCAGTTGATGGGCACCCCTTTAATTTCCAATTCTTTGCAACCACAAAAAGGGCTGCTAAAAATATTTTGGACATATGGGTCTCCCTCCCACTTCTATGATCTCTTTGGGATATAACCCTAGAAGTGGTATGGCTGGGTCAAAGGGTATGAAATTATTTATAATCCTTTGGGCATAATTCCAGATTGCTCTCCAGAATGGTTGGATAAGTTCACAACTCCACCAGCAATGTATTAGTGTTCCAGTTTGTCCACATCCTCTCCAGCATTTGTCACTTTCTTGTTTTGTCATCTTAGCCAATCTGACTGGAGGGATGTGGTATCTCAGAGTTGTTTTGATTTGCATTTCTCTAATTAATAGTGCTTTAGAGCATTTCTTCATATGCTTATAGATATATTTAATTTCTTTCTCTGAAAACTGTCTGTTCATATCCTTTGACCATTTATCAATTGGGGAATGACTTGTATTGTTATAGATTTGACTCAATTCTCTGTATATTTTAGAAATGAGTCCTTTATCAGAGATATAGGGTGTAAAAATTCCTTCCCAATTTCCCACCTCCCTCTTGATCTTAGTTACATTGGCTTTGTTTGTACAGAAGCTTTTCAATTTAATGTAATCAAAATTATCCATTTTGCATTTCATAATGCTCTCTAATTTTTGTTTGGTCCTAAAGTCTTCTCGTCTCCACAAATCTGGCAGGTAAACTATTCCTTGCTTTCCCAGATTGCTTACAGTATCATCCTTTATACCTAGATCATGAGCCCATTTAGGCTTGATATTGGTATATGGTGTTAGATAATGGTCTATGCCCAGTTTTTGCTATACTATATTCCAGTTTTCCCAGCAATTTTTGTCAAATAGTGCATTCTTATCACAAAAACTGAGGTCTTTGGGTTTATCAAACAATAGATTACTATACTCATTAACTACTGGATCTCATGTGCCCAATCTATTCCATTGATCCACTCTACTCCTCTGCCATTACCAATCAGTTTTGATGACTGCTGCTGTATAATACAGATTAAAATCTGGCATAGCTAGTCCACCTTTCCTAGCATTTCTTTTCATTAATTCCCTTGATATTCTAGGCCGTTTATTTTTCCAAATAAATTTTGCTATTATTTTGTCTAACTCTAAAAAGTAGTTTTGTCGTAAATTGATTGGTATGGCACTAAATATATAATTTTGTTTGGATAAAATTGTCATTTTTATTATATTAGCTGGACCCAGCCATGAGCAACTGATATTTTCCCAATTAGTTAGATCTGATTTTATTTGTATGCAAAGTGTTTTGTAGTTTTGATCATATAGGTACTGGGTTTGTTTTGGCAGGTAGATTCCCGCATATTTTGTAATGTCTACAGTGACTTTAATTGGGATTTCTCTTTCTATCTCTTGCTGTTGAGTTTCATTAGAGATGTACAGGAATGCTGAGGATTTATGTGGGTTTATTTTATATCCTGCAACTTTGCCAAATTTATTTATTGTCTCTAGTAGTTTTTTACTTGATTCTCTAGGATTCTCTAAGTATATCGTCATATCATCTGCAAAGAGTGATAGCTTGGTCTCTTCTTTGCCTAATTTGATTCCTTTGATTTCTTTTTAATCTCTAATTGCTACTGCTAACATTTCTAGTAGCAGATTGAATAAGAGGGGTGATAGTGGACACCCTTGTTTCACTCCTGATCTTATTGGAAAGGCTTCTAGTTTATCCCCATTGCATATAATACTTGCTGATGGTTTTAAATAGATGCTATCAACTATTTTCAGGAAGGCTCCATTTATTCCTATACTTTCTAGTGTTTTTAATAGGAATGGGTGTTGTACTTTGTCAAAAGCCTTTTCTGCATCTATTGAGATGATCATGTGGTTTCTGCTAGTTTTATTGTTGATATGATCAATTATACTGATGGTTTTTCTAATATTAAGCCATCCTTGCATTCCTGGAATAAATCCTGCCTGATCAAAGTGTTTTATTTTTGTGATAAGTTGTTGGAGTCTTTTGGCTAATATTTTATTTAAAATTTTTGCACCTAAATTCATGAGGGAAATTGGTCTATAATTTTCTTTCTCTGTTTTATCTCTTCCTGATTTAGGAATCAGCACCATATTTGTGTCATAGAAAGAATTTGGTAGGACTCCTTCTTCACTAATTTTCCCAAATAGTTTGTAGAGTACTAGAATCAATTGTTCTTTAAATGTTTGATAGAATTCACTAGTAAACCCATTTGGCCCTGGAAATTTTTTCCTAGGGAGTTCATTGATGACTCCTTTGATTTTTTTTTCTGAGATAGGGTTATTTAGGTAATTCACTTCCTCTTCAGTTAATCTGGGCAACTTGTAATTTTGTAAATATTCATCCATTTCACTATGATTCTCATATTAATGTGCATACAATTGGGAAAAATAATTCCTCATTATTTTTTTTTATTTCCTCTTCATTGAAGGTAGATTCACCCTTTTCATTTTTGATACTCATAACTTGGCTTTCTTCTTTCTTTTTTTATCATATTGACTAAGGGTCTATCAATTTCATTGGTTTTTTCATAAAACCAGCTCTTAGTTTTATTGATTAATTCAATAGTTTTCTTAATTTCAATTTTGTTAAGCTCTCCTTTGGTTTCCAATATTTCTAATTTAGTGCTAAATTGGGGGTTTTCAATGTGTTCTTTTTTGTAGCTTTTTCAATTGCATGTCCAATTCATTGACCTCCCTTTCTCTCTGCTTTAATCAAGTATGCACTCAGGGATATAAAACTTCCCCTAAGAACTGCCTTTAAGGCATCCCACAAATTTTGGCATGTTGTCTCATTATTATCATTCTCTTGAATGAAATGATTGATTGTTTCTATAATTTCTTGTTTGACCCACCCATTCTTTAGGATTAAATTGTTTAGTTTCCAATTAGTTTTTAATCTATCTTTTCATGGCCCTTTATTGCATATAATGTTTATTGCATCATGATCTGAGAATGATGCATTTAATATTTCTGCCTTTCTGCACTGAATTGTGAGGATTTTATGCCCTAGCACATGGTCTATTTTTGAGTATGTACCATGCCCTGCTGAGAAGAAAGTAAATTCCTTTTTATCCCCATTCAGTTTTCTCCAGAGATTCATCATATCTAGTCTCTCTAAAATTCTACTCACCTCCTTAACTTCTTTCTTATTTACTTTGAGTTTAGATTTATCAAGTTCAGAAAGGGGGAGGTTAAGGTCCCCCACGAGTATAGTTTTGCTATCCATTTCTTTCTCTAATTCCTTTAACTTCTCCTCTAGGAATTTGGATGCTATACCACTTGGTGCATATATATTAAGTAATGATATTGCTTCATTCTCGATGGTGCCTTTTAGCAGGATATTGTTACCTTCTTTATCTCTTTTGATTAGATCTATTTTTGCTTTTGCTTTATCTGAGATAAGTATTGCTACCCCTGCTTTTTTTACTTTAGCTGAGGCATAATAAATTCTACTCCAACCTTTTACCTCAACCCTGTGGGTACCCCTTTGTTTCAAAGGTGTTTCTTGTAGACAGCATATGGTAGGATTATGGTTTTTAATCCATTCTGCTGTCTGCCTCTGTTTTATGGGAGAAATCATCCCATTAACATTCACAGTAATGATGACTATCTGTCTCTTCTCCTCTATCCTATTCCCTCCCCTGTTTATGTTTTTGTTTCTTCCTTCTCCCTTCCCTTCCTTGAGGGTTTCCATTTTGGCCACCCCCTCCTTCAGTGTTCCCACCCAGTGACCCCCCTTCTTTACCTAACTTCTCCCCTTACTACTATTTCCCTCTCCTCTAATCCCCCCCTTTAATCTCCTCCTTTTCAACCCCTCCTTACCCTTCTACAACCTATAGGACACAATAAATTTTTATACTTTTCAGAGTAAGTTACTCCCCGTTTGACTCCAAACCAATGAGAGTAAATTTCAAACAGTGCTCCTCTCCCTCCCTCCTTTTCCTCTATTTAATGGATTTATGTCTGTTCACATTAGAATCTTAAACTTCACTGATTAAGTTGATCCCTCTTTGAACCAAAACCAGTGAGAATAGTGTTTAAATGATGTTCCTCTCCCCCTTTCTTTCCCCTCTACTATAGTGTGTTTTTTTTTTTTAAAAGCAATTGGGGTTAAGTAACTTGCTCAAGGTTACACGGCTAGTCATTATTTATGCGTGGGTGCTCATTTTCTGAGGCCGGATCTGATCTCGGGTCATCCAAACTCCGAGGCCCGCTCTCTTACTCACTGCGCCACCTAGCCGCCCCTTTAGGGCAATTGGGGTTAAGTAACTTGCCCAAGGTTACACGGCTAGGTTTTTTTGTTCGTATGGATTAAGTGTCAGAGGCCGGCTCCGAACTCAGGGCCTTCTGATTCCAGGGCCGGCGCTCTATTCACTGTGCCACCTAGCCGCCCCTACTATAGTGTGTTTTAATGCCTCTCCGCATGGCATATTTTACCTTTTTCTATCTCATCCTTTCCTTTTTGCCCTTACCATTCCTTTGATCCCCTTAATAGTTTTTTTTTTTTTTTGGTTTTTTGTTTCGTTTTTTTTGTTTTTTTGCTTTTTTTCCTTTTTGGAGGGCAATTGGGGTTAAGTAACTTGCCCAAGGTCGCACGGCTATGTTTTTGTTTGTATATGTTAAGTGTCTGAGGCCAGATCCAAACTCAGGTCCTTCCGACTCCAGGGCCAGCACTCAACTCACTGAGCTGGCTAGCTAACCCATTAATAGGGTTTTTTTTTAAGTCTTCAGGTTAGTGCATTCATACCCACACTCTCTATCTAAGTATAACCCTTTTGAAGGTCATGATAATTATAAAATTTCTCGATATTAACAGTTATCAGTTCCTCATATAGGGATGTGAACATTTTGCTCTTGTTGCACCCCAAGTAGTGAGCATGTGTGTATGAGTGTGGGTGTGTGCATGTATGTATGTGTGAGTCTGTGTTTTCCTTGTTTACCTTTTTATGTCTTTCTTGTGTCTTGTCATTGGAGATCAAATTTTCCATTGAGCTCTGGTTTTTTCATCAGGAAAGTCTGTAAATCCCTTATTTCATTAAACGACCATCTGCTTGCCTGAAAGATTATGCTCAGTTTTGCTGGGTAGTTAGTCCTTGGTTGTAGTCCTAGCTCTCTTGCCCTATGAAATATCAAATTCCAGTCCCTCCGATCTTTTAATGTAGAAGCTGCTAGGTCCTGTGTGATCCTAACTGCAGTTCCTCGATATTTGAATTGTTTCTTTTTGGCTGCTTGAAGAATTCTTTCCTTAATCTTGTAATTCTGGAATTTGGCTACTATATTACTTGAAGTTTTCAATTTGGGATCTCTTTCAGTAGGAGTCTGGTGAATTCTTTCTATAACTATTTTGTCTTCTGATTCCGGGATCTCAGGACAGTTTTCTTTGACAATCTCTTGGAGGATGTTGTCTAGGCTGCTTTTTTTCATCATGGCTTTCTGGTAGACCAATAATTCTTAAATTATCTCTCCTGGATCTGTTTTCTAGGTCAGTTGTTTTTCCAGTGAGATATTTTACATTTTCTTCCAGTTTTTCAATCATCTTGTTTTGTTTGAATGACTCTTGGTGCATCATAGAGTTCTGAGTTTCAATTTGATTGAATTTAATTTTTAGTGAATTATAGTCTTCAGTTAGTTTTTGAAGGTCCTTTTTAGGGAGGTATTTTCTCCAATTACTTCACTGAGACTTTTTTCCAAATTGGTCACTGCCTCCCTGATTTGGACTTTAAAATCTTTCTTAAGCTCCTCCAAGAATGCTATTTGGGCTTGAGACCAGTTCATATTTCCTACTGTGGTCTCAGGTGTGGGTAGAGAGTCCAAATTGTCCTGTGTATTTGGTTGTTCTTGACCTACATAGTAAGCTTGGATCAATTTTCTTGCCGTCCCCTTCTCCTTCTCAGCTTCCTTCCTTCCTATTTCTTAATTTCTCAGGCTATGAGCTAAGGGCCTGGTCATTGACTTTGAATGCTGTAGCCTCTGGGTGTCTAGTTTGTGGCTAAGACAGGAATGTCAGAGAGGAATGTAGATGCACACTAAGTAGTCTGTGAAGGAGAATCAATCTGACCACTTAAGATTTCTGCTTCTATACCCCTGGGCTATGAGCAGGCTTTTGTTGGTGAAGTGAGGTGGGGGCTTGTTGGGATCCCTCCCTCTCTTCTCTTCAGACTCCTGGCTGTCTCAGTTACACCCTTTCTTGGAGACTCCCAAGCCTGAGGCCATTTCCATTAACTTGGGATTTCAATCTGGGTGGGAGACTTATCTTTGGGTTTTCTACTTCATGAAGGAGGGATGGGAGGATCTGAGCAACTAGAATTTACTTTGCCATTCTAGCCCCTGTTTTATACAGTCAGGCAGTTTCTAAACTTCCAGGCTGGGGGCCGAACGCTGCAGGAGAAGCTGCTCTCTCCACTGGGGGCCTGACTCTCCTACCTGGCTCCAATGATTCCTCCTGTCCCCTCGTGAGATGAAGGCTAGATGACTAGGCTAGGTTTGTCCTTGGTAAGTCTGCAGGCTGGGGTTTCTTTTCTCTCTGGTGTAATCTGCTTGTCTACTTGCTCTTAAGTCTGAGCTGTGCAGACCCCACATGCTATGTGCTCGTCGTGTCTGGATGAAGTGGGCAATTTCCTGGGCTGGATTCTGACACACTCCATCTCCAAGTGGATTTTGTCACTCCAGAATCCATTCAGATTCACTTTTTAAGGTTTAGAGATGGAGGAGCTTAGTGCAGTTACTGCTTCCTTTCCCCATCTTGGCTCAACCTCCGACTTACAAGTATTATTGATGAAAAAACCTATTAAATGGAAAATTTGACATTCAGATACAAGAAGCAAGAGATGCCTGAGAAGGTAAACAGGGAAAAGAAATCATCATGAACTTATCAAAGTTGAACTGTTTACATTCCTACATGGAAAAACAATAATTGTAACTGATGAAACTTTTCTCAGTATGAAAATAATTGAAGAAGGGTATATGGGCATATGAATACATATGTGAATTTGTGTATATATGTTTATAGGTATACATAGATAGAGGACACAGGTCGAATGTAATAGGAAAGTATGATACTTAAAAGGTGAAATTAAGAGGTGAGAGAGAAATATAATGAGAGGAGATGGGGAGAGACAGAATGTGGTAAACTATTTCATATAGAAGAGGCAAGGGAAAATTGTTACAAGGGAGGGGAAGAACAGGAAGGCAAAAAGGCAAAATCTTATTCCATTGAATTTGGATCAGGGAGAGAATGACATGCATACTAAATAGGATATCTTACCCTACAGGAGAGTAGGGGGGGGAGGGGATGAGATGGGGCATGATAGAAGGGAGGTCGGGAGGGAAGGAGGGGAGAGAAGTTGGAAGCACCCATTTATGAAAAGGGACAAGATCAATGTAGGGAATAGACCAAGTGAGAGGTGGGATAGGAGGGATGGAAATATAGTCAGTCTTTTACAATATATCTACTCTGCTAACATTTTGCATAGCTACACATGCATAACATATACTGAACTGCTTATCTTCCCAGTAATGGTGGGTGACAAGAGAGGAAGGGAATGGATCTGGAATTCAAAGTTTTAAAATCAAATGTGTAAAAATGTATAAATACTATTATTAATACTATTTTGCATATAATTGGGAAATAAGCTGTACAGGCATTGGGGCATGGAGATTCACCTTGCCCTACTGGGAGAGTCGAGGGGGGTATGGGAAAACATATGGGAGAGAGCAGATTTGACGAGGGGATATCCTGTGGGACTGCTATTCTGGGGTGAGGGGTAGGGAGAATGGGGAGGAAACATATAACTCAGTATCTGGCAGAAATGAATGATGTAAACCACAATTTAATAAAGCCTTTAGGAATAAAAAAAAAATAAAGTGTCAGGTACTGCAGTGGAGAGACCACTGGAAATGGAATCAGGAGCACTCATCTTCATGAGTTCAAATCTTACCTCAGACACTTACTGGCTGTGTGCCCCTGGGCAAGTCACTTAATTCTGCTTGCCTCAGTTTCCTCACCAGTAAATATAAACTATAGAAGGAAATGGTAAAAGATGCTAGTATCTTTGCCAAGAAAACTCCAAAATGGGGTCACAAAGAGTTGGAAACAACTGACCAACAACAGGCAGAGAAATCAGGAAGGATCAAGTTTCATAAAAGGCCATTAGATGTGACAAATAGAGTATCGTTAGTAATTTTGAAGAGAGGGGTTTCATTTCAATGAGCTGAGAATCAGAACTGTAAAGAGTTAGGAAGAATGACAGGAAAGAAAGTAAGCACCTATTGTAGATGCAACTCAAGCTCAGCCACAAAAGAGAGGGGAGACTTGAAAATAGATAACAGAGAGGGACAGATCAATTATCATTTGTTTGTTGTTGTTGTTGTTGTTTTTTTGAGACTGGAAGTAACTTGTTTATGTTCATTGACAGAAATATTCATCAAACAGATATGGAACAATTGAAGATAAATGAGAGAGCAGGAATGATAAAGGAGAAAATCCAGGAGAGGAGACAGAACAGAATGGGACCATTTGAACATGTAGAGGTCTTTGTTTGCCCTGGCAAGAAGATCCACTTCTTTGTGTGAGACAGGTGTGAAGGAAGACATAGTGACAGGAGGCATCTGAGTGATCTAAGATGAAGAAGAGGGGAGAAGAGAGATCTCTTGTGGATGTCTCTCAATTTTTAATTAAATATGAGACTAGGTTCTTAGATGAAAGGGTGTAGGAAGGGATAGTCATGGGAGGCCTGTGGAGGGATGAAAATGTTTGGAAGAGTCACTGTGGTGAAGGGGATAGTGAAATAAATGGGGAAGTTTAAAAGGATTGCCCTTTAGTAGTGAGAGCCCGAGTTGAGACAATGTAACACAGATTTATAGTGGATCCAGTCAAAATGACTTTGTGATTTTCTTCAGCTTCTGTCAGCTGTAGGTTCACAGGAGCAAAGGCACAAGATTGTAGGAATGATCCAAAGCTGAGATTCTGCAAGATAATTTAGGAAATAAGGTAAGGGGGCAAGGGACTCAAGAGAAGAGGAAAGTGGAGGATTAAACTGGTTTTCCAAGGGGTCTGAATAGGAAAAGGAAGAGTGCAGCTAATGTCAGGGTGTTGGCTTGGGAAAGAACTGAAGGACTGATGCAGCTTCTGAAGCTGAGATGCAACAAAGTATGGATCAATTCTCTGCTGCTTTTGCTGATTTTGGCCTGATAAACAATACCAAGAAGGCACAGGTTCTCCACTAGCCATCACCACACCAACCATATGTGAAACCATCAGTTACGGCAAATGGAGAAATTTTGAATACAGTGAGTAATTTCACTGACCTTGGCAGTATACTTTCCAGAGATGTCCACATTGATTATTTGGACACATGGATTGTCAGAACTAACTCAGTGTTTAAGAGGTTCTGATGGAAAGTGTGGGAAAGAGTAAGCATTAGAATGCCTACCACACTGAAGATCTACAGAGACAGAGATATAAAAAGAGAAACATACACAGATAGAAATATTAGAGACAGACAGACAGGGACACAGAAATGTAGAGACATAGAGAAAACAGATAGAGATGGGGAAAGAATGAGAGAATAAAAGAGAAGAGTCAAGGACGACATTAGACAAACAACATATAAATACTTTCTTGGTAATATCAGTTAAATAATAAGAGAACATGCTATTTGGAAAAAAAATTATATATATATATATATATATATAGCTCTATTAAATTTTTAAAAACATTAATAAACATGGCTTTCCTGGAATAATCACTGGAAAAACAATTCCAATCAACAAATAGGAAATGAAACAAAATTGTTTAGACCTCAAAAAAATGTTTGCCAGAAACACAACAGGAGCAATTTTGAGAGTGGGAAATAACATGCCCTCTTGATTCAAAATAACAAGAGTAGAATATATAAAACTGACAAACACAAAATAAAAAGCTCAGCAAACCTAACACAAAAAACCAGCAGAACTCATAAATAAACTTGTTGGGGGAGCGAATTGGAAAGGGAAGCCAGTTACAAATATACTAGTGTATAATCACATGAAAAACCACAATTTAGAAAATCAACAACAAAAATTTCCTGCCAACCTTATAGCAAAGACAGAAAATCCTGATGCAGGAACCAGTTTCAATTCAAATCACCATTGAAATTCCAAGGTTAAATATAGTAGGAGACTCAATCTAAAAAGAAGTAGGGTGGGGCATGGGGGGGAATAGGAATCAAGTCCTAAAGTTCAGCCCATATATATCATGGTGTTGAGTTCCAGCTATAGAATAAGCCAGGAAAGCCCAGTGTGTTCACACTCTTCCATTCCCCCTTTTTGATCTCTGACTACTGGGAGAATGTATATATAATACATGTATAGAGGATGTCTATGGGGCACTCATGTTTGATTTGTTCTTTATCCTGTTTATAACCTTTGACCAAGTTGGAAAGCAGACACAGACAGCCCTCAGGGTTAGAAAGGTCTTTGAAGGGAGCATGCTCTTTGAGAGTTGGGTCCCAATCTGAGCATAACTGCCACCCTACATTTAGTGGGTATATTGCATTTATTCTAGACAAGTTCTAGTTCCCAACTCCTCCAGGACCACTGTCCCAGGAATCACATAAAAGGAGTTTAGACTACTAGCCTTGGTTATGTATCAGATAGAATTAATTAGAATACAAAATACAGAGATAATAGAACACTCAGTAAGGGAAGGAATTGATCAGCAAAAAAATAAATGACAGCCAGTTATATTCTGATTGCAAGGGATAGGAAAGGGCTTCCTGCTTAGAAACCAGAGATGGGAAAGTTCATCAGCAGCCTGCCCTTCTGCTCCAGGAAGGAATTCACCTCTGATTCAATCCACAGCACAGAAATTCACTCACTCAGCTGCACCTGCCCACTCTGTGGTTCTCAAGATCTATCTGGATGCAAGTATCTAGGAGGAAATGTCAGGAGTACTCATCCTCTACCCCACAGGTCTTTCCCTCAAGATGAAAAGCTGCTGTCTCTCATCTAGTTCTTCCCATAATGCTACATGAACTAATGCCAGCCATCTTCTACCCCCAAAATACACCTTCAAGAGTTTTACTATAAAGTGTCAATTGTTGTGAATGCTGAAAATTGTTGTGTCTTCAAAGGAGAGAGAGAGAGAGAGAGAAAGAGAGAGAGAGAGAGAGAGAGAGAGAGAGAGAGAGAGAGAGAGAGAGAGAAAGAGAGAGAGAGAGATTAAATTCTTTATCATTAAGCACTGAATATGTAACCTGAATGCTCTTTCAGAGTGAGGGGATCAATGAGTGACCTGGGAAGGCGTTGAAAAGGAAGCAGGACTGAAAGAGGAGATGGGTTTTTGAAAAGTAGAAGGGTGGGTCAATTCATATAGATCGGCCAGAACATACATGAGGACAACCTGTGTCACTGAAATGGGAGTGGATTCCCAAGATTGCCCCCCAGGGCTGGTGAAGTCTTCTTCATTTCTATGCCTGCACTATGGGGGGTGGCCCCGAAGTTTATAGTGGTGCCAGTTAGAGACCTTTCCCATATGTGACCATTTCAAAGTCATCCTTTAAAAAAATTTACTAAATTTATTTATTTATTTACCTTTAGTTTACAACATTCATTTCCATAATACCTTGAGCTCCAAATTTTCTACCCCTCCTTCTTCTCCCTCCTCCCCCCCATGGAAGCATGCAATCCAAAATAGGTTCTACAAACACCTTCACATTAAACAGTAGTCAAGTTGTAAAGATGGATTATAACCAATGGAATGAACAAGAAAGAAGAAACAAAACAAAAAAGAGAGAGAGAGCACAAGTAGTTTCCTTCAATCTGCATTCAGACTTACTAATTATTTCTCTGGATATAGATAGCCCTTTCCATTGTTAGTCTTTTGAAGCTGTCTTACAGCCTTGCATTGCTAAGAGGAGCCCCATCTCTTAAAGTTAGGTATACAGATACTATGTGTCTGTAATTATGTACAATGTTCTCCTGGTTCTTCTCCCCTCACTCAGCATCAGTTTCTATAGGTCCCTCTGGGTTATGATGAAGTCTGCCTCCTCCTCATTTCTTATAGCACAATAGTATTCCATTACATTCATATATCACAATTTGTTTAGCCATTCACCAATTGATGGACATCCCCTTGATTATTCTTTTTTTTTTTTTTAAAGCAATTGGGGTTAAGTAACTTGCTCAAGGTTACACGGCTAGTCATTATTTATGCGTGGGTGCTCATTTTCTGAGGCCGGATCTGATCTCGGGTCATCCAAACTCCGAGGCCGGCCTCTTACTCACTGCGCCACCTAGCCGCCCCTTTAGGGCAATTGGGGTTAAGTAACTTGCCCAAGGTTACACGGCTAGGTTTTTTTGTTCGTATGGATTAAGTGTCAGAGGCCGGCTCCGAACTCAGGGCCTTCTGATTCCAGGGCCGGCGCTCTATTCACTGCGCCACCTAGCCGCCCCTCCTTGATTATTCTTTATCACCACAAAA
This sequence comes from Gymnobelideus leadbeateri, assembly GCA_011680675.1. Taxonomy (NCBI): domain Eukaryota; kingdom Metazoa; phylum Chordata; class Mammalia; order Diprotodontia; family Petauridae; genus Gymnobelideus; species Gymnobelideus leadbeateri. The sequence continues at coordinate 51,256 of WOXC01011725.1, forward strand.
AGAGCTACTATAAATATTTTTTTTTTACATATGGATTCTTTTCCCACTTCTATGATCTATTTGGGATACAACCCTAGAAGTGATATTGCTGGGCAAAGGGGTGTGCCCATTTTTATAGCCCTTTTGAAATAGTTCCAAATGGCTCTCCAGAATGTTTAGATCAGTTCACAACTCCACCAACAATGCATTAGTGTTCCAATTTTCCCAAATCTTCTATAGCATTTATCATTCTTGAAATAATATTTTTGTTACCCTATACAATATTCTCTTGATTCTTCTCAATTTGCTCTTCATTATTTCATGCAGGTCATTCTAGGTTTTTTCTAAGATTTTTGAGTTCATCATTTCTTACAGCACAGTAGTATTCAATCACAATCATATACTACAACTTGTTCAGTCATTCCACAATTGAGGGACATCCTTGCAATTTCCAGTTCTTTGTCACCATAAAGAGAGTTGCTATAAACAATTAAGAAGATACAGATTTTTCTCCCCTTTTTCCCCAGTAGTGGTATTACAGGGTCAAGGGGTATATAGGTAATTCAATAACTCTTTGGGAATAATTCTAGATTGCTCTCCAAAATTGTTGGATCAGTCACAATTTCACTGGCAATAAATTAGTGCCCTAATTTTTTCACATCTTGTCCAACATTTGTCTTTTTGCCCTTCAATCATTTTAGCCAGTCTGGTGGGTGTAAAATGATATCTCAAGGTTGTTTTTTTTTGTTTTTGTTTTTGTTTTTTTGTTTTTTTGGGGGGGCCTGGAAGGTCAAAATAGTGTTTATTTATCCAGCTGGTACATGGTAATGGGGGAAGAGCTGGGGTCCCAGTAAAATTGTGACTATTTTGATTCTGAAGCTTCGCTCTTTGCCCGCCGCTTCTGTCGTGCCAGCAAACGCCGTTCCCGGTCAAACTCTTTCATGCGGCCCACATAGTCCTGGTGCTCGCAGAGGTCCCAGACATGCTTCTCGTGGCCACAGGCCAGGAAGTTGGGAAAACTGTCCCGCTTACACTTGAGCAGTCAAATGAGATGGTGTGCGCAGTAATCCCGCTGTTGCAGAAGCAGCTGTGCATCATTCATTTCCTGCTGTGTGGCCACCATCACTCGCTCCTTGCGTCCCTGGAAGCCATAATCCGGGGGAAAGGTAGGCATGTGCAACGGGTCGGGCTCCGCCTCTGGGTCCCAAAAGTAGCGCCGAGTCAGGTGTGAACCCATTGCTGCTGCAGCCTGTGAGCCTTCAGCCTCAGCCTCGGCTCCTGGGGTCCTCAAGGTTGTTTTAATTTGCATTTCTCTAATCAATAATGTCGTAGAACAGTTTTTCATATGACTATAAATTGTTTTGATTGCTTCATTTGAAAACTTCCTATTCATATCCTCTGACCATTTAATAATTGTGGGATGACTCACATTCTTATAGATTTGACAAAATTCTTTTTTTCAAATGTGACCTTTATCTGATAAACTGTCTAAAATTTTTTCCCATAATTTTCTGCTTTCCTTGTGATCTTGTCTACATTTGCTTTATTTATACAAAACCTTTTAAATTTAACGCCTGTACCGGGTGGTGTAGGACAGTGTCGCAGACTCAGGCTAGGTGAGTCAAGTTGTACTGGACTGTTGTACTTTATTAAAGCAAGCAAGGTCCTCAAATATCAGAGGAAACTTGCTCTTTGTTCTAGTGTACATAATCGATGGGAAAAGCAGGAATGCAAGAATAACATATTTCTATTGTTGATGTTTCATACAACTATCTTGACTTATTCCTGTTTTCCCAATATTGGCAGTCACAGGGTATGCAGGTGTTTTTCTGAACATTGGTTATTATTTGCTACTTATATGGGAGAGAGTCAAAGGACATATGTCTGGAGGAAGAGACCTTGCATCTTTCTAGTATCCAAGGATTTTCAGACATGGCCCTGCACAATTTAATATAATTAAAATTATCAATTTTCTACCTAATTTTGTTTTCTTTTTCTAGTCTGTTTACAAATAGCTTGCCTGTCCATATATCTCTTAAATAATATGCTCCATACTCTTCAAATTTTCTTATAATCTTTCTCTTTAAATCTATGTCATATATCCATTTGGAAATTAACTTGCTAAGTGGTGTAAGATATTGGTCTATGCCCAGTTTCTACCATACTAGACATAGTAGGGAAAGAAGAAGCTTAGCTTTTCTACACTGAGACTCAAAATGATACTTTAAGAATCAGATGCATGAAGAATGGAATGAATCTACAAACTCTGCCCTAGGGAAGACCTAAAGCCTCACCAGGACATACTTGGGATGCTAAAACCAGAGCTAGGAGACTGAAAGGATTGGGGGTTTAGTAATTGAGAAGATGAGAAAATTCAACAGATTGAAACGTCCAAGTGAATAAAAGACCCAGGAGAACGGAGGGATTTAAGAGAATGAGGGGCCAAGACTTCAATGGGCTTCTCAGGAATCTGATTTCAGATTAAAGATACTGAGGGTATGCAAAAAGATCCCTAGACTATGGGAGTGAGGATTAAAAGCACTTCAACTACATGGTAAAGATCAGACAGGTCATTGTGGTCACTTATCCTTTCCCTTTGCCAGATTCAATTGTCACTCATGGCCTAGTATCCCCAAGTCTTTGATTCCCTTCTGGGGTCCATCTACTTTCAGAGAGATCCCCTAATATAATCACAGAGCCTGCTTTTTATGAGTTGCTTGCTCTTCCTTGTCTTTGAGGCTATCAAATCTAAGGATGGGGATGGACTGGAATGTGCCTAGGTGCATGGTTGCAGAAATGAAAAAAATGCCCCCCCTAATAAGGAAACAAAGAGTCAATCCCTCCAGTAATGCATACGCACCCAAGCAAAGGCCATTAGTGGAAGGAGGAAACCTTCCACACTAAACATCTGAGACTCAGCCCAAGTTCTTCAAACAAAAAGATCCTACTGAAAGTGGACCACATTCCTTCAGGAGAAGCCAAGCCTCTACAAAGACGCAGATAAAAGAACCCCCCCCCCCCCCGCCCACACACACACACACCATACTCTGCCAAAGAACAGCCCTGCCCCAAACAGACGAATTCCCCATCAGACAAAAAGATACAAACCATGACCCAGCCCCTTCTTAAGGAGAAAGGGAGTACAGCCTTTCTACCTCTACCCTAATTCTGATCCCTGTCCCCAGCCTTATCTTTGGCCAAAGAGGGCCAAAGAGGAGCATATTGAGAGGGCAGATAGTCTTGCCCTACACAAGCTTCCTCCCTCAGATCAAAGAATTGAGGAATAGAAAAAATCTTTTCCATTTGATTTCTTCCCATAATATATCCTGTTGCCCCATCCACAGATTGTTGGCGCCTAAGTCACACTCTGGTTATACCTAGTTCTCTGAGCACTGGGGCAGGGGTAGCAGGATGACTTTTAAAGATTACATACCTCTTTAAGTTTTACTGAAAGGGTTACATAAACTATTTCATTTGGGTTTCACAATGTTATGATCCTCACTTCACAAATAAAGAAACTCATAAAGTTTACATGACTTATCAAAGGATCACACAGGTGAATGTCCCAGGTGATTACAAACCCAAATGCCTTCTGACTTCCAAGTCCGACTTTCCCTGTTATTCTACACTGCCTCTGAAAAATGACCCAAGCAGCCTCATTCCCAGATTCCCTGTCTACCTGTCAAAGTCATAGAAGTCCCTGGTTCATGTCACAGACACAGTCACTTGATGTCCCTGTCACAGACATTAACAATTCTGTGTGCCTATCATGGACACTGACTTCTATAATTTTTCACAATGTCTTATGAATCCCATAAAACCCAGTTACAGTTACTGAGCTACCTGAGTCAGATATCTTGGCCCTCTCTGCTTCTCTGAACTACTGAGCAAATATATGGCTGTCACCAACTCTTCATCTTGTCAACATCCTTGTCACTTTCACTGCCTCTCCGCCTGTCACAGATACATTGCTCTGCCCTGCTCAGACCACTGTGAGAATATTGTGTTCATTTCTGGCCATCACATTTCAAGAATATCGTCAAGAAACTAGAGCCTGTCAAGAGAAGAATATCCAGAGTAGTAAAGAAAACCAAAATCATGTCATATAAAAACAGATTGAAGGAAATGAAATGTTTACCCTGAGGGGGAAAAGGGGTTGGGGTAGGGGGAGAGTATCAGGAGAGACACAGTAACAGTCTTCAAGATCGGAACAGCTGCCACATTGATCCACTTATTTTATATGGTCCTAAAAGTCAGAAGAAGGAGCCGAGATTAGAAGCCACAAGGAGGCAGATTTATGCTTAATTCAGGAAAAATTTTCTCATAGAGCTATTCAAAAGTGGATAGGACAGTCTCAGGAAGTGAGTTCCCTTTTGTTGGAGGTAAATGATGATAGAAGTTGAACCCAAACACATTGTAAGAGCTTTTGTATAACATTTGGGACATTATAATTAAAGACAGCCTGGGGAAGAGTAGACTTGGGAAAAACAAGATGCTGTCTTTAAGTGGAATCCCCAAAATGCTTTATTCAGATTATTTCAATCTTTTTAGGTTCAACAACTTTTTGTCTTTAGCTGAGTCCATACCTTTACTTCTCTGACTGCCCCTAGGTCATTGATCTCTAAGATGATGCAAAAGATCACCCAGAATGTAACTAGAGACAACCAAGTGACTTAGTGGCTAGATAACTTGGCCTGGAATCAGAAAGATTTGAGTTCAAGTCTGTCCTCAGATACTCACTAGCTGTGGATCCCTGGATAAGTCACTTAACCTCTGCTTACCTTGGTTTCCTCAAGTATAAAATGGAGATAATAATAGTACTCCCCTCCCAAGATTGTTGTGGGATAATATTTGTAAAATTCTTCCTTCCTTCTAGGATGCAAGGTAAATAAACATGAATATTATTATTAATTATTAATTAATTAAATTTTTAATTAATTAATATTTTAATTTTATTAATAAAATTTTAATTAATTAATATTTTAAATTAATTTAAATAATTAATTATTAATTAATGATAATAATTAATTAATTGTTGTTATTATTAATATTAAACAAGAATAAAAGTCAAGCTACAGTCTCTCCCCTCATCTACTTCTCAAAAAAGTGATTCTACCCCATAGTTCCTTGGGATGAAGGAAGGAAGGAAGGAAACATGTAGGAAGTGAACTACTATGTGCCAAGCACAAATATGGTTGCATTTGATCTTCACAGTAACCCTAGGAATAGGTGCTATTACTACCCCATTTGACAGTTGAAAAAAAAAAACTGAGGCAGATAGAGATTAAGTGACTTGCCCAAGGTCACATATCTAGTAAGCATCTGAGGTCATATTTGAATTCAGTCTTCTTGATTCTAAGCCCAGAACTCTAGTTACTGGGCCACCTTGCTGCCCCTAATACCCTGAATCACTTGCTCTGGGATATTGTAAGCAAGGGACCAGAAATGGGGTCTTAATTTGCATAAGAGACAAACGCTGAAATGTAACACATAAACCTATATACTTGGAAAGAGGGGACTGAACCAATTAACCATCAGCATTTTGCACAGAAGAGAGCTGACATTCAAACTGAATATCAGTTGAAGGAACTAGGGGTATTGAGCCTATAGAAGAGAAAATTGGCATGGAGTGGGTAGCAGGCATGTCAGCTGTGTTCAAGTATAATCAGTATCTCATATCAAAAACTGTTTCCTACATTCACGCAGCTACCACCTTATTTCATACTCTTGTCACCTCTTGCCTAGATTATGATCTCAAGACCCTTCAGAATGTTATTTTCCTTCCTTGGGACCCCTTCCAAATTAGCACTGTCCTTTCTAACCTGAACAAGAGATATATAGCATTATGAAATGTAAAATAGACAACTTGGATTATATTAAATTAAAAAGGTTTTGTACAAACAAAACCAGTACAAACAAGATTAGAAGAAAAACAGAAAGCTGGGAAACAATCTTCGTAGTGAGTGACTCGGATAAAAGCCTCATTTCTCAAATATATAAAGAACTAAGTTAGATTTATAAAAATACAAGCCATTCCCCAATTGGCAAAAGGTCAAAGGATATGAACAGGTAATTTCCAGCTGAAGAAATCAAAACTACCTATAGTCATATGAAAAACTGTTCTAAATCACTTTTGATTAGAGAAATGCAAATTTTAAATGCTCTAATGTGCCACCTCACACATATCAGATTGGTTAATATAACAAAAAAAGGAAAATAATGAATGTTAGAGAGGATGTAGGAAAACTGGAACACTAATGCACTATTCGTAGAGTTGTGAACTGATTCAACCATTCTGGAGAGGAATTTGAACTATTCCCAAAGAGTCATAAAATTGTACATACCTTTTGATCCAGCAATATCACTACCACATCTGTATCTCAAAGAGATCATAAAAAAGGGAAAAGGACCCATATGTATAAAAATATTTATATTAGCTCTTTTTGTGGTGACTAAGAATTGGAAATTGATAGGATGCTCATCAGTTGGGGAATGACTGAACAAGTTGTGGTATATGAATGTAATGGAATACTATTGTGCTATATGAAATGATGAGGAGACAGATTTCAGAAAAGCCTGCAAAGACTTACATGAACTTATGTTGAGTGAAGTAAGCAGAACCAAGGAAACATTGTAGACAGTCAGAGCAACATTGTGCAATGATCAACTTTGATAGTTTTGACTCTTTTTTTTTAAAAACAAATGCTTTATTAACTTCTGTTTTACATCATTCATTTCCGCCAGATTTTGAGTTACAATCATTTTCCCCCCATTATTCCCCTACCCAACCTCCCTGAATAGCAGTCCCACAAGATATCGCTTCCTCAAATCTGCTCTCTCCCATACCTTCTCCCATACCCCCATCGACTTTTCCATTAGAGGAAGATAAATCTTTGTGTCCCAATGCCTGCACATCTTATCTCCCAATTATAGGCAAAAGAGTATTAATAATAGTATTTATATATATATTTGAAACATTTAATGTTACGACCTCGAATTTCAGATCCATTTCCTTCCTCCCTTGTCACCCATTCCTTCTTGGGAGATAAGTAATTCAGTATATGTTGTACATGTCTAGCTATGCAAAACATTATCATGGTAGATATATTGTACAAGGCTGCTTATAATTCCCTCCCACTCATCCCACCCTCCACCTGGTCCATTCCCTACATGATCCTGTCCCTCTTCTATAGTGGGTACTTCCAACCTTCCCTCACCCCAAGGATGCCCTCCCTTCCATCATCCCTCCTCTCATCCCCCTTCCCCCTATCCTGCTGCAGGTTGAGATATCCCATTTAGTATGTATGTCATTTTCTCCCTGAACCAAATTCAATATGAATGTGGTTTTGCCTTTTTAGCCTTCCTTATTCTCCCCCTCCTTTGCAACCACTTCCCCTTGCTTCTTCTACATGGGATAGTTTACCCTACCCTGTCTCCCCCATCTCCTCTTGCCACTTTCCTCTCTCACCTCATAATTTCATCCCTTGAGTATTCTCCCTTCCCAACAAATTCAACCTATACCCTCTATCCATATATAACTGTAACCATATACACACACATTCACATATGTATTCATATGACCACACCCCCTTCTTCCATTATTTTCATAGTGAGAAAGATATCATCAGTCCCAGTTATTGCTTTTCCATATAGGAATGTAAATAGTTCAACTTTGATAAGTTCCTTTTGATTTCTTTTCCCTGATTACCTTCTCAGGCATCTCTTCCTTCTTGTGTCTGGATGTCAAATTTTCTATTCAATTCTGGTTTTTTCCTCAAGAATGCTTGAAAGTCCTCTATTCCACTGGATGACCATATTTTCCCCTGAAACAAAATACTCAGTTTTGCTGGGTAGGTGACCCTTGGGTTCATTCCCAGCTCTTTTGCCCTCTGGAATATCATATTCCATGCCCTTCAATCCCTCAGTGTAGAAGCTGCCAGGTCCTGGGCTATTCTGATTGTGTTTCCACAATATTGAAATTGTTTCTTCCTGGCCGCTTGTAGTATTTTCTCCTTGATCTGGGGATTCTGGAACCTGGCTATAATATTCCTGGGAGTTTTCTTTTTGGGATCTTTTTCAGGAGGTGATCTGTGGATTCTTTCAACCTCTATTTGCCCTCTGGATCTAAAACATCAGGGCAATTTTCCTTGAGAATTTCTTGAAGGGTGATTTCTAGGTTCTTTCTTTGATCATGGCTTTCAGGTAGTCCAATAATTTTTAAATTGTCTCTCCTAGATCTATTTTCCAGGTCAATGGCTATTCCCATGAGATATTTCACATTGCCTTCTAATCTTTCATTTGTTTGGATCTGCTTAACAGCATCTTGATTTCTCATAAAGTCATTAGCTTCCATTTGCTCCAGTCTAACTCTGAAGGAATGAATCTCCTCAGTGAACTTTTGAGATTCTTTTTCCATCTGGCAAATTCAACTTTTTAAGGCATTCTTCTCCTCATTGCCCTTTTGGGCCTCCTTTGCCATTTGAGTTAGTCTATTTTTTAAGGTGTTGTTTTCCTCAGTCAGGCTGTTGACCCTCATTTCATACTTTTCCCGCATCCTTCTCATTTCTCTTTCCAATTTTTCCTCCACTTCTCTTATTTGATTTTTAAAGTCCTTCTTAAGGTCCTCTATGGCCTTCAACCCGCTCATGTTTTCCCCTGGGGCTTTTGGAGCAGGACTTCTAACCTCACAGTCCTTTTCCCGCTCTATGCCCCCAAAATAGGAGTCTAGGGTTGCATTTTTCTGTTTCCTTTGCCTTGGCATGTTGCCACTTAATTGCTTGACTTTTGGGCTTGTTGCCACACTATGGCTTTAAGGCCAGATAGAGGAATTTTCATCCCGAACGTGTGGGGGGCAACTTCCATTTCTGGCAAGCTGTAAACCCACCCACAACTTCCACCCTAGATCACAGTCCAGATCCAGGGAGGTTAAAGCAAGAGCGATTACCCCCCAAGACTGATCGCTGGATCTCCCCACGATTTGTAGGCTGGGAGCCAGAAATGCCTATGAAAACTACAAAATGGCGTGTCTCCTCAGCGGCTTCTAGCTCCCAGGGGAGGGAGCTGACGCATTCCCCAAATACAGGTCCCAAAGTCCATAGGACACTAACCTCTTACTTTGTCCTAGGCATGTCTATGTTGATAATTCTGGAGTTGCCACAGCTCCTGGTGTTCTGGGGTTCCTCCAGCTGGCTGCTGGCCCTGCCGCCCTGGGGCTAAAACCTCGGCTGACGTGGTCCTGGGCTAGGCTCGGCTGGGCTCCTGCGCTCTGCGCGCTGCTGGCTCCCAGACCACTGCGCTGGTCCTTCCTGCAGGGCTGCTGGGCTGTCCTCAGAGGGAGGTTAGCTTCTCTGTGTCGTTCTGTGGGTTCTGGGGCTCCAGAAGTTGTTCAGAGTCCTTTTTTACATAGTTCGTGGGGAATCTGGGGGCAGAGGGGCTTGGACGAGCTGTTTCTACTCCACCATCTTGGCTCCGCCCCCCGATAGTTTTGACTCTTGTCAGTAATACAATGATCTAAGACATTTCCAAAAGAATCATGATAAAAAGTATTATCCACATCCAAAGAAAGAACAATGGAATGTGAATGTAGATCCACAGCATATTATTTTCACCTTTATTTGTTTGTTTGTTTTTTTCTCTTGGTTTTTCCCTTTGGTTCTGATTCTTCTTTCACAATACTACTAATGCGTAAATATATTTAATATGATTGTACATGTATAACCTATGTCAAATTGCTTACCTCTTGGAGGAGGAAGAGGGAGGGAGAAAAAAGTTATAAAAGTGAATGTTGAAAACTTTCTTTACATGAAAATGGAAAAAAATACTATCAAAGTTAAAAAAAAGTTAAGCTGATCTGAACATGAGCAATTTATTAGGCTGACAGTAACAAAAAATATTGTCAATGGCCTCACTCTATGACCAAAGACCCCAAGGTAGGATTTACTAGGTTTCATATAGTATTGGGAACTTCTGGAGAACAAAGAATAGAGCAGGGAGAAACATGAAATTCATGGTTGTCAAGAAAACATGCACCCACATGGGGCAAGTAACCACTCCTCTCTGTCATAGAGGAATATCTTATTGATTCATGGGATCCATCTTTATCCTGAGGTTATTGACAGAGGATCAAGGATAGCATACTCCCTGGATCCAAGAATGGAGATAGGAACCTCCTTGTGGTTGTTGTTGTGTTTGTCCTTCATTCTCAAAGAAGGCCATGACATCAGAGTATGATGACATGACTTGCAGTTGACTTGGATTTGATTGAGGGAAGGAAGTCCTGTGCAAGCTCATTGGACTCACTTTCTCCTAATTGTACAACAAAAGGCAAGGATGGACAACATATCTCTTAGAGCTAACTTCAGGACATAAAGATAATACAAGATGTCTTTGTATTTTCCTAGGAACTGAATGTATGATAGAGAACAGTTTTTCCCATTAATTATAACTTTGAACTCACTCAGAGGGAAGCTAAATTCCTGTGACTAAGAAATATTCATTGTTTAAGTCCACCCACAAGAGATGGTGGACCAGGGCGGCTAGGTGGCGCAGTGAGTAGAGCGCCGGCCCTGGAGTCAGAAGGACCTGAGTTCGGATCTGGCCTCAGACACTTAATCCACACAAACAAAAACCTAGCCGTGTGACCTTGGGTAAGTTACTTAACCCCAATTGCCCTAAAGGGGCGGCTATGTGGTGCAGTGAGTAAGAGCACCGGCCTCAGAGTTGGGATGACCCGAGATCAAATCCGGCCTCAGAAAATGTGCACCCACACATAAATAATGACTAGCCATGTAACCTTGAGCAAGTTACTTAACCCCAATTGCTTAAAAAAAAAAGAGAGAGATGGTGGACCAGACTTCTTAGTCACCCCTAAAGGATAACAGATTTACTTGAGGTAATTATAGAACAGTGATTAGTAGAACTGAATTTCTAAACCTAGCTTGTTACAGGCCAGTTGACAGAAAACCATGACTTAGCACTAAATTAGTTAGCTGTAAGGAGATATAGCCTTGCTTCTGGACTTGAGACCCATAAGTGAGAATTAGTGTTGGGATAAAGATCTTTAGCATTTACATGAGCTGTGCTAACATGTTCAAAAAAGGAAACAACATAGAAGCTATGGTCTGATCAAGGCGAAAGATAGCAGAACTGTCTTTTTTTCTCATTCTGGTCATTATACTTCTAAGGTCCAGTTCATTTTCACTCTGGATCTGCAACATGTTTCATTTCTATGGAAGCCAGAGGGACCCTACAGTCTACTACAGTGGAAACTGAGTCTATAAGAATCTAAAAGCAAGATAACTTGATCACAAATTTCAGACAGAAATTGAGAGGTTGAAAGAGAGGGTGAATTTTTTCATAACTATTGCCCCATTTGGGAAGGCTACTGGCTTGCCCTCCATTCAATTTCTTCCTAGTAGCTGGGCACAGAATGAATTGCTGCTGCCTCAGGTACTGGCAGCTTGCTCACTGTGCTGGGGTGGCCTAACTTAGTTGCACCTATAGTTGCCTGGTTTCCAGGACTGGCAATTTGCCTTCTGTCCTGGGGCTGGAGGCCTCACAGCAGGCCTGCTGTGCCTGCTGAGGTGGGACTGAGGGGCCTCAGTTGCTGATCTGTGTTGTGACTAAGAGCCTCCCTCTGGCTTTCCCAAGGCTGCATTTCCCTTTTACCCAAGTGAGACAGACCTTTTCTGAAGTCCTTTTAAGCTATCTTAAGCCAGAAAATTGTTTCACTCCACCTTTTCATAGGTTCTTTCACTCCAGAATCCGTTTAGAGGCTTGCTAAATATTGTTTCCAAGGGAAACTAAGGAGACCTTAGGCAAATTCCTGGCTTCTCTCTGCAACTTTGACTCCATCCTCCAAATTCTCTCCTTCCACTGAGGAGAGCACTACAATATGAATTATTCATGTGACATCATACAAAGCATATTTCCAGATTATCCCTGTTGCAAAAAAGCAAGAAAAATAAAGTAAAAAAATTATACTTCAATTTGCACTCAGAGTTAATTAGTTCACTATTTTCATCTGGATTTTTTCTCATGAGCTTTTTGGAATGATTTTGGATCATTGTATTGATCAGAGTAGCCATATCACACAATGATCTCCAGGTTCTGCTCACTTCACTCTACATAAATTCATACAGATCTTACAGGTTTTTCTGAAATCATTTTATTTGTCATTTCTTACAGTACAATAGAATTCCATCTCAACCATATACTACAACTTGTTCAGCTATTTCCCAATTGATGGGCATCCCCTCAGTTTCCAATTCTTTGCTACCACAAAGCTGCTATAAATATTTTTGTAAATGTGGTTCCTTTTCCTTTGATCTCTTTGGGATACAGACCTACTAGTAGTATATCTGGGTCAAGGGGTATGTACACTTTTGTAGCCCTTGGGCAATAGCTCCAGATTGCTCTCCAGAATGGTAGAACCAATTCATCGCTTACGCTAATAGTTCATTGTTGTGTCCCTGCTTTTCCGCATACCTTCTCACATTTGACATTTTTGTTTTCTGTCATATTAGCCAATCTGATACTGTGATATGGTATGTCAGAGTTGTTTCAATTTGCGTTTTTCTAATCAGTAATGATTTATGGTATTTTTTCATGACTATACACCGCTTTGATTTCTTCTCAAAACTCCCTGTTCAAATCCTTTGACCTTTTATCAAATGAGGAATGGGTCTTATTTTATATAAATATTTTATTTTTCTATGATTGATATTTTATATACATTTGACTCAGTTCTCTATATATTTCAAGAATGATACCTTTGTCAGAAAAAACTTGCTGTTTCCTAATTTCCTTCTAATTTTGACTGCATTTGGTTTTGTTTGTGCTAAACCTTTTTTAATTTCATGTAATCAAAATTGTCTCCTCCTGGATTAGTCCATTGTCATGGTGGAAGGGATTGCATCATTCAATGAAACTATGAGCTATGTATGCCTTTCAAGGTTACTCAAGATGGACAGGTCATAGTGGGGAGTTCTGACAAAAATTGATAGCCTGGAGAAGGAAATGGCAAACTACTCCAGTATCTTTTCCAAGAAAAACCCTGGCCAGCATTAAAATTATAACATACATGACACTGGAAGATAAGCCCCTACAGTCGGAAGGTATTCAACACACTACTAGAGAAGAACAAGGACAACTACAAGTGGCTCCAATACTAGCAAAGTGGCTGGGTCAAAGCTGAAAGGAAGCTCAGATGTGGATGTGCCTGGTGATGAAAGGGAAGTTCAATGCTGTAAAGATCAATATTGCATAGGAATCTGCAATGTACTATCTATGAACCAAGGTAAGCTGGATGTGGGCAAACAGGAGACAGAGAGATTGAACAATGACATCTTGGGTGTCAGTTAACTTAAATGAATAGGAATGAATGAATTTAATTCAAGTGATTATTATGTATACCACTGTGAGTAAAAACCCCTTAGAAAAATGGAGTAGGCTTCATAGTCAATAAGAGGGTGAGAAAAGCAAAACTGGGACATATTATCAAAAAATCAGAATGATATTGGTTCTAATACAAAACAAACTATTCAATATCAGAGTAATATAAGTCTATGCTCTAACCACTGATGCCAAAGGGGTCAAAATTGATCCGTTCTATGAAGATCTACGTCTTCTAGAAATACCAACCCAAAAAGTTGTGGCATTCATGAAAGGGGATTGGAATGCGAAAGTAGCAAATGAAAAGATAATTGGAATAACAGGCAAGCTTGGCCTTGGAGTACAAAATGGAGCAAGGGAGAGGATAATAGAGTTTTGTCAAGGTAACTTGGAAGTCATAGCAAACACTTTTTTAACAACCCAGAAAGGTAACTCTACACTAGATGGTCAATATAGAAATCAAATTGATTATATTCTTTGCAGCCAAAGGTGGAGAAGTTCTATACAATCAGTTAAAACAAGACTTAAAATTGACTGTGGTTCAGATCATGAGTTTTTCTTTCAAAATTCAAACAAATTAAGGAAAGTAGGGGAAACCTTCAGACCAAATAGGTATGGCCTCAATAACACCCCTTATGTACATGAAGAGAACGTGATGAATAGATTTAAGGCATTAAATTTGGTAGAGTGTCTGACAGAGGTTCACAATATTGTACAGGAAGCAGCAACAACAACAAAAAAAACCCCAAAAAAGAACAAGAAAGAAAGACAGCTATCTAATGGGGCATTGCAAATAGCTGAGGAAAGAAGGGAAGTGAAAGGGAAAGATATATCTAATTGAATGCAGAATTCCAGAGAATATCAAGGAGAAAGTTATTTTTAAATTATCAGTGCAAAGAAATGAAAGAAAACAATAGAATGGGAAAGACAAGTGATCTCTTGAAGAAAATTTGAGACATCGAACATTTCATTTGAAATGTTCAGACACTTCATTTGAAAATGGGTATGATAAATAAAAACTAGTAGGGACTTAACAGAAGCATAAGACTTTAAGAAGAGGTGGTAATAATATACAGAAGAACTATACAAGAAAGATCTTAACATCACCAATAACTACAAAAGGGGTGGTTACAGATCTGGATCCAGAGATCCTGGAGAATGAAGTCAAATAGGCTTTAGGAAGCATTACTAACAATAAGGTGACAAAATTCCAGCTGAGCTATTCTGTTCAAGTACTGCACACAATGTGCCAGCAAATTTGGAAAACTTTAGAATGGCTACTGGATTAGAAAAAAATCAGATTATGTACCAATCTTAAAGAAGGGCAATGCCTAAAATTTTTCAAATTACCTAACAGTTATGCTCATTTTACATGCCAGCATGTTTATGCTTAAGATTCTTGAAGCTGGACTTTAGTAATATGTGAACTGAGAATTACCAGAGCAGCAGGCTGTTTTTGAAGAGGAAGAGGAACTGGAGACCAAATCACCAGCATTCTCTGGATTATGGAGAAAACAAGATGAAAATATGTGCTTCTGCTTATTGACTACACTAAAACCTTTGTGTGGATGACAGCAAAATGTGGTAAATTCTTAAAGAGATTGGAGTATCAGATCATCTTGTCTACTGAGAAACTGCTCAGGAAGCAACAATAGAACAAGAAACAACTGATTGGTTTGAGATTGGAAAAGAAGTAAGCCTATATATTGTCACATTATCTACTTAACTTACATGCAAAGTACATGAAATGTTGGGCTGGATGAGTCAAAAGTCAGAATTAAGATTGCTGGGACAAATAACAATCTCAGATATGTAGATGATACCACTCTGATGGCAGAAAGTGAAGAAAAATTAAGAAGCCTCTTGATGAGGGTCAAAGAGGAACATATAAAAGCTGGCTTGAAGATTAAAAAAAACTAAGATCTTGGCAATATCTTACAACATCATTTCCTAGCAAATAAAGGAAGAAGAAATTGAAGCATTTTCATATTTTATGCTCCTGGGTTCAAAAATTACTGTAGATGAAGATTGCAGTCATGAAATTAAAAGGTACTTGTTGCTTAGAAGGAAAACTATGGAAAATCTGTATAACATACCAAAAAGCAGAAATATCATCTTGCCACAAAGGTCCATATTTCAAAGCTATAGTAATGGAGAACTGTGATGGTTGGACCATAGGGAAAGCTGATCATCAGAGAATTGATGCTTTTCAAATTGTGATATTGGAGAAGATGTTGGGGAGTTCCTTGGATAGCAAGGAGATCAAATCAGTCAATTATTTGTAAAATTATTTCAGACTATTCACTGGAAGGTCAAATACTGAAGCTGAAGCCTAAATACATTAGCCACCCAGTGAAAAGACAGGACTCATTGAAAAAAGGCTAAAGGGTAAGGGGACAGCACAGGTTGAGATGGATAAATAGTGTCATAGAAGCAATGAGCATGAACTTTGACAGACTTTGAGAGATAGTGGAGGATAGAAGGGCTTGGCATGTTATGGTCCATGGAGTCATGAAGAGTTGAACATGACTGAATGACTGAATAAAAACAATCAAAATTATTCTTTTTATTTCCTTTGATCCTCTCTATCTCTTGCTTGTTCATAAACCCTTCCTTTGTCCACAGATCTGAAAGGTAAAAAATCCCATGTTCCCCTGCTTTAGCTATGATATCACCCTTTATGTCTAAATTATCTGCACATTTTTACCTTTGATATATGGTGTGAGAGGTTCGTTTATTTCTAGTTTCTGCTTTCTAGTTTTCATTGCAATTTTTATTAAATGGTGAGTTCTCACCCTAACCACTTGGATCTTTGGGATTATCAAACACTAAATTGCTATGGCCATTTACCATTGTATATTGTGCACCTAAATCATTCCACATATCCATCACTCTATTTCTTAGCCAGGACCAGATTTTGTGTACTACTTTGTAATATACTTTGAAATTTGTTACTACTAGGTCATTTTCCTTCACTTTAGAAAAAAATTGATTCCCTTTATATTCTTAATCTTTTTTCATTCCAGATGAATTTTTGTTATTATTTTTTTCTAGATCTAGAAAATAATTCTTTAGTAGTTTGATTGTATAGCACTAAAAATAATTTAATCATGGTAGACATTTTTTTTAAAGCAATTGGGGTTAAGTAACTTGCTCAAGGTTACAGAGCCAGTCATCATTTGTGTGTGGATGCCCATTTTCTGAGGCCGGATCAGATCCCGGGTCATCCCAACTCCAGGCTCAGCGCTTTTACTCACTGCACTACCTAGCCGCCCCATATGGTAGACATTTTTATTACATTGCTTCAACCTACCCTTGAACAATTAATATTTCTCCAGTTGTTTAGTTTTGAATTTATTTGTGTGAACAGTGTTGTGTAATTGTGTTCATATTGTTCCTGGGTCATGGTAGGTAGACTTTCAAATATTTTATATTGTATGTAGTTATTTTAAATGAAATTTCTCTCTCTCTCTTTTTTTTTTTTTTTTTTGCTTTTTGGAGGGCAATTGGGGTTAAGTAACTTGCCCAAGGCCACACAGCTAGGTTTTTATTTGTGTGTGCATTAAGTGTCTGAGGTCGGATCCAAACTCAGGTCCTTCTGATTCCAGGGCCGACGCTCTACTCACTGCGCCATCTAGCCACCCTCTGAAATTTCTCTTTTTATCTCTTGCTGATGGATTTTGATGGTAATATCTTAAACTGCTGATGATTTTTCTCAGTTTATTTTAAATTCTGCAACTTTGCTAAAGTTGTTAATTTTTCAACTAGTTTTTTTTTTGTTGTTGTTGATTCTCTAGATTTCTCTCTTCCAAATATATGATCATATCATTTGCAAAAAGGGATAGTTTTGTTTCCTTATTGCCTAGTCTTATTCTCTCAGTTTCTTTTGGGGGTTTTTTATTGCTATACCTAATATTTCCAGTACAATATTAAGTAACATTGGTGATAATGGATATCCTTGTTTCACCCCAGATTTTATTGAGAAGGCTTCTAATTTATTCCCATTACAGATAATGCTTACTCTTGCTTTTAGATAGATATTACTTATCATTTTTAGAAAAGCTCTTTATTTCTATGCTTTTTAGAGTATGTGTTTTTAAATAGGAAAGAGTGTTATATTTTGTTGAAAGCTTTTTCTGCATCTGTTCACATAATCTTATGATTTTTGTTTCGTTTTCTTTTTGTTGAAATGGTCAATTATGCCAATAGTTTTCTTAGTATTGAATAGGCCTTGCATTTGTGGTTTAAGTCCCACCTGGTGATAATGTGTGGTCTTTATGAAATATTGCTATAATTCTCTTACTAGTATTTTATTTAATTTTTATTATCAATATTCACTGGGGACTTGGACCCATAGTTTTCTTTCCCTGTTTTTTCTCTTCTTGGTTTAGGTATCAAAACTATGTTTGTGCGATAGAATGGATTTGATAGAGTCCCTTCTTTGTCTATTTTTTCAAATAGTTTTCATAGCACTGGAATTAATTGTTCTTTAAATTGTTATTGAAATGTTCTTGTAATCCATTTGGGATTACTGGGGTATTTTTAAGGGAGCTTTTTAAGGGAGCTAATTGATGTCTTGTTCAAATTTTTTAAAAGATAGGGTTTGTAAGCATTTTATTTCCTTTTTTCTTCATCTGAGGATTTACATTTTTGTAAATGTCTATCCATTTCCCTTAGATTGTCAGTTTTATTCTCATACGACTAGGCAAAATAATTCCTAATAATTGCTTTAATTTCATCTTCATTGGTCATTCATTTACCCTTTTCATTTTTTTTAAAGCAATTGGGGTTAAGTAACTTGCTCAAGGTTACACGGCTAGTCATTATTTATGTGTGGGTGCTCATTTTCTGAGGCCGGTTTCAATCCCGGATCATCCCAACTCCGAGGCCGGCGCTCTTACTCACTGCACCACCCAGCCACCCCTGCCCTTTTCATTTTTGATACTGGTAATTTGGTTTTCTTCTCTTTTTTTAAATCAAATCAACCAATGGTTTTTTGTTTTGTTGGATTTTTTTTTTCATAAAACCAGACCCTTGTTTTCTCAGTTTGATTTTTCTTTTTGTTTGTTTGTTTGTTTTTTCTTTCAATTTTATTCATTTCTGCTTTGATTTTTCTGGATTTCTAATTTGGTGTTTAATTGGAAAATTTTAATTTGTCCTTTTTCTTTTTTTAATTCCATGGCAAGATTTATCTAGTTCTGAAAGGGTGAAGTGGAGGTCCCCCACTCGTATAGTTTTACTGTTTATTTCCTTCTGTAACTCATTTAATCTTTCCTTTAAGAATTTGTATGCTATGCCATTTGGTGCATAAATGTTTAGTATTTTTATTTTATTTATTTAGTATTATTATTTGTTGTCTATGGTATTTTTTAGCAAAATGTAGTTTCCTTGGTTATCTCTTTTAATTAGGCCAATTTTTGCTTTTTCATTGTCTGAGAACATGACTACTTCCCCTGCCTTAGCTAAAGAAGATTTTGCTCTTGGCTCCTTTCTTCAGCTCTGTGTGTGTGTTTCTGTGTCAATTGTGTTTTCTTGCAAACAATTTATTGTTGGATTCTGGTTTGGGGGTATTTTTGTTTTTTGTTTTCTTTTTTGCTTCTTTGGAGGGGGGAAGGCAGGACAATTGGGGTTAAGTGGCTTGCCCAAGGTCACTGGGCTAGTAAATGTTAAGTGTTTGTGGTCACATTTGAACTCAGGTCCTCCTGACTCCAGGGATGGTGCTCTATTCACTGCACCACATAGCCACCCTGTGGATTGTTTTTTAATTCATTGTTCTGTGTATTTGTTTTGTAGGCTATTTTCTTTCCATTCATATTCACAATTATTATTGCTAATTGTGTATTTCTTTCCATTCTGTTTTCTTCAGTTTATCTCTCTCCCTTTTTTTATCCTTTCTTCTCAAAAGTTTGTTTTGCTTCTGACCACTGCCTCCCTTAATTTGCCCTCATTTTTATCACTCCCATCTTTCTTTTATTCCCTTTCTCCTTCCCTACTGAGTAAGATAGATTTCTATACCTGAGTGTGTGTGTATGTATATATATATATATATATATATATATATATACATATATATATATACACATATATGTATATATAATATATATGTATGTGTGTATGTATGTGTGTATGTATTCTTCCCTCTTTGAACCAATTGCAATGAGTATGCTGTTCAAGCATTGTCTGCTACAGCCCTATCTTCCCCTCCATTGTAAAAAGCTTTTTTTGCATGCCTCTTGTGTGTGGATACTTTTTTTCATTCTTTCTCTCCCTCTCCCCTTCTCCCAGAGCATCTTTTTCTCACCTTTTCATTTTTTTTTAAATCTTCTCAACATACTTGACTCACACTTATGCTCTTGGTCTATGTAAACTCCTTCTAAATGCCCTATTAAAATGATAGTTTTGGGGAGTTACATATTTTCTCTTTCCAAGTAGGAATGTAAACAGTTTAACCTTATTAAATACTTGTGGGTTTTTTTTCATGTTTACTTCTTTTTGCTTCTCTTGAGTCTTATGTCTGAATGTCAGTTTCCCTATTCAGCTCTGGTCTTTTTATCAGGAATGTATAGAAGTTCTATATATCATCAGATATTTGAAATGTTTTCTTTTTTACCTGGGAGCTATGGAATTTGACTATTGTATTCCTTGGAATTTTCATTATGTGATCTCTTTCAGGAAGTGATTGGTAAATTCTTTCAATTTCTTTTTTCTTTTTTGGTGGGATTTTTGTTTTCAAGCATTTGGTGTTAAGTGACTTGCTCAGGGTCACACAGATAGTGTCAAATGTCTGAGGTCAGATCTGAACTCATGTCCTCCAGATTACAGGGATGATGAACCTCTTAGCTTCCCCATTCTTTCAATTTCTATATGACCTTCTGGTTCTAATATGTCTGGACACTTTTCCTTTATAATTTCTTGAAATATGATGTCTAGGTTCTTTATATTATGACTTTCAGATAGTTCAATAATTCTGAAACTCTCTCTCCTGTATTTATTTTCCAGGTCAGTTTTTTTTATGAGATATTTCATAGTTTCTTCCATATTTTTCATCTTTTTTATTTTGTTTTATTGCTTTTTCTTGTCTCATGGTGTCATTAACCTGCATTTGACCAGTTCTAATTTTTAAGTTTTTATTTTACTCAGTGAAGTTTTGTGCCTCTTTTTCCACTTGGCAAATTCTGCTTTTTAAAGAGTTCTTTAGTATTCTTTGTGCCTCTTTTACCAAGCTGCTATTTCTCTTTTAATAATATGCTCATATCTTTCTCATTTTTTTTTTTTTTGCTTTTTGGAAGGGAGAAGTTAGGGCAATTGGGGTTAAATGTTGTAATGGACAATTGAGGCAAATACAGCATGGCAAGCCAATTATAATTTAGGAGTTCTTATTTATTTAGCTGGCGACTGTCTCCCAAAAGGAAAGGCAGCCCTGAGCAGTCTGTCCAGCAAGCTTTTATACAGTAAAAAGTACTTCCTGAAACAAAAAGTGGTCAGCAAGGCAACTGTTGCTACATAGGGATGTAAACTAAGGGGGCGCTGCAAGCTAAGGGGGCAGATCTTTGTTTTAATTACATCTTGGTTACAAGGCAGGTGCAGGGCAAGGTTTCACAACAGTCATACCTTTACACTAGGTTCCTGGGGCCCCCTGAGGGGCCTTGTGAGAGGCCTTGTGTAGGAGCTAGCACTATGGGAACCTAACTGGCACTTCAGTGTCTTGCCCAAGGTCACATGGCCAGTAAGTGTTAAGTGTCTGAGGTCAGATTTGAACTCAGGTCCTCCTGACTCCAGGGCCAGTGCTCTATTCACTGTGCCACTTAGCCACCCCTCTCATTTCTTTTTTAAATTTTTACTTAGTATTTTATTTTTTTCCCCAGTTACATTTGAAAACAATTTTTTAACATTCATTTCAAAACTTTTGAGTTCTAAATTCCCTCCCTTCCTCCCCCTACAACTTCCTCATTGATAAGGCAAGCAATTTGATATGTTATACTTGTGTGGGCATGCGAAACATTTCTGTAATAGTCACATAATGAAAGAAAACATAAACCAAACAAAAGAAAGAAAACTTCAAGAAAAATAAGGAAGTTTTTTTTTAAAAGTATGCTTCAATCTGTATTCAGACACCATCTATTGGGGATGGATAGCGTTTTTCAGCATGTCTTTTGGAGTTGGCTTGAACCATTGTTTTTCTTAGAATAGCTAAATTATTCACAACCAATCATCTTACAATATTGCTGTCACTTTGTAGACAGTAGCTTTCATTTTGCATAAGTCCATGCAAGTCTTTCCAGGTTTTTTGAAAGCATCTTGTTCATCATTTATTATAGTTCTATGCTATTCCAACACAATCACATACATAACTTGTTCGGTCATTCCCCAATTGATGGGCAATCCCCTCCGTTTCTAACTATTTTTCCAGCTTTTTTTATTTGTTTGTTTACTTTTAGTTTACGAGATTCAATTCCACAATTCCTTGAGTTTCAAATTTTCTCTCCCTCCCTCCTCTCCCCCTGCCCATGATGGCATACAATCAAGTATAGGATCTGCAAATACTTTTACATTAGACATTAGTCAGGTTATAAAGACGGATTTTATCAGATGGAATGAAAAACGGGAAAGAGGAAACAAAACCAAACACAAAAAAGAAAAAGATCCAGTAGTTTGCTTCAATCTGGATTCAAACTCAGTTCTTTCTAGTTCTTTCTCTGGATGAATTTCTAACTATTTACCACCATTAAAAGAGTTGCTATAAATATTTTTGTACATATGGGTATTTTTCCTTTTTGTTTTTATCTCTTTTGGGATACAGACCTGGTAGTGGTATTGCTAAGTCAAAGGTTATGCATGGTTTTAAAGCCCTTTGGGTATACTTTTTTTTTAAAAAGCAATTGGGGTTAACTGGCTCAAGGTTACATTGCCAGTCGTTATTTATGTGTGGGTGTTCATTTTCTGAGGCCGGAACTGATCCCAGGTCCTCCCAACTCTGGGCTGGCACTCTTACTCAGTGCGCCACCTAGCTGCCCCCCCCTTTGGGTATACTTCTAAATTGTTCTCCAGAATGGTTGCAACAATTCACAACTCCACCAACACTGCATTAGTGTATTGATTTTCCCACATCTCCAACATTTGTCATTTTCCTTTTTTGTCATATCAGTCAACCTGATAATGTGAGGTAGTGCCTCAGAATTGTTTAGTTTACATTTCTCTAATCAAAAATGACTGAGCATTTTTTCATATATCTGAAAACTACCTGTACATATGCTTTGACCATTTATCAATTGAGTAATGGCTTTTATTTCTATAAATTTAGCTCAGTTAAATTCATTTGAGAAATAAGGTCTTTATCAGAGGATCTTGCTGCATTTTTTACATGGTAATGAATTCCAACTATGTGTTTCCCTCCATCCTACCTTCCCCCTGTTTATTCTATTCTATTTCCATTCATTCTGTCCATTCTCAAAAGTGTTTTGCTTCTGACTTTTACCTCCTCCAATCTGCCATTTCCCTACTACTTTCTTTTAAAGTAATTTAGATTTCTTCAATATACATTGAGTGTATATGTTATTCCCACTTTCAGCCAGTTCCAATGAGAGTAAGGTTAATGTACTCCTCCCCTCCCCCTATCTTTCCCTCCACTGTGAAATCGTTTTCTGGACTCTTTAATTTCAGAAAATTCTCCCATTCTATTCTCCTTTTGCTTTCTCCCAGTGCATTCTTCTTTTTAATCCCTTAATTTTATTTTTTTAGATAAGCATCTCATTATATCAAACTCACAACTGTATTTCCTGTCTATGTATACTCCTTCTAACTGCCTTAATAATAAGAATATTAGATAAGAATAATAATAGGAGTTATAAATATCATATCACCATGTAGGAGTGTAAGCAGTTTAACCTTATTGAATCCTTCAGGATTTCCCTTTCCTGTTTATTTTTTTAATATTTCTTTTGAGTCTTGTATTTGAAAGTCAAATTTTCTATTCAGCCCTGGTCTTTTTGTCAAGAATACTTGAAAGTCCTCTGTTTCACTGAATATCTTTTTCCCCCTGAATGATGTTACTCAATTTTGCCATGTAGGTGATTCTTGGTTGTAATCCTGGCTCTTTTGCCCTTCAGAATATTATATTCCTAACCCTCTGAGCCTTTAATGTAGAAACTGCTAAATGTTCTGTTGTCCTGACTGTGGTTCCACATTATTTGAATTGTTTCTTATTGGCTGTTTGCAATATTTTCTCATTGACCCGGGAGCTTTGGAATTTTACCATTACATTCCTGGGAGTTTCCATTTTGCAATCTCTTCTAGGAGGTGATGAGGGGGCCCTTTCAATTTCTTCCCTTCCTTCCCCTACTCCGTTCTAAAACATCAAGGCAGTTTTCTTTGATAATTTCTTGAAAGATGATGTCTGGGCTTTTTTTTTTTTATCACGGTTTCCAAGAAGTCCAATAATTCTTAAATTATCTGTCCTGAATGCATCTTCTAGGTCAGTTGTTTTTCCAATGAGATATTTCAGCTTTTCTCAAATTTTTTCATTCTTTTGATTTTATTTTATTGTTTCTTGATGTGTTACAAAGTCATTAGAAACCACTTGCCCAATTCTAATTTTTAAAGAATTATTTTCTTCATTGAGCTTTCTTATCTCTTTTCTCATTCGGTCAATTCTGCTTTTTGAGGAGCTCTTCTCTTCAGTGAATTTTTATACCTCTTTTGTACTACTTGACCAATTCTGCTTTTCCCAGAATTCTTCTCTCCATTGTATTTTTGTGCCTCTTTTACCATTTGACCTATTCTCTTGTTTAAGATGTTATGCAGTATATTTTGGTGCCCCCTTACCAAACTGTTGACTCTTTTTTTGTGATTACCTTGCATTGCTCTCATTTCTCTTCTTAATTTTTCTCTACCTCTCTTAGTTGATATTAAAAACCCTTTTTGAGCTCTTCAGTGGTCTGGGGCCAATTTGTATTTTTCTTTGAGGCTTTGGATGTAGGAATCTCTGACAAGTCTAACATGGGTAATTTATTAGCCTGAGATCAGGAAAGAATAAACATAAAAGATGCAGAGGTGGCCATATGATCCCTGTGATCATGGAGGGTGGGTAGAAAATAGGCAATTACCTCTTTCTTGATCTGATTCTCCCAATATAAAAGGAAACAGCCCTCATGCTTCAAAACTATAACGGAAGATAGAGTCAGGGAGATCATTAGCTTGTTTTTGTTCATCAGATGAGTGATGAGCTCTTCTGACTCAGCAGCCAGAGGAGTCTCAGCCTCATTTACCATTGCAAGTCCTTCAGTGATGAGTCACCATAGCTTGAAGTAACACTACTTCCAAAACTTCCATTTGGTCACCTGAAAACAAGAATAATTACTGAGCATCCTATATGGCAGGAGGTGGGGAACACAAAAGACCCCTATTGCCTGGCTATTGGCTAATGTTGTAGAAATGACTACAATGAATAGGAAGCACAAACCTGAATGAAAGTTACCTAGAATGGGCAGCAAGAAGGGGTGTTAGTGAGGAACAGAAAACATGACAGATGTGCAGAGCAAAGGCAACCTGCAGGCAAGTGAATCTTACAGATCTCACACTCCTTTATGTACACCTTGTCTATATTCCAGTTAAACTGTACTACTGCCTGTTCTCTGAACCTGACAGTGCCTCTTGATTGCCACAACTTTACTCAATCTGTCCCTTTTGATTGGCATGCAACCTTTTCTACTCCATACATCTCAGAATTCTTGCCTTTATTTAAGGTTCTGTTCAAATATTAACATTCTATGACACTTCTCTGATCCCCTCCAATTATTAGTGCTCTCCCTCTCAAATCACCTTTAATCTATATGATGGCAGAGAGGGTCAAGGTATTCCACCTTTCTTGACAAAAATGAAACCATATTATAATATGACTATATTTTAGTGTAAATAGGTAGTTACATCTAACCCCTGTTTTTCCTTTTTTTTACCCAAAATCTTTGGCAAAGCCAACCAAAGAACAGAGTTTGACCTATCTTAGGTACCTGAAGTCAACAATATCTATGAGATCAACAAATGTATTTTAAAATCTGTCTCTCCCCTAAAAGACAATAAACTGCCCCCAATACCAGTAGCTAACTATACTTTAGAAAGATCACTTTGCCTGCTGAGTGGAGGGGTGAATTGGAGTGGAGCAAAAGTGTTGAAGCAAGGAGCCCAACCAGCAGGCTATTCTAATATTCCTGGTATGAGATAATTGGGACCTGTTGCAGGGTGGGAACATTGTTAAAAGAGTAAAGGGGTTTGTACAACACAGATGCTACGAATGTAAAGTAGGCAAGCCTTGGCAACAAATAAGATATGCTGATGGTTAGAGGGATGAGAGAGAGAAAGGAGATGAGGATGGCACTTCATTTGTGAGACTGGATGACTGGGAAGATGGTAATACCTTCTACAGTAACAGGGAAGTTAGGGAGAAGGAAGGATTTTAGGGCAAAGATAATGAGTTAAATTTTGGACATGTTGAGATTAAGATGTCTATTGGACATGCACATTTCAGATGTCAACTAGACTATTGGAGATGAGGTACTGGTGGTTAGGGCTGAATAGGTAGATTTGAGAATAATTAGCATAGAGATGACAATTGAACCCATAGGAGTTGATGAGGTCATCAAGTGAAATAGTAAAGAAGAAGAAGAAAAGGTTAAGGACACAGAATAGAGCCCTGTGGGATAACCTATAGTTGTTGGGCATGACCTGAATGAAGATCCAGTGATGGGAACTGAGAAGGAGAATTCTGATAGGTAAGAGGAAAACCAAGAAAGAGTAGCATCTGGCAAATGTAGAAAGAATAGATTATCATGTAGAAGAGGATAAGTGTTGATCTCAAAGGCTGCAGAGAGTGTAAGAAGGATGAGGATTGAAAAAAGTTATTAGATCCATCAATTGAAAGAACATTAGTAACTTCAGAATAAATAGTTTCAAGTGAATCATAAAATCACAAGCCAGACTGTAGAGATAAGAAAAGAATGAAAGGAAAAGATGTGGAGACAACTCTTATAGATAACCTTCTCAAGGATTTTAGTGACAAAAGGGAGGAAAGATATGGACAGATCAAGTGACAATTTTTTTAAGAGAGGGGAGACATGAGCATGATTGCAGGCTGTAGCGAAGCATCCAATAGGCAGGGAAAGATTGAAGATAAGTGAGAGAATGATGATCAGAGGGGTAATATACTGGATGAGACAGAATGGAATGGGATCATTTATGGTTTAAGAGGAGTTGGCCTTGGCAAGAAAAAGGCCACTTTATTACATGGGAGGAGATAGCAAAAGCTGATAAGAAGAGGAGGAGAATAGGAAGAAAAGAGGGAGATTAGTTTCTCTTTGACTTCCCTTATTACTGTCCTCCTCCCAGACCAGTCTGAATTAGGTCTACTGCCTTCCTCAAGGCAGTAGACCTCAAGCCTCCCACCAAGCTCATTGTTAGGAGTTTCTTCTTTCCTTTTATCCTCTTCTATTCCTGCACCACCCTCACCTCAGAATTAGTGTCCCTTGGTTAGTTCCTCACTAGGTCACTGCAAAGAGAACTCTACCTATCATTGAGTCAAATACAGGTCCAACCTGAAGTTACCTTATTATCAGCTCTGGGGACTGACTGGGTGCTGCAACATCGCTTTTGTTGAAAGAAGTATTTTGTCTGAAGTATAATGGGAATGAGCTTTGTAATTACCAACAAAATGATTGCTGCTGCAAATTTCCATTCCTTCCAAGGTGAAGTTTCATCAAAATAAAACCCTGCATATGAGAAAGAACCAGTGAGCTGATGTTGAGGAGAAACAAGATAACCCTTCCCAGCTCTCCAGGGGAAGGAGGGCTGGCACTATCTATTTCTGGTCCCTTGGTAGCCATGGGCCCTCAGGCCTGTCCATATGGTATACAAATGTACCTTATGCATCACACTCTTTTAGTTAATCCATACTCAGAATGGTCCCAGGCCACTATACTTTAGGTAAATACATTGAAGAGGGCGGGGAATCACTCTAGCACTCAAGGTTACATAGGAACTAACAACACTTAAGGGGTCAAGACTATGTGGAGACAACAAGATTTGGATCATTTTTTAAAAAAGAGTGAGGGAAAATTCAGAGTCTGGGCTGCAAAGAAAATGGGTCGCAATTAGAATTCAGGGCACACTCAGAAGGATGTCTGCATATGGATTGGGGGACACAAAGGCAATAGAGCAGCACTGACACTAGGGCCCAATTAGGGGTCAGTGCAGTACACAGACTGAGGACTACACAGATGAGAAATACTTAAGTTTAGGGGCTGAGGGGCAAATAAAGATCAGGCTATACCGAACAAGGAGGGTAAGGATTGCACAAGGACTGAGGGACATTCAGATTCCAGGTTGCTTAAAGCCTGCACAATTGGACCTTTATTATCATCTCAGGGTTCCATCACATTGGTGCCCATCCCTCCCTTCTTACCTCTGCATCTGTGCCGTATCCACAAGTAAAAAATACACATTTCAATTTGAAATGCACAAGTCAGAACCAGGATTCCACTAATCTCACCCATCCAGGGTTTGGACCTGCGAAAATGTACTGAGAGAAGCCCCCAGTCCCCAGAGCATGACTGTGATTTTGTTGTTTCTGTTGTCCCTTTCCCATAACAAGCTTCCAGAACAACTCAGTTCCTCACATGGATATAATATAGCCTCCTTAGCAGCTGCACCAACTAGGATAAAAGATGAAACATGATCCCTGTGGCACCCAAAAGTGAACTTCTTATAAGAGTGGTCTGTTCACCCTTCTGTTGTACCCTTTGGAATTTCTACTCTTTAATAACCAGTGTTCCTTCATTTTGAATCTCTTTCTTGCTTCCTGCTCCTTAATTAACTCAGAAAATTGTTTTCATTTTAGACCTTTCTCTCTCTTATTCCTTCCATCTTCTGGCATTCAGTGAGATTTGACTGCCCCTCAGTGATACTTCATCCTTTGGGTATCCTTTCCAATATTTGTCATGTACAACATGGCTCTAAATGTAGAACAAGGTTGTAAAGGGGCTTAATGCCAAACAAAGGAGTTTATATTTGATTGTAGAGGGAATAGAAATTTGTGTCCTTGAGAGGGACTCAGAAAGCTATTCACTTCCATTGCTACTTCCAGACTGCAACTCCGTTGCTATCTCACAGTAATCCTTTCTTCCTTCCAGACTCACTCTATCTACTCACACAACCCAATTAGTTGATAGTTTTCTTTTGGCCTCCAGATCACTACTCTTTTCTGAATGAAACAATACCTGGATCATGGTATTTCTACTGCAACTCTTGTCATTCAAGGACGTGTCTACATCTGTGTTGATATTCCTTCAAACACATTAGCTTCTCAGTTTCTTAAGCTCCTCAGCGTCCCATGACTTAGTCCTCTACTTCAACTCAGTCAATAAAGGTCACATAGTCATACCCTTGACTTTCACATCATCCACAAATTTCTACTCATACTTTCTTTCCCTGTGCCTTATTCCTTCTAAATCTAGTCTTTTTCTTCACCATGACCTCCCATCTTTTCACCTTTTAATACATTTTCTAGACCATCACCTCTGACATGACTTCACTTTTCTCTCCTCATAATATTGACTTTATAGTTAAGCAGTTAAATATTAAATTGTTGTCTTACCCTCAAAATACAACTCTCTTTCAAACAACCCTAATCCTCTCAAGAGTATTGCCATTCTTCTAGTCACACAGATTCAAGGTTGTAATGTAATCCATGGTCCCTTTCTCTTCCTCACCTCATCTATGCATCAGTTGCCAAATCTCATTAATTTTATTTCCAACACATCTCTTGCATTATTAGTCTCCTTCTCAACTCACATGGCCCCCTTCTATTATAGGCCTTACTCAATTCTTGCTTGGATTATTACAATGACCTCTCAGTTGGTCTCCTTGCTTTAAAGGTCTCCTCTCTCTAATCCATTATCCACTCAACTGCCAAAGTGATTTTGCTAAAGCGCAGATCTAACGATGCCTCTCTTTTGCACAACAAATTCTAGTGACTCCCTATTCCCTCTAGGGTCAAATATAACCTCCTTTGTTTGGCATTAAACCCCTTTACAACCTAGTCCCACATTTAGAGCTATATTGCACATGATTTCTCTTCAAACATTCTAAGGTCTACTATAGTCACCTTCCTGCTGTCCTACCAAGTCCATTTTCCAACTCTATTCCTTTTGTACAGGCTGTCACCTTTGCCTGCAATGCACTCCCTTTTAAACTTTACTTTTCAGAATCCCTAAGTTTTTTTTTTCCAAATATTAGCTCAACTGCCACCGTCCATACCCCATCTTTCCAGATGTCATCCAACAGAAGCTGGTACCTCCCCTCCCTAATTATCTTGCATTTATTTGCTAGATTTATGCATCTTGTCTTCCCCTGATCTTTGAGGGAAGGATATTCCATATTTATCTTTGTATCCCCAGTATCTAGTACAGTGCCAAGCATAAAGTGGATACTTAATAAATACTTCTTATTTCTTCATTAATTAATTCAAGTATGTTAAACTTGACAGAAACTCTACTAGTCTCTGTCTTTCCTCCTAATTCTGTCCCCTACCCTTTCCTTGCTTCACTCCCAAGGCACCTCTACTCTTATCTAAATCCATTCTTCAATACCTACCTCAGGGGTCACCTTCTCATTGAAACTTTTCTTAATCCCTTCCTCTATCACCAGGTAAAATTTATTTCTCCCGCTTCATATTTCTTACAATATATTACCCAGATCTCCCCTTTGTACTTATCTCAGTTTTGTGTCCTTGACTCACTCTCACAGAGATTGTTAGCTCTATGAAGGCAAGAACAAGTTCCTGAGTCACCAAGGGAGAGAACCAAATTATGAAAATTTCAACTTTTTTCAGCCCAATACTTCAAAGCAAAGCATAAGTCAGCTCTTTAAAATGTTGGTTAATTTAAACTATTTTCCCTTGCTTTAAAAGTCAAAGGTGATCTTTATTTAAACCTCTACCTTGCCTACCCTACCCAGGGGCAGGGATTGGTACTGAGGAAGAGGAAAGAAATACTTTTTCATAATCCCATAAAACCTAGTATATGCTTTGTATACAGTCAATTGACCAACATATGATGAATGAATGTGTGAGGAAAAAAAGCCCTGGATATACAGGACCAGTTCTTTTCAGAGGCCCCAGGAAAGAATATAAAGCAGGGGATGGGATGATGTGGAGAATTCATGTGGTCACATAACTACAAATGTAGTTGGGAGGAAAGGTGTTCTATAGGTAGACATTGAAGAACATGGAACATAGAGTGTCCTGGGGGTGCAGGGTATAATCCTTTGCAGGTAAGCAGGGAATAAGTAAAAAGTCAGGCTCCCAAGATTCTGGGTTACAAAACCCTTACCCTCCCCCTAAGCAGATGTGCCTAATAAGCCAGATAGGAAGGCCTTGCCCCAATTTTTCCTCATATTTACCTTGGATTACCAGCATCCATGGTACAAATATTAAATATATCACCACACAAACTATCGTGAAGAGCAAAAAGTAAATTGGCGGCAAAATCTGTGACACAGTTTCTTCACCTAAAACACAATTGCACATAAGTCTCAGTATTGGAAAAGTAATGCTCCAATCTTTGCACAACATTCCCTCCCTCCCTTCCACTCTCACACCCGCACCAAACTAAGAGCAAAGCCATCTCTATGGCCAAATTCAGGGACCCTCTGACCCCTGCTGTTCCCTGCCCCAACTGTACACCCCACAGCAGACACTCATATTCCACCAATAATATTACTATGGCTATATCCTCTTTCTTCACCTCCAGCTCAAGCCACGTCACCAGGTTTTAGACACACCTATTTGTGAGATAAATCATTAGGCTGCATTGATTGTATAAGTAAGATTGTGGACCAGTTTTGTATACTTTTGGATGGTTGTTATACTCACAGGATCTGATTTAAAAGGGAGCTCAGAGGCCCAACTTTTTCAATATACACTTGAATCAGACTCTGCCTTGAGACATTCTACAAGCCTTTGCTTTAAGTCTCACATGGAGGGGTAGTCAACTAATTCCAATGGTACACACACACACACACACACACACACACACACACATACACATATATGCATGTGTATGTATGTATATATACATATATGTATGTATGTATACATATATATTTACCATGTATATATACATATATACTGTATATATGTATGTATATGTGTGCGTATATGTATGTATACCATATAACTAATATTGCACTAATTATTGAGGCAGTTTTTTCCATACATTGAGCCTAAACTTGCTTTTCTGAACTTGGTGTTCAAAGAGGACAAACTGCTATGGAACCTAACTTCTGCTAGTCTCTGAATGGGAAGAGGGACCTTGAATTGTCTTTCACCCAGAACCAGCTTGAAACTGAGAAGACACAGCCATGCCATTACTTCTGTCTCTAGTGTAGGCATTTTCCTTGCTTTCAGGTGAAGAGTCTTTGAAATGGCTATGATCTTTTGAGCTTCAAAAGACACCATCAGAGCATCTGGGAGCTGGAATCCTTTCAAAGATCTGCTAGTAGTCAGAAAGTGAAAAGCAAAGTCCCAAGAAACCTAAAAGACTCAGTCCAGTAGAAGCATGGAGGCAGACTCATCTATTCATAGGTAAAGCCACATTTGGATCAATGCTATATAGAAACTTCCACTGGTTTGAGCCTACTGTCCCTACTATCCCCAGGTTGTTATAGAGAAGAGGGTGCCCCAAGGAGGAAATACTTATAATTCTATTCTTGCAACATTTTAGTAAATATCCCTTTATAAAGTTAATTGATATCAATTAGCTAAATAGAACTGGGGTGCTATTCACTGGCAATTAATAATGGAGGAAACACAATAGGACAGTGCCTCTTAAAGCTTTAGAGAGAGGTAACCCCATTGTTCCTCCTAGTCACCTGAGAGGAGATGTAGCCAGCCCCAGATGAAAG
Organism: Gymnobelideus leadbeateri; assembly: GCA_011680675.1. NCBI lineage: Eukaryota > Metazoa > Chordata > Mammalia > Diprotodontia > Petauridae > Gymnobelideus > Gymnobelideus leadbeateri. The sequence continues at coordinate 83,575 of WOXC01011725.1, forward strand.
AGTAAGATGAGAAAATTGCTACATATATATCATATGATCATAGCTTTAAACCTTAAAGAGACAAACACAACTGTCAAGCCCAGCCCTCTGCTATTACACATGAGGAAAATAATGCACAGAAAAGCAAAATGATTGGTCCAACTTTACATAGTTAGTAAAAGTGAAAAATGGGATTAGACTTGTTCCACTTAGGCCTCTGGTATAGAATTAATAACAATGGATGAAAGCTTCAGAGAGGATGATTTAAGTTTGATGTCAGCAAAAAATTCTTAATGACTAAATTTATCCAGAAATGGAAAGGGCCATTTCCCCCCAAGGAAGCAGAAGGATTTCTCACTAGAAGTCTTTGAGCAAAGGCTGGAAGCTCTATCAAATTCAACAAACATTCATTAAGCATCTTCTATGTGCTGGCATCAGGCTAAGGGCCAAGGACATAGGTCAGACGAAAATAGGTACTTGCAGGGATCATAGAGAAGTTTCTTGTTCAGAGATGTGTTGGAGTATCTGACCTTTGAGTTCCCTTCCAACTAGGACCTCCTGGGACTCTGTTAATAACAGAGCCTGAAAGACATCTCTGCTTCCCCCATACACATGTATGAATATTCTCAGTCCAGGCCCCAGCTCCTCACCTAAAACCTTCAGCTCCATATCAGCTTCCTCCTGGTGAAAACCGTCCTCAAAAAGACACTTGTACCTTCCTGCATCTAAGAGTCTCACATCCCGTATCTTCAGCGTGACATTCCCATTTGTGATAGCATCTCTCAGCAGCTCTGTCCTCCCTTGGTAAGAGGGTGCCTGGTCTCCAAACTGATCCTCGCCATCTTGATAGAGATGGACCACCCGAGTAGATTGCAACCAGACCACCTCCATGTGCTGAGCACTTTGAGGTGGGGACAAGTAACATGGTAACTCTGCCTCTCCCCCAAGTGGGGCTTGGATGGGTCTTTCAGGTCCAATCACTGAGAACTGTCCTATTCAATCAGGCAAGAAGAGACAGAGATCAGAGAAAAGAACAGCTGAAGATAGAAGGATATACAAGGATATGTAAGAAGGTGTGAAGAATAGAGCCCTAAAATGGGATGAGGAGGGGGAAAGGAAAGTAGAGAGTAAGGGAAGATGGAGAAAATATTAAGGAAACAACTAAAGGAGGGGACAGTATATCAGGAGAGAAGATCATAGGAGAGAGAAAAGGGGAAAGTTGAGAAGATCTCCAGAAGAAACTAGGGGAGTATTGAGGAATGCTTTGGTTGGGTACTACGGTGGGATAGAATCTCTATATGTTCAATCCCCAGTGTTTGAACCCTATTCCTTGCCTCCAACAGGCAAAGAGAAGTAAATACTCTTACCTGAGGCCAAAGTTGGCTTCTTGAGGAGGAGGATGATGGTAATCATGTAACTGGAGAGAAAGGAGCCTGAGAGATAGAAAATCACCATCACACTTGGGAGAGGGCACAGGAAGCGTAGAGTCATTATTGATGGGTGTGGAGATGAGCACTGATGGTAAATGACTGTGACAGAGAGAATGAGGTATTGTCTGTGAAAAGGAAACAGGAAACCAATGACTAATTGCGATCATTATCTCTGATGGAGACACAAAAAGATAAGAACATTGGTGATCACTGACTCTGACTAGGACACAGGTATCAGAAGCTGTGAAAAGGACATGGGGATGGGGTGATTAGGTGGCACAGTCAATAGAGCAAGGGCTCTAGAGTCAGGAGGACCTGAGTTCAAATCCGGTCTCAGACACTTGACACACTTACTAGCTGTGTGACTTTGGGCAAATCTCTTAACCTTAATTGCCCTCCAAAAAGAAAAAAAAAAGAACATAGGGAATCATCAGTGTGATGAATGTCAGTGACCCCTATCAATTCCATTCAAGGCTGTCTGTCCATGAGTCTTCACTCCAAAGACTACCCAAATTCTGTATCAGCCTTGGACCCACAACTAAACCTGTAACCTCATTCTTCTCCACAAAGCCTTTGACAGTGCTCCAGAGGATTTTCTCAGATCACATCAACCTCATATTTCCAGCTCTTCTCTCCTGTCTAGACTTCCCCAGGTCACACCTTCTTCTGGTCTTGCCTGCTCTGAGATAGTCCTCCTGAGCCTCTCAGGACTGAACCTCTTTGGAATTAAAGGAATGATCTCATATAGAATCACCTCTCTGCCTCAGCAAACCTCTCTCCGGCCAGTGATATATGGCTAGGACTCATTTCTCAGTGATTAGCATCATCCCATCCTCTCTCTCTCTCTCTCTCTCTCTCTCTCTCTCTCTCTCTCTCTCTCTCTCCAGTCTAGTAATCCTGAAACCTTGTCTGTCAATACACAAATTCTATTCTCCTTTACTGCTGACTCCCTTATTCCATCCCAGAACTATCAGTTCTTTCCACTGTATTCTCTAGACTCTTGCTCCAAGATTAACAAACGTACTTTCATTTAAATGTTTTCCTTTCCTTCCCTTTATCTTCTGGTTCTCACTGACCTAAATCCCTTCTGATGATCCCATTTCCCTAGCCACCTTTTCTATTACTGGTTGTAAAGTATTTCATACTGTCTTCCATGTACTGATGAAAATGTTGGAAACATTTGAGTATTTATAATAAACAACTTATTTGCTTATAGTATATTAAGTCAAAGTCATTCTTAAAAGATTATTGCTGTTACTGAATATAATGTTCTCTCGGTTCTACTCATTTTACTCTTCATTAATTCATGTGTTTCCATGTTTTTCTAAAATCATTGATCTTTTTCTTTTCATTGTTTGGTTTTATTTCCTCTTTACCATTTTTCATTCCATCTAGTACAATACTCCTTTGTAACCTAACTAATGTCTAATGTGAAAGTATTTGCAGATCCTATACTGGACTGTATGCCTTCATGGGGTGTGGGGGGAGGGAAGGAAGGGAAATTTGAAACTCAAGAAACCATGGAATGGAATCTTGTAAACTAAAAATAAACAAACAAATTAATAATTAAAAAGAAATCTGAGGTCAGATTTGAACTCAAGTCCTCCTGACTCCAGGGCCAGTGCTCTACTCACTGTGTCACCTAGCCACTCATTCATTTGATATTCTTGACTTTTTATTCTTCCAAATGAATTTTGTTTTTATTTTTCTGATTAAGTAAAATTATTTTAAAAGATAATCTTGAATTTTTTTGAAAATAATTGAATAAATTATTTGGAATGATAGAGAAAGGGTCCTACCAAACTCCTTTTATAAAACAATTATGATACTGACACCTACACCAGGAAGAGTAAAAGAAATAAAATTATAGACCAATATCTTTAATATATATGGCTACAAAAATCCTAAATAAAATATTAGCCAAAATATTACCACAATATATTACAAAGATTATACATTGTGAAAAAGTGTGATTTATACCAGGAATGCTGAGATGGTACAACATGAGGGAAAGTATTAACATAATTGATTGCATCAAAGTTTAAAATCATATGATTATATCAATAAATGCAGGAAAAGTTGCTGACCAAGATCAACACACAATTTTATTAAAAGCACTTGAAAGAATGGGTAAAAAATGGATTTTTCTTTAATTTGATTTTTTTAAGTATTTAAAACCACCAGGAAGCATTATTTGGATTGGGGATAAATTAGAAGCCTTCCCAATATGATCAGGTGTGAAACAAGGATGCCCACTGTCATGCATATGATTCAATATTATCTTGGAAATCCTGGCAACAGCAACAAGAGAAGAAAAAGAAATAGAAGGAATCAGAATAGAGAATGAGGTAATAAAACTATTTTTTCTCAGATAAAATGATGACATATTTAGAAAATTCCAAAGAATGAACTAAAATGTTAGTTGAAACAATTTATAATTTTAGCAAAGTAGCAGGATATAAAATAAATCCACATAAATCATTAATATTCCTATGTATCACAAATGAAACTCTGCACGAATAGATAGTAAGAGATACTCCATTTAAAATAAATCTGAACAGTATAAAATATATGGGAGTACAACTGCCAAAACAAACTCCACCACTATGTAATCAAAATTATATTTAAAAGTTTTCATATAAATAATATCAGACTTAAATAATTGGGGAAATAGCCATTGTTTATGGGTAGACAAGGCCAATATGATAAACATGACAATTTTTCCCAAACCAATTTATATTTTAATTCCATTTAATGAGCATATATTTAGTGCTTTCTGTTTGAAAGTGTGCTAAGCACTGGCATTATAAATATAAGCAGAAAGACAGTTCCTTCCCTCAGGGGGCCTCCATTCTATTTGTTACCCCCTCTTCCACATAAATTCCCATAGTGAAGTATTTGCAAGGTGCTGTGCTGTCCTGGGGATAGGAAGACTGAATGTTGCCAGTTTCTGAATCTCTGGGCTCTTTACGAACCAGTCATCCTCTACATGCTTTTTAGCTTGGCTATGGCCTTCCTGAAATATAGCACCCAGAGCCAATGATGATGCTCTAGACATTGTCTGAGCCAGGAAGCTCACAATGACCCAGTGCCTTCCTATCCTCTGGGTACAATGCTGCTCAATGCAGCCTGATTCCATTCCATCCTCTCTATCTGTGCCCTCTGTTCCATGAAATCCTTTCTACCTGCTTTTTCCCCTCAATTTTGTATGCTCATGGCACTCCCTCTAGTCTGCCCCTTTCCCACCCACCCCCATGGGCTCTACCCTACTGTATTCATTCCTCACTCAGCCCACCCTGACGGTGACAGCATGTAATGAACTGCTCCACCTCTGTCCCCTAAGACCCCATCCAGCACAAGAGATCCAGGGTGGCTAAACTGCTGTTCAGGCCCAGGGATTTTGGAGACCATGGTTTCTTTCTGACCCCTGGCATTGTGCTTACTGGAAGGGATTCCCTGCCCCCACCCCCAGGGTTTAAGGACCCAGAAAGTAAAAGAACAAGTGTGAGCTGAGGATGATTGTGGGGAGGGGGATATGGAGGAGAAAAAGTGAGGCTAAGGATAGAAGCCAGACTTACCTCCTCACCTGTGCTGAGCTGAGCTGAGCCAAGCTGAGCTAAGCCGAGGGACAAAGCTGAATAGCTGTGTTTGCTAACCTGTGTGCAGTCTCTTAAATAGGAGGTTCTCTCCTACATGCTATATGGGCTAGGAGCCAGTGATTTGTATTAGACATAAATCTCTTCACCATCCCACTTCTGTCTCTCCTATGCACTCTCCATGATCTCCTCCTTTCCCCCAGGCAGGGCATGAGTAGACACATTTAAATTCAAAAAAGGAGATCCCCTAGAACAGAGTCCAGATCTCTCCACCTCCCACTCCACCTTCTGAAACCTACTCCACACCTCCTTTTGCTTCAGTGTGATGTAACCCAGACCACTGCCACCCCCCACACAAACCCATACATGCTCCTTCCAGGGCTTATGTCCTGCTACTACTCCTTTTGATTGCTATATCTGTCTATTCAGGAGATGTCCCATTAGACTAAGTTCCTTTTTTTTTTTGTATCCCCAGACCTTAATAGAGTGCCTGGCACATATTAGATGCTTAACAAATACTTGATGACTTTACTTAATAGACTCCTGCTCTACATATAACCCTCTTTCCATTCTAACATGATGCTTTCCAAGATTGGAGTACATTTCACAAAAGAATAAGATAGACTATTCATATATCAAGTGAGGACTCTCCTTTATTTTGGTCTGGTACTATGATTTAATCTGTTAAGGGAATGACTGCTACGGGAAGTCCCTCCGCTAATGCTGACCTTGGACAGTGACTTGGGGCAATGAAAAGTTAAATGACTTGCCCTTGGTCACAGAGCTGGTGTTTGTCAGAGGCAGGACTTTCTGAGCCCATGATTGGCCTCCTGGCCACTCAATCATGCTGCCTCTTAGATATTTATCATTGCATATTAATGTCTTAGTCTTAGCGGCATGACTATAATGCCAGCCTACAAACTCTCTCAGTTCTAGGTTCAATGTTGTGACAAAAGGTGGCACTGGCAAGTCACTGAATGTTTAATATTAATTTTTTTTCCTTTTTTAGGGCAATTGGGGTTAAGTGACTTGCCCAAAGTCACACAGCTAGCAAGTATGTCAAGTGTCTGAGGCCAGATTTGAACTCAGGTCCTCCTGACTCCAGGGCCAGTGCTCTATTCACTGTGCCACCTAGCTACCCCAATATTACATATTTTAAAACATTTGCCATAACACAGCAAGTATATGCAATAAAAATACAGCAGCACTTAGTTCCTCGGGATGTAGTCCCCTTTGTCTCCTCTGGAAATGTGTCTGGTCAGTCAGTTGTTAGGATATGGTGACTCATATGGTCTTGGGCACCTACCAACTCTTTAGACATACTGACTACACATGACTGGGACCTTTTGTACAGCAAGACCAGGAAGCTACATCAGGGGAGCTGGGTCAACTGGGATTTGTGGAGGGAAGGAAACTAGGTCAGGAAGTTGCAGAAGTTGGGGAAGCTGCCTCAGGAAACTGCTGGTCTTATATCGTTGGGCCAGAGCATGGCCAAGCAGGTGCATCAAGAGATGGATAAAACCAGAGCTATCACTGTGAGATTAGGTGTTCTGGTCTTGGGATCATCATAGAGGGAAAGGAGCTGCGAAAGGGGCTCAGCAATGATTCTTAGGAGAGGCATATGCAGCTCCACTGAATTCTCCCTCCTCCCTCTAAGTCAATGGATCATGGGAATATTCACAGGAAAGTAGCTTCCTGAGAAGCCAAAGGTCATGAGGTGTATGGGACTATATTCTCCCAAGTAACTGCAGTGGTTTTCCCCTCTCTGATATCACAGGTAGAGATGCTGGGTATAAGCTAGAAGTAAGTGCTACTGGGGCGGCTAGGTGGCGCAGTGAATAGAGCGCCGGCCCTGGAATCAGAAGGACCTGAGTTCGGAGCGGGCCTCTGACACTTAATACACACAAACAAAAACCTAGCCGTGTAACCTTGGGCAAGTTACTTAACCCCAATTGCCCTAAAGGGGCGGCTAGGTGGCGCAGTGAGTAAGAGCGCCGGCCTCGGAGTTTGGATGACCCGAGATCAGATCCGCCCTCAGAAAATGAGCACCCACGCATAAATAATGACTAGCCGTGTAACCTTGAGCAAGTTACTTAACCCCAATTGCTTAAAAAAAAAAAAAAAAGAAGTAAGTGCTACTGACTGAGACCACAGGTGCTGGGGCAGTCATATTTGTCTGTCCTATACTAAGCATGTGAGTGAGTTAGCTTCAGTTCTGTGCAGCCTGGCCTGTGGTAAGAGGAGCTTCCCTGTTTTCACATGCATTGACTGGCTAATAAGTCCCTACTCTGAAGGTCAAAGAAAATGAGATTACTTACAAGTCTCAGTTTCCTCCAAAAGGGGAAAGTAACAAATGTGTTTAAAGTACAATATGAATCAGGAATGGGACACATGGTTTATTTCTACTCACAAAAAGGAATGCTAAGTTAAGACAAATCATAATATGCTTTAACAATGTTATTAGAACAGATTTCAGTAACATCTTTACATGGCTGAGAGGCTAATATTAACTATTTCAAAGCACAAGGCAGTTTTTGTTATTCAGTCATTTCAGTTGCATCTGACTCTTTGTAAACCCATTTGGGGTTTTCTTTGCAGAGGTACTGGAATATTTCCTTCTCCAGTATGGATGAGAAACTGAGGCAAACAGGCTTAAGTGACTTGCTTAGGGTCACAAAGCTAGTAAGTGTCTCAGGCCAGATTTCAACTCACAAAGATGACTCCTCTTAACTTCAGTCAGTACTCTCTCTCCACCGCACCACCTAGTGGTCCTATAACGCAATTTGCAGTACATCAATCAGGCAGTTTACATTTCACCTCTGACAGCATCAGATCAAATGCCAAGCTTGGGTCAGATATCTTTCTGGTGGCATATTCTCTGATGCAGAAATGATCCCTCTTTTTTTTTCGCTTTTTGGAGGGCAACTGGGGTTAAGTAACTTGCCCAAGGTCACACGGCTAGGTTTTTATTTGTATGTGCGTTAAGTGTCTGAGGTCGGATCCGAACTCAGGTCCTTCTGACTCCAGGGCCGACACTCTACTCACTGAGCCACCTAGCCGCCCCTGAAATGATCCCTCTTGACATCCAAATGTCCACTGCAACTCAGGAATTTCAGACCTTTCAGATCACAAGGTCCCAGCCAGTGCTTGACACATCCAGCTGGGGGAAACTTATTTGCCCAAATCAGGATAATATAAACACACAAGAAATAGAAGTGGTTGTGTGATCACAGATACATAGCAGCTGGGTGGAAAACAGGACAGTCATCCCTTCCCCAACCTGATTCTCCTGTTGCAACATTAAAGAGACCTCAAGCTTCAAGGCTAGAATGCAAGAGTCCAGGAGGTTAGTATCTTGCTTTATGTACATCTGATGAGGCATCATCTATTCTGGCTCAGCAGTGCTCTCCCATTGCAAACACCTCAGTGATCAATAATCGGTGGCTGGAAGCAGCACTGCCCCCAAGCCTCCATGGAGTTACCTAGAAACAAATATATTTACTGAGCATGCTACCTGGTGGGGTGTGGGGAAGACCAAGGGTCTAACAGCCCCACCCTGCCCCCATGCCCTAGGACCCATAGGTATTGACTAATGCTGGGGAGATGACTAAAATAAATAGGAAGCAAAAGCACCACGGGGTACAAAAGTTGCCATGATTAGGAAGGAAAAGTACTAGGGAGGAGTAGGGAACATGGCAAGTGTTCAGAGTGAAGTATCATGCTCAACTCCTTGGTCTCTCTCACCCCACATAGCCTATCTGTTTAGTGACTAATGACTGTAACAGCTCTGGATTTTATTTTCCATTTTTTTTTTTTTGCTTTTTGGAGGGGGGAAGCCTGGGCAATAGGGGTTAAGTGACTTGCCCAAGGTCACACAGCTAGTAAGTGTTAAGTGTCTGAGGCTGGATTTGAACTCAGATCCTCCTGATTCCAGGGCCAGTGCTCTATTCACTGTGCACCTAGCCATCCCCAATAGCTCTAGATTTTAGCTTGGACTTGATGAAAGCCAGGTGATTAGTGACTGGTGATTTTAGCATCTATAGCTTTTAGCTAGGACTAAAAGTAAACCAAGGAAGGCAGGAGGCTAAGGTGAGGAGAGAGAGAATTCCAAGCATGGGGGACAGTCAGTGAAAATGTCCAGTGTCAAGAGGTGGAGTGAAGAGTTCAAGGAGAGTCCAGGGGGCCAATATCACAGGATTACAGAGTACATGGAGTGGGGTAAGGTATAAGAAGATTGGAAAGGTAGGAAGGGGCCAAGTTTGGAAGGGCTTTCAAAGCCAAATAGAGAATTGCATGTGTCATACTGGAAGTAATAGGGAGCCACTAGAATTTACTGAATTTGGTGACTTATATGTCACTCAAGAGACCTGAGGCAGGGAGATTCACTAGCAAGCATTTTCGAGAGTCCAGGTGTGAGATGATAATGGTCTATCCCAGGTGGTAACAGTGACAGAGAGAAGTGACCAAATATGAGAGATGTTACAAAGGTAAAAATGAAAGGCCTTAAAGAGATTGGATATGGGGGAGGAGTCAGAGAGAATGAGGAATCAAGGATGCCCAACCTGTCTGCCTAGGAAGATAGTGTTACCATCAAATGGGAGGAGGACCTGAGGAAAAGGGAGGATTTGGGGGGGAGGGAATGAGTTCAGTTTTCACCATATTGACCATAGGATGTCCATAGGACATTGATTTTGAGATATCTAATAGGCTACTGGAGATACAAGACTGGAGGTCAGGAGAGAGATGTGGGGAAATTTAAAAGGCTTGCCTTGCAGCAGTGAGAGCCCAAGTTGAGACAATGTAACACAGATTTATAGTGGATCCAGTCAAAATAACTTTGTGATTTTCTTCAGCTTCTGTCAGCTACAGGTGCACAGGAGCAAAGGCACAACATTGTGGGAATGATCCAAAGCTGAGATTTTGCAAGACAAGTTAGTCAATAAGGTAAGGGGGCAAGGGACTCAAGAGAAGAGTAAAGTGGAGTATTGAACTGGTTTTCCAAAGGGTCAGAATAGGAAAAGGAAGAGTGCAGCTAATGTCAGGGTGCTGGCTTGGGAAAGAACTGATAGACTGATGGATGGAGGTGATGGTGAAGTGAAGAAGAGTTTCAGGTTGCAAGGAAGAGATCTAATATCAAATCCCCTGACATTCAAAGCCCTTTATAACCTGCCACTCCCTTTCCAGTCCTCTTATAATTTATACCCTCCACCCCATGTCCTCTGTGATCCAGTGATACTAACCTTGTTATTCCTTGAACAAGACATCTCCATATCTGTTGGCCCTTTAAGACTCTACTCGAACTCTAAGAACCCACTGAAAACTCAGGCAAAGGACAGAGCAACTCAAGCAGGGTTGGAGGCACCTGAGTGTGTATTCTACTCCCGTGGTTTTGGGGTATTGAGTATGCGCTGCTAACAGGGGAGCACTCCCCTGCCATGAGAAGCCTGCTACTGCTTAGACACATGGGAGAACAGAGTCGGGGGAGGGGAAAGGAGCTAAAAGGAGGGAGGCAAGGTGAAAGGAGGAGGAAGGAGAGAAGAGGGGATTGTGAACGAGAAAGAGATTAAATGGCAAGACATTACATCTTGGTGTCAGGACTCTTTTATCTGTTTGGGAGGAGCAGGCTCCCCCAACGGGTTCGTGGGGGTGAACCAGAGGTCGCAGTGGGGCAACTGGGAAGGGAACTCTCCGAGGGATCACAGTGGGGCGACCATAAGGGTTGCATTAGGACGATCAGAATCGCAGAAGGTGATTGGAGTGCCACAGAGGCGGCTGGAGAGGTGAGTTTGATGTCAGCCCTGTCAGGCAGGCCCTAACACATATCCAGGGATTTTCACTGCCTGCCCTTCATGTCTAGAATTCTCTCTCTTCTCATCTTAGCTACCTGACTTCCCTGGTTTCCTTGAGGTACCAGCTAAAATCGCACCTCTTATGAAAACACATTCTTCTTCCCCCTTAATTCTAGTGACCTTCCTGTGCTGATTATCTTTAATTTATCTTGTATATCATTTGTTTGTACATAATTGCATCTTACCCCCTCCTTAGACTGAGAGTTTCCTGAGAGCAAGGACTGTCTTTTGCCATTCTTTGTATCCCCAGGGTTTAGCAGAGTACCTGGAACATAGTGTAATGGACAACCAAGACAAATACAGGACTGCATAGCCAATTAGAATTGAAGAGTGTTTATTATTAGCTGCCGGCTTTCTCCCAGAAGGAAAGGCAGCCTTGAGCAGCCTGTGGAGCAAGCTTTTATACAGTAAAAAGTACTTCCTGAAACAAACAGTGGTCAGCAAGACAATTATTGCTACATAGGGATGTAAACTAAGGAGTTCCTGCAAGCTAAGGGGGCAGATCTTTGTTTTGGTTACACCTTGGTTACAAGGCAGGTACAGGGCAAGGTTTCACAATGGTCATACCTTTACACTAGGTTCCTGGGTTCCCCTGAGGGGCCTTGTGAAAAGCCTTTTGTAGGAGCTAGCTCTATGGGAACTTAACTGACACTTCACTCCCCCCTTTTCAAGGACATGACTAGAACTTGGAGTCATTGGAGGCCAAGGGGCAAAGAATTTGACCACCTGAATCCATTTTCTAACACATGTGGATAAGCAATCAAGCAGGGGGCTATATAAGGATTACTGGTGAACAAGGGGTAAGAAGACAAACAGAAAAGACATCATGGCTGCCTCTTAAGTTTCAACTGCAAGTCTCTAGTCGCTTCAGCTGTCCACTGGTCTGGAACAGTGGTAAGTCTCTTTCAGGAGATTCTGTGAAGCAGCTTGGTAGATGGCACAAACTGCTTCCTGGACATTCTGAAGAGCCTGGAGCGACTTACGCAAGGCATCATCAGTGACATCATAGGACTGAGAAACAGAGTCAACTACTCAGAAACACAGTTTTACATATAAAGGTCCACTTCTTCTAGCCATGCAAGACTAGGTTCAAACAAATAATTCAGTTTTCTTAGCCACACAAGGCTAGGCTCAGTTGATACAAAAGGACACAATTACATTAAGTCAGGTACATGTCACCAAGATAACCAAGGAAACCTACATACAAACAATATACCTGTTTCTACCTGCTTCATTTAAGCAACACTTTTAAATCCCAGATGCCTCATGTAGTTACAGAATTTAAAAAGGAGTTTTGCTTCTCCATTTCAGATTTAGAGGTGACCAGATAATTTTGACCTAATCTAAAATCCAAAAATTCATACCTCTGATCTTATTCCTAAACGTGTTCAAATCATGAAGTCCTAGGTGTCATCTAGTCTGATCCTGTTGCTCTCCCAAAACTTCACTATCCTGGTCAATCAGGCATCTATTTCATTACTTTTTGCCTTATTATTAATCATCTTCTTTGACGGATGTTATCTCTATATTTATTCATTCATTTGGCCCTGAATATTACTTCTCAGTGAATTTTCTATAGAATAAAAGGGGGGACAATGTCATAAACCTTGCCAGAAGAAAAACTCCCTTGGTCTTATTTGATTCCAGGCATGAGTGATCTCTGCTGGTCATTTAGATAGTCACCAAGTGCTGAAAGCAAGGCTTAGGCATAAATAGGTGGGAGGTTTCCTTTTCAGAAAGAAAAGGCCTAATTGGGAAATAAAGTCAGAGAGATCCCAACTGGGTGGTGTCCTAGGTTGTCCCCAGACTTTTTCCAAGCACAGACATACAACTTGAACAGTTAAGAGCCCGCAGCCTCTGCCATCCCATTATCAGCTTTTAATGATGACTCGTGTAGTCAAGGCTTTAGAGAAACAGTAAAATTTGCAGTTTCCCAAGTTATTAAATACCAAATAAATATGGACAAGTGTCCTTCATATAGGGCCATCTAAAATTTGATTGAGCTATTAATTACAAATCTTTCTGTCTCCTAAAACTGATATCAATTATCTGGAAACAGGAGGGGCTGGATGAACCCCATGTATCCCAAACCTTCTTATCTGCTTTGTTCAAATTTTCATACATAGACTTTAAAGACAGTTTGAATTAACCTGGTGTTAAAAATGGTATCTTTCAGGGAAGGAGTCAAGACAGTGCTCCAGTCCACTCCACTTCAAAATTATGTAAAAGGGGGGCTCTGAATGACCTCTGGAGCTCCAGAACCCAAAAAATTACACAAAGAAGCTAACCTCCCACTGAGGTCAGCCCAGCAGCCTGGCAGGGAGCGGCCAGCCCAGCGTTCTAGGAGCCAAGCCCCAGCCCGTGTGAGTCACGGTTTTAGCCCTAGGGCAGCCCAACCAGCAGCCAGCTGAAGGCAACCCAGAACACCAGCAGCTGTGGAGTTTCCAGAATTATCAACACATAGATGCCTAGGACAAAGTGAGAGGTCAGTGCTCTATGGACTTTGGGACTGGTTGGGAGAGTGCAGTCAGCTTCTTCCACTGGGGGCGAGAAGCCACTGAGGAGCCTGAGCATCTTGCGCCACGTTGCCACATTGCAGCTTCAGCTCTTGGCCTGAGAACTGTAGGGGGATCTGGCGATCAGTTTGGGGGATAATGGGTCTTGCTTTACCCTTCTTGGATCTGGATTTCAGTCTGGGGTGGAGGTCTTCAGGTGTGTGACCAGCTTGCCAGAGTGTGTGGAGGCTTCAGAGAGGCCACCCAACTAATACTTCAGGCAGTTGAGAAAACCCCAACATTTGGAAGGAAGCTCCCCTGGCTGGTGGCAAATTCCTACTGTGTCAATAAGTCCAAAAGTCAAGTAATTGAGTGGCAACATGCCTAGGCAAAGGAAACAAAATAAACAGAAAAATTCAACATTAGACTCCTATTTGGGGGGCAAAGAGGATCAAAGCATGGAACAGGAGGAGGACTGGGAGGTCAGAAATCCTGCAACAAAAGCCCCAAATGAAAATATGAGCTGGTTACAGGCCATAGAGGACCTTAAGAAGCAGATAAGAGAAGTGGGGGAAAAATTGGGAAGAGAAATGAAAAAGATGCAAAAAAAGTATGAAATGAGAGTCAACAACCTGACTGAGGAAAATAACACCTTAAAAAATAGACTAACTCAAATGTCAAAAGAGGCTCAAAAAGGCAATGAGGAGAAGCATACCTTAAAAAGCCAAATTTGCCAGATGGAAAAAGAATCTCAAAAGCTTACTGAGGAGAATCATCCCTTCAGAATTAGACTGGAGCAAAGGGAAGCTAGTGACTTTATGAGAAATCAAGATGCTATTAAGCAGATCCAAACAAATGCAAAAATAGAAGGCAATGTGAAATATCTCATGGGAAAAACGACTGACCTGGAAAATAAATCCAGGAGAGACAATCTAAAAATTATTGGACTACCTGAAAGCCATGATCAAAGAAAGAATCTAGAAATCATCCTTCAAGAAATTCTCAAGGAAAATTGCCCTGATGTTTTAGAACCAGAGGACAAAATAGATGTTGAAAGAATCCACCACCCACCTCCTGAATGAGATCCCCCAAAGAAAACTCCTAGGAATATTATAGCCAGGTTCCAGAATTCCCAGATCAAGAAGAAAATATTACAAACAGCCAGGAAGAAACAATTTGAATATTGTGGGAACAAAATCAGGATAGCACAGGATCTGGCAGCTTCTACACTGAGGGATGAAAGGGCTTGGAATATAATATTCTGGAGGGCAAAGGAGCTGGGATTAAAACCAAGAATCACTTACCCAGCAAAACTGACTGTCATGTTTCAGGGAAAATATGGTCATTCAGTGGAATAGAGGAGTTTCAAGCATTCTTGATGAGAAAAAAACAGAGTTGAATAGAAAATTTGACATTCAGATACAAGAAGCAAGAAATGCTTGAGAAGATAAACAGGGAAAAGAAATCATTATGAATTTATCAAAGTTGAACTTTTTACATTCCTACATGGAAAAACAATAACTGTGACTGATGAAATTTTTCTCAGTATGAAAATAGTTGAAGAAGGGTATATGGGCATATGAATACATATGTGAATGTGTATATATATATATATATATATGTTTACAGGTATACATAGATAGAGGGCACAGGTCGAATTTAATAGGAAGGGATGATACTTAAAAGGTGAGGTTAAGAGATGAGAAAGGAATGTGGTGAGGGGGAATGGGGAGAGACAATGGAGTGAACTGTCTCATGTGGAGGATGCAGGGGAAGGTGGTTGCAGGGGAGGGGAGGAATAGGAAGGTAAAAAGGCAAAACCTTATTCTCATTGAATTTGGTTCAGGGAGAGAATGACATACATACTAAATGGGGTGTCCCACCCTATAGGAGAGTGGGGGGAAGGGGATAGGGGGAGGTGGTGGAGGGGAGGGCATGCTGGGGGGAGGGAAGTTGGAAGCACCCACTTTTGAAAAGGGACAGGATCAAGGTGGGGAGAGGACCAGGTGGGAGGTGGGATGTGAGGGAGGGAAATATAGTCAGTCTTTTACAATATATCTACTATGGTAATGTTTTACATAGCTACTCATGTACAGCATATACTGAGTTGCTTATCTTCCTTTTAAAATCAAATTTTTAAAAATATATAAATACTATGATTAATACTATTTTGTATATAATTGGGAGATAAGATGTGCAGGCATTGGGGCATGGGGATTCACCTTGCCCTACTAGAAAAGTCAAAGGGGGTATGGGAGAAGAGATGGGAGAGAGAAGATTGGATGAGGGGATATCCTGTGGGACTGTTATTGTGGAGTAGTGGGTAGGGGGGAAATGGGGAAAAATTGTAACTCAAAAATCTGATGGAAATGAATGATGTAAACCAGAAGTTAATAAAGCATTTGGGAAAAAAATGGTATTTTTCTTTTCTCTTCACACCTGATCATTCCTCCCTTAAACAGTTGGGACTCAAAATCATTTGGGTAGATCTGTCTCTGTTTCACTCTGATTTTAAAAATTCCTTTTAAAAGTATTTTCCCTTCTTTTAAAACAGTTTCAAGATTTATAAATGATCACTAAACTTTTATGAAGAAAGTTAGTTGAAAACGTTTTTTAAATGATCTTA
Organism: Gymnobelideus leadbeateri; assembly: GCA_011680675.1. Taxonomy (NCBI): domain Eukaryota; kingdom Metazoa; phylum Chordata; class Mammalia; order Diprotodontia; family Petauridae; genus Gymnobelideus; species Gymnobelideus leadbeateri. The sequence goes on from WOXC01011725.1 coordinate 99,550, forward strand.
AACAGTTTGTATAACTTTCTGGACATGTTCTAATTCTAGAGAAAATAATATTAGAACTCATCTTTTACTGACTCCTTGCTCTGATAATAGAAATCTGCTATAGAAGGAAAAAGGCAGGGCCTTTTTCCTCAAACAACAAGCCTCACCAATCACAGAGCTGTAATAAGCAATAAAGATTTATCAGATCTCACAAATGTAAGGAATTCCATTTACCATTTTTCCTTCTGAAATCTAAAAGCCAATTGATTGAAATCCTTCTAATCTTTTGCAACTTCTTAGCAATTTAAGTTCATTTAAAAACTACATGACTAAAACAAGTTCCTTTTCCAGGCTGAATGACCTTGCCTAATAGTGATAGTTTCTAGGGGATTTGACAGTTTTACAACATAAGGAAGATTTATATGAATTCTAAGCAGGAGAGATTGGGAGAAGGGCTAATAATGATGCCCCTGCTTAGCCAATTCTCATACAACATAGATAATACAACTATTTGCTAGTAACAATATTATAAACAATTGTCATGTTCTTAAATTTGAATTTGAATAAAACAAATGAATTACCAATCTGGTGACCTTAAAACTCCAGTTTTTGAAGTTCAGCAGTCTTTTTTACCACTTGTTTGTATCCCAAATATAACAGCTTTAAATTATCAGATCTTATAACATAACAAAAAATCCAATTCACATGAAATAAACATTATAAGATAGAATTAGGGGGGCAGAGCCAAGATGGTGGAGTAGAAACAGCTCATCCAAGCCACGCTGCCCCCAGATCCCCCCTAAACTATGTAAAAGGGGACTCTGAACAACTTCTGGAGCCCCAGCACCCACAGAACAACACAGAGAAGCTAACTTCCCGCTGAGGACAGTCCAGCAGCCCTGCAGGAAGGACCAGCACAGCACTCTGGGAGCCAGCAGCATGCAGAGCTCAGGGAGCCGAGCCGAGCCCAGCTCTGCGTGAGCCGAGGCTTTAGCACCAGAGAGGCAGGACCAGCGGCCAGCTGGGGAGACCCCAGAACACCAGCAGCTGTGGTGACTCCAGAATTATCAACATAGACATGCCTAGGACAAAGTAAGAGGTTAGTGTCCTATGGACTTTGGGACCAGTATTTGGGGAATGCGTCGGCTCCCTCCCCTGGGGGCTAGAAGCCACTGAGGAGACATGCCATTTTGTAGTTTTCAGAGGCAGCTCCACCTCCTGGCCTGCGAATTGAAGGGAGATACAGCGATCAGTCTTGGGGGGTAATCGCTCTTGCTTTAGCCTCCCTGGATCTGGATTGTGATCTAGGGTGGAAGAAGTGGGTGGGTTTACAGCTTGCCAGAAACGGAAGTTGCCCCCCACATGTTTGGGACGAAAATTCCTCTAGCTGGCCTTGAAGCCATAGTGTGGCAACAAGCCCAAAAGTCAAGTAATTAAGTGGCAACATGCCAAGGCAAAGGAAACAGAAAAATGCAACCCTAGACTCCTATTTTGGGGGCATAGAGCAGGAAAAGGACTGTGAGGTCAGAAGTCCTGCTCCAAAAGCCCCAGGGGAAAACATGAGCGGGTTGCAGGCCATAGAGGACCTTAAGAAGGACTTTAAAAATCAAATAAGAGAAGTGGAGGAAAAATTGGAAAGAGAAATGAGAAGGATGTAGGAAAAGTATGAAATGAGGGTCAACAGCCTGACTGAGGAAAACAACACCTTAAAAAATAGACTAACTCAAATGGCAAAGGAGGTCCAAAAGGGCAATGAGGAGAAGAATGCCTTAAAAAGTCGAATTTGCCAGATGGAAAAAGAATCTCAAAAGTTCACTGAGGAGATTCATTCCTTCAGAGTTAGACTGGAGCAAATGGAAGCTAATGACTTTATGAGAAATCAAGATGATGTTAAGCAGATCCAAACAAATGAAAGACTAGAAGGCAATGTGAAATATCTCATGGGAAAAACCACTGACCTGGAAAATAGATCCAGGAGAGACAATTTAAAAATGACTGGACTACCTGAAAGCCATGATCAAAGAAATAACCTAGAAATCACCCTTCAAGAAATTCTCAAGGAAAACTGCCCCGATGTTTTAGATCCAGAGGGCAAAATAGAGGTTGAAAGAATCCACCAATCACCTCCTGAAAAAGATCCCAAAAAGAAAACTCCCAGCAATATTATAGCCAGGTTCCAAAATCCCCAGATCAAGGAGAAAATACTACAAGCAGCCAGGAAGAAACAATTTCAATATTGTGGAAACACAATCAGAATAGCCCAGGACCTGGCAGCTTCTACACTGAGGGATTGAAGGGCATGGAATATGATATTCCAGAGGGCAAAAGAACTGGGAATGAACCCAAGGGTCACCTACCCAGCAAAACTGAGTATTTTGTTTCAGGGGAAAATATGGTCATTCAGTGGAATAGAGGACTTTCAAGCATTCTTGAGGAAAAAACCAGAATTGAATAGAAAATTTGACATCCAGACACAAGAAGGAAGAGATGCCTGAGAAGGTAATCAGGAAAAGAAATCAAAAGGAACTTATCAAAGTTGAACTATTTACATTCCTATATGGAAAAGCAATAACTGTGACTGATGATATCTTTCTCACTATGAAAATAATGGAAGAAGGGGTGTGGTCATATGAATACATATGTGAATGTGTGTGTATATGGTTACAGTTATATATGGATAGAGGGCATAGGTTGAATTTGTTGGGAAGGGAGAATACTCAAGGGATGAAATTATGAGGTGAGAGAGGAAAGTGGCAAGAGGAGATGGGGAGAGACAGGGTAGGGTAAACTATCCCATGTAGAAGAAGCAAGGGGAAGTGGTTGCAAGGGAGGGGGAGAATAGGAAGGCAAAAAGGCAAAACCACATTCACATTGAATTTGGTTCAGGGAGAGAATGACATACATACTAAATGGGATATCTCAACCTGCAGCAGAATAGGGGGAAGTGGGATGAGAGGTGGGATGATGGATGGGAGGGCATCCTTGGGGGGAGGGGAGGTTGGAAGTACCCACTATAAAAGAGGAACAGGATCATGTAGGGAATGGACCAGGTGGGGGGGTGAGATGAGTGGGAGGGAATTATAAGCAGCCTTGTACAATATATCTACTATGATAATGTTTTGCATAGCTAGACATGTACAATATATACTGAATTACTTATCTCCCCAGAGGGAATGGGTGACAAGGGAGGAAGGAAATGGATCTGAAATTCGAGGTCTTAACATTAAATGTTTCAAATATATATAAATACTATTATTAATACTCTTTTGCTTATAATTGGGAGATAAGATGTGCAGGCATTTGGGACACAAAGATTCACCTTCCTCTAATGGAAAAGTCAAAAGGGGTATGGGAGAAGGTATGGGAGAAAGCAGATTGGAGGAAGCGATATCTTGTGGTACCGCTATTCTGGGAGGTTGGGTAGGGCAATAACGGCGGGAAAATGATTGTGACTCAAAATCTGGTGGAAATGAATCATGTAAAACAGAAGTTAATAAAGCATTTGTTTAAAAAAAGATAGAATTAGCTGAACTGATAAAGTAACATAGCTGGTTTTACACAACTTTTTTTCTCCATCTTTTAGTTTCAACAAAATTCAGATTGAAAACTGCTTTATCTTAGCACCATTTCGGGTTCACAATGGTCACTCAACTTTTATGGTATAAGAGAATTTTACAAATTAGAGATACCATAATAACACAATGACATTATGACATTAATTGCATTTCCAGTTTATCACATACAAAAATTACCAAGTGCAGAGGCTTTTCTTTTCTCCCCACAGCTGCAGAGCCTGGCAGGGGTTTGCAAGTGAGGGAGGGTCCTACTATTCTTCAGCAGTCTCCTTAATCTGATCTTTTGAGAGAGGCTTTAACAAAATCTTTTCCTCTCTTTATCTCCCTCTCCAGCCTGCATTCAGCAGCGGGGGAAGGGAGGAAGAAGGAAAGAGTAATTACAGTATTCCAAAGGAACAGCAGTCCAGCTGCAGTTTAAACTTATGGAGTGTCAGATTACACACTCACACTCATTCTCACAGGGGAGATGAAACTGCAGACCTTAGAAAACTGGAAGTCAGAAAAGTAAGCAGGTAAGATTTGCCTGAACACAAACATTACTCGCCATAGCCAAGCAGCTAGCTGTGAATGTAGTTCCCACCCACCACACCCTCCCCGGGTCCTTTCCCCTTTAAGGAGCAAGGGAGCGCTGTGTGTGCAGGTGAAGGGGGAGGGGGGGGGCGGCTTAACTAGAGCCTGGGAAGCTGGTGAGGTGGAGAGGCATGCAAGAGGGCAGGGCTCCAAGAGGGCAGGGCTCCAAGAGGGCAGGGCTCTGGGACAGAAAGCAACCATGCCCAGCCCGGGACCAGGCTGGTGGAAAGAGGCGGAGAAAAAGGGAAAGCTGAGGCTGCAGTTCAGAGATCTGCAGCACCCTGGAGCCATGGCACAGTGGGCAGGGACTGGCAGGGACTCCATAACTTTAAACCACTGCATACATTTTCTTAATAGCCAAAACTTTAAATAAAATATCAGCATTGTTATTGCTTATTTGTAACCCAAATTCAATTCCAAATTAACAAAGTTTATAAGGGTGTTTCCCAATCAACTAGGTCCTCTTGATATTCCTTGGGCTGTTTTCACCCCCAGACCTGAGGGGGGTGGGCTTTGGGTTCAGGACTTGTGGCCACTCAGAATGACAAAGAGAGATCCCACTACTAATCAACACCAGAGCTTTGACCTGCTCCATTCCAACCTGGGCTAGTTCACCCCTCCCTGGGAAAATACTGGAGGGGGGTTTCTCCTCCTTGGGGCCCCAATCGCCATTGACCCATGGGGGCAGAGGAAGACAGAAAGACAAGACAAACAAAATGAAGACAAAGACAAGACAGACAAAACGAAATTAGGACACAGACAATAGACACAGAGAATGAACGAACAGAAACTGCCACTTCTAGCACCAGGGGCACTCTGGCAGTGTCCCAGCATGGAGGTGAGTAAGTGCTTTAGCGCCACATCCAGTGTAGCCACTTACTCTTCCTACAGCATAGCTACATACTTCTCTTACTTTTACTTTTCTAACTCTACAGGAGTACTCACCAATACAAAAACCAGGTACACTCGTTTGGAGCCAAATGAGCAACAGAAAGGAATGAACTCCTGGTCGGCATGGGAAGTCTACTCAGTCCTGGGGCCGAGGAAATTCATCTTGGTGGCCATCCCCTAGAAATGAACAGACTACTGGCCCTCCAGGGGGTCCAGTCAAGCCGTCAATCACAGAGCCAAAGGCTGTCTCGGTGGAACCTACAATGTAATGGACAACCGAGACAAATACAGGATGGAATAGCTAATTAGAATTGAGGAGTGTTTATTATTAGCTGGTGGCTGTCTCCCAGAAGGGAAGGCAGCCTCGAACAGCCTATGGAGCAAGCTTTTATACAGTAAAAAGTACTTCCTGAAACAAACAGCAGTCAGCAAGGCAACTATTGCTTCATAGGGATATAAACCAAAGGGGGGCGGGGGGGGGGGTTGGGTGTGCAAGCTAACAGGTCAGATCTTTGTTTTGGTTACATCTTAGTTACAAGGCAGGTGCAGGGCAAGGTTTCAAAATGTTCATACCTCTACAATAGGTTCCTGGGGCCCCCTGAGGTTCCTTCTGAGAGGCCTTTGTAGGAGCTAGCACAATGGGAACGTAACTTACCCAGCAAAGTTGATTAGAATCCTGAGCTGGGGTGTGGGGGTAGGGAATGGGCATTTAATGAACTGAAAGGCTTTAAGGTATTTCTGACAAAAAAGACCAGAACTAAATGGAAAATTTTATGTATAAGATACAAAAGAAATATGAGGAAAACATTAAAGACTAATTATAAGGGAGTCATTTAAGGTCAAATTGTTTACTTCTAATACATGAAAATGTTATCAGTATTCTTAAAATTATCATCATTACAGGGCAGAGTAAAGATGGCAGAGTAGAAACAAGACCTCCATGCAGCTCTGGCTCCCACCCCCTCCAATTCATGTGAAAGGTGACTCTGAACAAACTTTGGAGCAAAAGAACCCACAAAATGACACAGAGAAGCTGGACAGCCTGGCAGGCCAGCAGCAAGCCACCAGCATAGAGCTCTGGGAGCCAAACAAGCTGAGGTTTTAGTCCCAGGGTGGCCTGACCAGCCACTAGCTTGAGGGACTTCAGATCACAAGCAGCTGTGGCAGTTTCCAGAATTATCAACATATAGATACTAAGGACAAAGTGAGAGGTCAGTGCAGTGTGGACTTTGAGATCCAGTAGTTTGGAGTGCAGTTGGCCTTTACCCCTGGGGGGGAGAAGCCACTGAGGTACCAGGAGCTCAGCCGCCTCCATGAAGCAGCTTCAGCTCCTAACCTGCAGACTGTAGGGGGATCAAGCAACCAGTCTAAGGGGTAATCACTCTTGCTGTAACCTGTTTGAATGGGGTTTGTGGTCTAGGGTGGAGGTCCTGTGGTGTGTGACCAGTGTTCCAGAGCGTGTGGAGGCTTCTGAGAGGGCACCCAACTAATACCTTTGGTAGCTGAGAAAACCCCAGCATTTGGGATGAAGCTCCTCTGTCTGGTAGCAAAGTCCTACTGTGGCAAAAAGCCCAAAAGTCAAGTAATTGAATGGCAACATGAGCAGGCAAAGGAAGCAAACCAAGCAGAGCAATCCAACCTTACACTCCTGTTTTGGGGACAAAAAGGACCAAAGCATGGAAGAGGAGGAAGACAGTGAAGTCAGAAAACCTGCACCAAAAGCTTCAAAGAAAACTACGAACTGGTTATAGGCCATAGAGGAGCTTAAAAAGGATTTTGAAAAACAAATAAGAGAAGTGGAGGAAAAATTGGGAAGAGAAATGAGAAAAATGCAAGAAAATTATGAAATGAGAGTCAACAACGTGACTGAAAAAAAAATAACACCTTAAAAAATATACTAACTGAAATGGCAAAAGAGACTCAAAAAGCCAATGAGGTGAAGAATGCCTTAAAAAGTCGAATTTGCCAGATGGAAAAAGAATCTCAAAAGTTCACTGAAGAGAATCATTCCTTTAGAATTAGATTGGAGCAAATGGAAGTTAGTGACTTTATGAGAAATCAAGATGCTGTTAAACAGATCCAAACAAATGCAAGAATAGAAGGCAATGTGAAATATCTCATCGAGAAAACCACTGACCTGGAAAATAGATCCAGGAGAGATAATTCAAAAATTATTGGACTACCTGAAAGCCATGATCAAAAAAAGAACCTAGAAATCATCCTTTAAGAAATTCTCAAGGAAAATTGCCCTTATGTTTAGGTTAAAAGAATCCACCAATCACCTCCTGAAAAAGATCCCAAAAAGAAAACTCCTAAGAATATTATAGCCAGGCTCTGGAATTCCCAGATCGAGGAGAAAATATTACAAGCAGCTAGGAAGAAACAATTTGAATATTGTGGAAACACAATCAGGATTACACAGGATCTGGCAGCTTCTACACTGAGGGATTGAAGGGCTTAGAATATGATATTCTGGAGGGCAAAGGAGCTGGGATTAAAACCAAGAATCACCTACCCAGCAAAACTGAGCATGCAACAGAGCTGGGTAGGCAGAAAAAGAACAATTAAATTTATAGGAGTCAAGAAAACATGCTTCCACATGGGGCTAGTAACCACTCCTCTCTGTCACAGATGAATGCTTGATTGATTTATGGGATTAATCTTCATCCTGAGGCTATTGATAGAGGACCAAAGAATAGCATACTCCCTGAATCCAAGAAGGGAGATAGGACCCTCCTTCTTCTTCTTGTTGTGTTTGTCCTTCATTCTAGAAGAGGAACATGACATCAGGGAATGATGACATGACTTGCAGTTGACTTGGATTTGAGTGAGGGAGGGCTGTGCAAGGTCACCAACCTCACTTTCTCATAATTGTACAAGAACAAGCAAGGATGGACAATGTATCTCTTGGAGCTAACTTTAAGACTCAAAGATAATACCAGATGCTTTTGTATCTTCCTAGGAGCTAAATGTATGATAGATAACAGTTTTTCCCTTTAATTATAACTTTGAACTCACTCAGAGGGAAGCTAAACTCCTGTGACTAAGTAATGTTCATTGTTTGAGTCCATCCACAAGTGATAGTAAGCTAGACTTCTTGGTGTTCACCTTCATCACTAAAGGATAACAGATTTACTTGAGGTAATAATAGAACAGTGATTAGTAGAACTAGATTCTAAGCTTAACTCATTACAGGCCAGTTAAATTTCTGAACTAAGTTCAGACACAGAGGACCATGACTTAACATTAAATTAATTAGCTGTAAGGAGATATAGCCTTGCTTCTGGACTTGAGACCCATAAGTAAGAATTAGTGTTGGGATAAGGATATTTAGCATTTATATGAGCTGTGCTAACATGTCCAAAAAAGGAAACAACATTGAATTTGTGGTCTGATCAGGGCAAAAGATAGCAGAATTGTCTTTCCTTTTCTCATTCTGGTCATTATGCTTCTAAGATCCAGTTCATTTTCACTCTGGATCTGCAAAATGTTACATTTCTATGGAAACTGGAGGGGCCCTAGGGCTTACCACAGTGTCAGTAGGGCACTAAAAGCATGATTACTTGAGCACAAATTTCAGATGGAAATTGAGAGGTTGGAAGACAGGGTGAAATTTTTCATAACTATTCACCCTTTGGGAAGACTGTTGGCCTGCCATCCATTCCATAGCTTCCTAGTAGCGAGGAATTTAATGAATTGGTGGGGTCTCAGGTACTGGCAGCTTGCTCACTGTGCTGGGGTGGCCCAGCCTAGATGCACCCGTGGTTGCCTGGTTTCCAGGACTGGTATTTTGCCTTCTGTACTGAGGTTAGAGGCCTCATAATAGGCCTGCTATGCCACTGGCCTGTGGAGCCGGGACTGAGGGACCTGATCTATATTGTGGCTAAGAGCCTCCCCCTGACTTGCCCAGATACTATCTGTGCTGGATGGCACTCCCCCTTTACCCAAGTGAGACAGACATTTTCTGAAGTCCTTTTAAGTTATCTTAAGCCAGAAAATTGTTTTACTCCATCTTTTGTGGGTTCTTTCACTCCAGAATTTGTTTAGAGGCTTGATTTAATGATGTTTCCAAGGGAAACTAGGGAGAGCTTAGGCAACTTCCTGGCTTCTCTCTGCAATCTTGACTCTGTCCCCCAAATTCTCTCCTTCCTCTGAGAAGGAGAGTAGTGAGATATCAATTATTCATGTGAAATCATACAAAGCATATTTCCATATTATCCATGCTGCAAAAAACACCAAAAAATAAAGTTAAAAAATTATACTTTAATTTGCACTCAGAGTTAAGTAGTTCACTATTTTCAGGTGGATAGGATTTTTTATCATGAGCTTTTTGGAACTGTTTTGGATCATTGTGTTGATCAGAACAGCCAAATCTTTCACAGATCACACAATGATCTCCATGTACTGCTCACTTCACCCTGCATAAATTCATATAGATCTTACAGGTTTTTCCAAAACCATTCTATTTGTAATTTCTTATAGTGCAATAGAATTCCATCACATATACTACAACTTATTCAGCTATTCCCCATTTGATGAACATCCCCTCAATTTCCAATTCTTTGCTACCACAAACAGAGCTGCTATAAATATTTTTGTAAATATGGCTCCTTTTCCTTGATCTCTTTGGGATACAGACCTACTAGTGGTATTTCTGGGTCAAAGAATGTGTACCCTTTTATAGCCCTTGGGGATAGTTCCAAATTGCTCTACAAAGTTTTTGAGCCAGTTAACAACTTGTACCAAAAGTTCATTGGTGTCCCTGCTTTTCCATGTTCCCTCTAACACTTGTCATTTTACTTTTCTGTCATATTAGCTGATCTGATACAGTGATATGGTATCCCAGAGTTGTTTCAATTTGCATTTTTTCTAATCAATAATGATTTGTGGGTTTTTTTTCATGATTATAGATAGCTTTGATTTCTTGTTTTTCAAAACTCCCTGTTCCAATCCTTTGACATTTATCAAATGAGGCATAGTTCTTATTTGTATAAAAATACTTTATAATTTATATTTTATATACATTTGACTCAGTTCTCTATATATTTGGAGAATAAGGCCTTTGTCAGGAAAAACTTGCTGTTTCCTAATTTTCTTCCAATTTTGACTGCATTGGTTTTGTTTGTGCAAAACCTTTTTTAATTTCATGTAATCAAAATTATCCCTTTCTGGATCATCCCCATGTCATGGTGGAAGGGATTTCATCATTCAATGAAACTATGAGCTATGTATACTTTTCAAGGTTACTCAAGATGGAAAAGTCATAGTGTACAGTTCTGACAAAAAGTGATCCCATGTCATTTCCTGGAGAAGGAAATGACAAACTACTCCAGTATCTTTTCCAAGAAAACTCCTGGCCAATATTAAAATGATAAAATACATGACACTGGAAGATAAGCCCCTACAGTTGGAAGGTATTCAACACACTATTAGAGAAGGGCAAGGACAACTACAAGTAGCTCCAATACTAATAAAGTGGCTGGGTCAAAGCTTAAAGGAAGTTCAGATGTGGATATGCCTGGTGATGAAAGGAAAGTTCAGTGCTGTAATGATCAATATATTACATAGGAATCTGGAATGTACTATCTATGAACCAAGGTAAGCTGTATGTGGGCAAACAGGAGACAGAAAGATTAAACATTGATATCTTGGGTGTCAGTTAACTTAAATGAATGGGAATGAGTGAATTTAATTCAAGTGATTATTATATATACCACTGTGAGTAAAAACCCCTTAGAAAAATGGAGTAGCCCTCATAGTCAATAAAAGGGTGAGAAAAGCAAACCTGGGATATATTATCAAAAAACAGAGTGATATTGGCTCTAATTCAAAGCAAACTGTTCAACATCAGAGTAATACAAGTCTATGTTCAAACCACTGATACCAAAGAGGTCAAAATTGATCATTCTATGAAGATCTATATTTTCTAGAAATAACATACACACACACACACACACACACACACACACACACACACACACACACACAAAGTCGTCATGTTCATCAAAGGGGATTGGAGTGCCAAAGTAGCAAATCAAAAGATAATTGGAATAACAGGCAAGTTTGACCTTGGAGTACAAAATGGAGCAAGGGAGAGGATGATAGAGTTTTGTCAAGATAACTTGAAAGTCATAGCAAACACTTTTTCAATAACACAAAAGGAAACTCTACACTATATGGTCAATATAGAAATCAAATTGATTATATACTTTGCAGCCAAAGGTGGAGAAGCTCTATACAATCAGTTAAAACAAGATTTGGAGCTGACTATAGTTCAGGTCATGAACTTCTTTTTGCAAAATTCAAACAAATTGAGGAAGGTAGGGGAAACCTTCAGATCATATAGCTATGGCCTAAAATAATACCGCTTATGTACATGAAGAGGAAGTGATTAATAGATTTAAGGGATTAAATCTGGTAGACAGAGTGCCTTACAGAAGTTCACAATATTGTATAGGAGGCAGCAACAACAACAAAAGAAATTCCAAAGAAAAAGAACAAAAAAGACAGCTATCTGATGAGGTTTTACAAATAGCTGAAGAAAGAAGGGAAGCAAAAGGAAAAGGGAACAATATATCTAACTGAATGCAGAATTCCCAAGAATATCAAGGAGAGATAAAATTTTCTTTAATGATCAATGCAAAGAAATGGAAGAAAACAATAGAATGGGAAAGAAAAATGATTTCTTCAAGAAAACTAGAGACATCAAGGAAACATTTCTTTTGAAAATGGGCATGATAAATGAAACATGGTAGGGACTTAATGGAAATAGAAGAGATTAAGAAAAGGTGGCAAGAATATACAGAACTATACAATAAAGATCTTAACATCACCAATAAGTACAAAAGGGTGGTTACAGATCTGAACTCAGACATCATGAAGAATGAAGTCAAGTAGGCTTTAGAAAGCGTTGCTAACAATAAGGCGACAGGATTCCAGCTAAGCTCTTTTAAATACTGAAATATGAAGCTGTGCCACACTCAATATGCCAGCAAATTTGGAAAACTTTACAATGGTCACTGGATCGGAAAAGATCAAATTATGTACCAATCTTAAAGAAGGGCAATGCCTAAGATAGTTCAAATTACCAAACAATTATGCTCATTTTATATGCCAGCAAGGTTATGCTTAAGATTCTTCAAGTTGGGCTTTAGTAGTATGTGACCTGAGAATTACCAGAAGAGCAGACTGTTTTTGAAGAGGCAGAGGAACTAGAGACCAAATCATCAGTATTCTCTGGATTATGGAGAAAGCAAGGTAGTTCCAGAGGAAAAAAATCTACTTCTGCTTCGTTGACTACACTAAAAACTTTGTGTGGATCACAGCAAAATGTGGTAAATTCTTAAGGAGATTGGAATATCAGATCATCTTGTCTACTGAGAAACCTATATTGCGGTCAGGAAGCAACATTGGGACATGGAACAACTGATAGGTTTGAGATGAAAAGTAGTCTATATATTGTCACCTTATCTACTTAACTTATATGCAGAGTACATCATCTTAAATGTTGGACTGGATGAATCAAAAGCCAGAATTAAAGTTACTGAGAGAAATAATCTCAGATATGTAGAGGATGCCATATGATGGAAGAAAAACTAAGAAACCTCTTGATGAGGGTGAAAGAGGAACATATGACTTTGGAGAACCGATGATGGATGGAAAATGCTTCCCACATCTTGATGGGGTTGATGGACATGAGAGGAAGAATGAGAAATATGAGTAAAGACACAGTTCATGTGGTAATTTATTTTACTTGTGTTTATTTGGCAAAATGGAGAGCTACTATTAGGGGCTAGGGGGTGGGGAGTTATGAGGTGAATTGGCCAGTGGTGTTGATGGATAGTGACAGTGATGCAAAAAATGAAAAGAGAATAAAGAATGAAATATTACAGGAAGGCAAGTAGGAGACCAAGGACTGGTTCAGATAGGGTGAGGAGAGAGAAAGCAATGTGTTTTGTTCTGTTTTTTACCATCATGTTAGATTTACTTTGTACTTTCTACAAAAAAAAAAAAAAAACCTGGTTATACATGATAGAGGTTCACTGTTTCATGCCCATTTCTTTTTTTCTGTTCTTTATGTATTGTGGTATTCATGTTTGTTGGTAATTGTTATATTTTATGATAGGAAAGAGCATTGCATTGTAAACAAAAATAATAAAATGAATTAGTAAAAGCTGACTTGAAGATTAACAAAAAAAAAAAACAACCCTAAGATCTTGGCAACTATCTTAACAACATCATTTCCCAGCAAATAAAGGAAGAAGAAATTGAAGAATTTTCAAATTTTATATTCTCAGGCTCAAAGATCACTATAAATGGGGACTGTAGCCAAGAAATTAAAAGGTATTTGTTGCTTAGGAGGAAAACTATGGAAAATCTGGACAGCACACCAAAAAGCAGAACCATCATCTTGCCACAAAGGTCTATATATTCAAAGTTATGGTTTTTCCAGGAGTAATGTATAGCTGTGATGGTTGGATGATACAGAAAGCTAATCATTAGAGAACTGATACTTTTCAAATTGTAGTGCTGGAGAAGATTTTCGAGAGTTGCTTAGATAGCAAGGAAATCGAACCAATCAATTTTTAAAAAATTATTTCACTGGAAGGTCAAATACGGAGGCTGAAACTTAAATACATTAGCCACATAATGAAAATACAGGACCCATTGGAAAGGCAAAAGGATAAGGGGATGGTAGAGTTTGAGATGGATAGATAGTTGTCAAGGAAGCAACAAGGAATAGATGGATAGATGGGTAGATAGATAGTGTCAAGGAAGCAACAAGCATGAACTTTGACAGACTTTGAGTGATAGTGGAGGATAGAAGGGCCCATGGAGTCATGAAGAGTTGAACATGACTGAATGGCTGAGCAAAAACAATCAAAATTATCCCTTTTATTTCCTTTGATCCTCTCTATCTCTTGGTTGGTCATAAACCTTTCCCTTGTCCATAGATTTGAAAGGTAAAAATTCACATGCTCCCCTACTTTGCCTATGATATCACACTTTGTGGCTAAATTATTGGCCCATTTTGACCTTTGGCATATGGTGTGAGAGGTTGGTCTATTTCCAGTTTCTGCTTTCTAATTTGCATTGCAATTTTTGTTAATTGGTGAGTTCTCATCCTAAAGACTTGCAATTTGGGACTATGGCCATTTGCCACTGTATATTGTGTACCTAATCTATTCCACAGATCTATCACTCTATTTCTTAGCCAGTATCAGATTGTTTTGTGTACTGCTTTGTAATATACTTTGAAATTTGATGCTAGTAGGCCACTTTCCTTCACTTTTAAAAAACTGATTCCCTTGATATTCTTAATCTTTTTTTCCTTCCAGATGAATTTTTGTCATTATCTTTTCTAGATCAATAAAATAATTCTTTAGGAGTCTGGATATATAACACTGAAAATTTAATTAATTTAATTATAGTAGGCATTTTTGTTACATTGGTTCAGTCTACCCTTGAGCAATTAATATTTCTCCAGTTTTTTAGATCTGACTTTATTTGTGTGAACAGGGTTTTGTAATTGTGTTCATATAGTTCCTGGGTCTTGGCAGGTAAACTCTAAAGTATTTTACATTGTATGTAGTTTTTTTAAACGGAATTTCTCTATCTCTTACTACTGGATTTTGTTGGTAATATATTAAACTGCTGATGATTTTTGTGGGTTTATTTCATATTTTGCAACTTTGCTAAAGTTGTCAATTTTTTAAGTAGTTTTTTTTTTTGTTGATTCTTTAGATTTCTCTTTTCTCATTTACAAAGAGTGAAAGTCTTGTTTCCTCATTACCCACTATTATTCCTTCAATTTGTGTTCTTTTGGTTTTATTGCTATATTTAGTATTTCTACTACAATACTGAATAATAGTGGTGATAATGCAGATTCTTGTTTCACCCCAGATCTTATTGAAAAGGCTTCTAATTTATTCCCATTGCACATAATGCTTTTTCTTGCTTTTAGAAAGATATTACTTATCATTTTTAGAAAAGCTCCATTTATTCCTTTGTTTTCTAGTGTGTGTGTTTTTTAATAGGAAGGGGTGTTGTATTTTGTCAAAAGTTTTTTTCTGTAGCTATTGACATAATCTTCTGATTTTTATTTTGTTTTGTTTTTTATTGATATAGTCAATTATGCCAACATTAACCAGCCTTGCATTCATGGTATGTCCTATCTGGTGATAATCAAAATTATCCATTTTGCATTTTATAATGCTCTCTAACTCTTGTTTCATCATAAAGTCTTCCCCTCTCCATGGATTTGATGGGTAAACTATCCCTTGCTCTCCCAGATTGCTTACAGTATCAGCCTTTATACCTAGAGCATCTACCCATTTCAACTTTATTTTGGTGTACAGTGTTAGATATTGGTCTATGCCCAATTTCTGCCATACTATGTTCCAGTCTCCCCAGCAGTTTTTGTCAAATAGTACATTCTTATCCCCAAAACTGGGGTCTTTGGGTTTATCAAACAGTAGATTACTATAGTCATTGGCTGCTGAGTCTCATGTACCCAATGTATTCCATTGATCCACTACTCTATTCCTCAGCCAGTACCAAGTAGTTTTGATGACTGCTGCTTTATAATACAGATTGAAATCTGGTATGGTTAAGCTACCTTCCCTAGCATTTCTTTTCATTAATTGCCTTGATATTTTGGACCTTTTGTTCTTTCAAATGAATTTTGCTACTATTTTTCCAGCTCTACAAAGTAATTTTTTGGTAGATTGATTGGTATGGCACTAAATATGTAATTTAATTTAGGTAAAATTGTCGCTTTTATTATATTAGCTCGACCCAGCCATGAACAATTGATGTTTTTCCAGTTAGTTAGATCTGACTTTATTTGAGTGAAAAGTGTTTTGTAATTGTGTTCATATAAGTCCTGGGTTTGTTTTGGCAGGTAGATTCTCAAATGTTTTATAATATCTACAGTACCTTTAAATGGGGTTTCTCTTTCTATCTCTTGCTGTTGGATTTTGTTAGAGATATATAGGAATGCCAAGAACTTTGTGGGTTTATTTTATATCCTGCAACTTTGCCAAATCTATTTATTACTTCAAGTAGATTTTGATTCTCTAAGTATATCATCATATCCTGTGCAAAAAGTGATAGCTTAGTCTCTTCTTTGCCTAATTTGATTCCTTCAATTTCTTTTTCTTCTCTTATTGCTACTGCTAACATTTCTAGCACCAGACTGAATAAGAGGAGTGATAGAGGACATCCTTGTTTCACCCCTGATCTTATTGGAAATGCTTCTAGCTTATCCCCATTACATTTAATACTTGCTGATGGTTTTAGATAGATCCTACTTATTATTTTAAGGAAGACTACATTTATTCTTATACTGTCTAGTGTTTTTAATAGGAATGGGTGTTATATTTTGTGAAAACCCTTTTCTACATCTATTGAGATAATCATATGGTTTCTGCTAGTTTGTTGGTGATGTGATCAATTATACTGATAATTTTCCTGATATTGAACTATCCTTGCATTCCTGGAATAAATCCTATCTGATCAAAGTGTATTATTCTCATGATAAATTGCTGTAGTCTTTTTGCTAATAGTTTATTTAGAATTTTTGCATCTATATTCATGAGGGAAATTGGTCTATAATTTTCTTTCTCTGTTTTGTTTCTTCCTGATTTAGGTATCAGTTCCATATTTCTGTCATAAAAAGAATTTGGTAGGACTCCGTCTTCTCCAATTTTCCCGAATGTTTGTAAAATATTAGAATCAACTGTTTTTTTTTTAAATGTTCAGTAGAATTCATTAGTAAATCCATCTGGCCCTGGAGATTTTTTCCTAGGGAATTTATTGATGGCTTGCTCAATTTCTTTTTTTTTTTGAGATGGGGTTAAGTAGTTTACTTCCTCTTCAGTTAATCTGGGCAATTTATATTTTTGTGAATATTCATCCATTTCACTAAGACTGTCAAATTTATGTGCATACAATTGGGCAAAATAATTCCTAATTATTGTTTTAATTTCCTCTTCATTGGAGGTAGATTCATCCTTTTCATTTTTGATACTCATAATTTAGTTTTCTTCTTTCTTTTTTATATAACATTGACTAAATATCTATCAATTTTATTTTTTTTCACAATACTAGCTCTTAGTTTTATTTATTAATTCAATAGTTTTCTTAAATTCAATTTTATTAATCTCTCCTTTGGTTTTCATTATTTCTCATTTAGTATTTAATTGGGGATTTTTAGTTTGTTCTTTTTCTAGCTTTTTCAGTTGCGAGCTCAATTTATTGATCTCCATTTTCTCTATTTTATTTATTTATGCATTCAGGAATATAAAACTTCCCCTAAGAACTGTTTTTGTTGTATCCCAGAAATTTTGTTATGTTGTCTCATTATTGTCATTCTCTTGAATGAAATTACTGATTATTTCCATAATTTCTTGCTTGACCCACTCATTCTTTAGGATTAAGTTATTTAGTTTCCAATTATTTTTTAGTCTACCCTTTCATGGCCCTTTATTACATGTATTTTTTTATTGCATCATGATCTGAGAATGATGCATTTAATATTTCTGCCTTTATGCACCGAATTGTGAGGTTTTTATGCCCTAGTACATGGTCAATTTTTTTTGTGCCATGTACTGCTGAAAAGAAGGTATATTCCTTTTTATCCCCATTCAGTTTTCTCCAGAGTTCTACCATATCTATATTCTCTAAGATGCTATTTATCTCCTTAACTTCTTTTTTGTTTATTTTGAGGTTAGATTTATTAAGCTCAGAGAGGGGGAGATTGAAGTCCCCCACTAGTATGGTTTTACTATCTATTTCTTCCTGTAACATCTTTAACTTTCCCTTTAGGAATTTGGATGCTGTACCACTTGGTGCATAAATGTTTATTGATGATATTGCTTCATTTTTCAATGCCTTTTAGCAGGATGTAGCTTCCTACCTTATCTCTTTTAATTACATCTATTTTTGCTTTTGCTTTGTCTGAGATGAGGATTGCTACCCCTGCTTTTTTTTTTACTTTAGCTGAGGCATGATATATTTCACTCCAGTCTTTTACCTTTACCCTGTGTGTATCCCCCTGTTTCAGATGTGTTTCTTGTAAATAGCATATTGTAGGATTATGGTTTTTAATCCATTCTACTATCTGCCTAGGTTTTATGGTAGAGCTCATTCCATTCACATTCACAGTTATGATTACTATCTGCATCTTTCCCTCCATCCTATTCTTTCCCCTGTTTATGCTTTTATTTTCCCCTTTTACTTCCCCCCCCTTAAGAGTTTTCCTTTTGACTGCCACCTTCCTCAGCATTCCCTTCTTATCAGCCCCCCTCCCTTTTTCTTCCTTTCCCCCTTACTACTTTTTCTCTCCTTTCTAAACACCCCCTTTTCTTAACCCATCCCCCCTCCTATTGCCTGTAGGGTATGATAGATTTTTATACTTAATGTAGTATGTTATTTCTTCCTTGAATCAAGATTGACAAGAATAGATCTCATGCAATGCTCCTCTCCCTCCCCTCTTTCCCTCTATTATCATAAGTTTTATGTCTCTTCTTGATAGAGTCCTATACTTAACTGATTATGTTATTCCCTCCTTACACTAGAACAAAAGAGGGCAAAGCTCATATAATGTTCATCTGCCTCCCTTCTTTCACTCTGCTATAATGTTTTTATGCCCCTTTGTGTGGCATAACTTACTCTTTTCTGCTTTATTCTTTCCTCTTCTTTCATTGCAGTCCTTTAGTAGGCTTTAATAAGGTTTTTTTTAATCATCAGTTTGTTTAATTCATACCCCCACCCTCCATTTATCTATATCCTTTTTAAATGTCCCCATAAGTATAGAATTCTCAATATTGTCAGGTATCAGCTTCCCATATAGGGATATAAATAGTTTGCCCTTATTAAATAACAAGTTGTGTGTGTGTGTGTGTGTGTGTGTGTGTGTGTGTGTGTCTGTGTCTGTGTCTGTGTGTCTGTGTGTATGTGTGTTTTCCCTATTTACCTTTCTATGTCTCTCTTGAGTCTTGTGATTGGAGATTGAATTTTCCACTGAGCTCTGGCTTTTTATCAGGAATGTCTGGAAGTCCATTATATCACTGAATGACCATTTCCTTGCCTGAAAGATTATGCTCAGTTTCACTGGATAGCTGATCCTTGGTTGTAACCCAAGCTCTTTTGCCTTGTGAAATATCATATTCTAGTCCCTCTGATCTTTCAGTGTAGAAGCTGCCAGATCCTGTGTGATCCTCACTGTTGTTCCATGATATTTGAATTGTTTCTTTCCGGCTGCTTGTAGTATTTTTATCCTTTACCTGATAGTTCTGGAATTTGGCTACAACATTTCACAGACTTTTCAATTTGGGATCCTTTTCACGAGGTGTCCAGTGGATTCTCTGGATTTCTATTTTACCCTCTAGTTCTAGGATCTCAGGGCAGTTTTCCTTGATGAGCTCTTGGAAGATGTTGTCCAGGCTCATTTTTCATCGTGATTTTCTGGTAGACCAATAATTCACAGATTATCTCTCCTGGATCTGTTTTCCAGGTCAGTTATTTTTCCATTGGGATATTTTACCTCTTTCTAATTTTTCATTCTTGATGTTTTGTTTAACTGATTCTTGGTGCCACATAGAGTCATTAACTTCAATTTGGTTGATTCTAATTTTTAGCAAATTATTTTCCTCCATTAGTTTTTGAAGCACCTTTTCCATATGTTCAGATTTCATTTTTACTTTACACACTTTTCTTTTTAATGAATTGTTTTCTTTATTGTAATGTTTTTCTAATTTTGTAATTTGGGTTTTAAAAGAATTATTCATTTTGTCTTATACCTCTCTAAGTTGGCTTTCAAAGTCCTTCTTGAGTTCTTCTAAGAACACTTTCTTTTTTTTTCTTTTTTTCTTTTTTTGGTTTTTTATGTTTATTTTTAGTTTATATCACTCATTTCCACAAGATTTTGACTTACAAATTTTCTCCCTGACTTTCCCCTACCCACCACCCCAAAACAGTGATTTCACTGTATACCCCCTCCCCCAATCTGCTCTGTCCTATATCCTCCCCCATCCCTCCTCCAACTTTACAGTAGGGCAAGATGGATCTCCATACTCCAGTGCCTCTATATCTTATCTCCCAGTTGCATGTAGAATAATAATAATAATAATAAAATGTTTTAAACATTTGATTTTAAACTTTGAGTTCCAGATTCTTTCCCTTCCCCCCTCATCATCCACCCTTACTGGGAAGAATATAGGTTGTATGTGTGTAGCTACGCAAAACATTTCCATAGTGGATATATTGTGAAAGACTGACTATATTTCCCTCCATCCTATCCCACTCCCCACTTGTTCTATTCTCTATTTTGACCCTGTCCCTTTGCAACTAAGTAGGCTTTCTGTGCTTAAGACCAATTCATATTCCCTGTTGAGGCTTCAGCTGTGGGTATGGAGTCAATGCTGTCTCCTTCTGAATTTGTCCTCCCCACTCACAATAATAGGATTCTAGAGCCTTTGTCTTTGCAATCTGTTTTTTATCCATTTTGAGGCAAGGCCTTAGCCATGCCCTTCCTCTAGGGCTCCCAACCCTTTACTACTTAAAATTTTACTCTAAGGCAATGATTTTTATGTTTTCAGGGACATGGGGGGTGGGGTGTGGATTGGAGAAGCTTAGGTTCACTCTACCATCCTGGACCCTGGAAGTTCAGATAGGTGCTTCTTAAATTTCCAGGCTGTGGGTATTTCGTCCCAGGAGTAGCTGCTGCCACTGCCACAGGCCCTGCATTTGTCTCTTACCCAGCTCCAACCTATCCCAGCCCTGCTGTGATAGGCCTGGGGATGGCCTTGTGTTTGGTGGATCAACTTGGCTTCCACATCATCCAGGCCACAGCGCACTGCCCCTGCAATGCCCTTTGTTCAATTTTTTAAAGATATGGTTTATAAGCATTCTATTTCCTTTTCTCTTAATATGAAGATTTACACTTTTGTAAATGTCCATCCATTTCCTTAGATTGTCAGTTTTGTTGCCAAACAACTAGGCAAAATAACTTCTAATAATTGCTTTAATTTCATCCTCATTGGTCATGTATTTACCCTTTTCATTTTTAATACTAGCAATTTGGTTTTCTTCTTTCTTTAATCAAATCAACCAATGTCTTTTTCTGTTTTATTGGACCATTGTTTTCCTAGTTCAATAATTTTTTTGCTGTTGTTATTTTTCTTTCAATTTTATTTATTTCTGCTTCAATTTTTCAGGATTTTTATTTTGGTATTTAATTGGAAATTTTTAATTTGTCCTTTTTCTCTTTTTAATTCCATGCTCAATTCACTTTTTGCTCTTTTCTTTTTTATTAATGTACACGTTTAAAGATATACATTCCCCCTAAGTAGTGCTTTGGCTACTTTCTATGATTTGTTCTTTGACCAACTCATTCTTTTTTTTTTAAGAATTTTTTGTATTAATTTGTTTGTTTATTTTTAGTTTACAATATTCAATTCCATAGTTCCTTGAGTTTCAAATTTCCCTTCCCTTCCTCTCCCCATCCCGCACAATGGCATATAGTCCAGTATAGGATCTGCAAATACTTTCACATTAGACATTAGTCAGGTTACAAAGGCTGATTGTACTAGATGGAATGAAAATGGTAAAGAGGAAATAAAACCATATAATGAAAAGAAAAAGATCAAGTAGTTTGCTCCCATCAGGATTTAAACTCAGTTCTTTCTAGTTCTTTTTCTGGATATAGGCATCTCTCCCCATCATGAGTCTTTTGGGATTGACTTATATCACTGCATTGCTGAGAAGATTCCAGTCTATCATAGTTGGTCATCACACATATGTTGTGTTGACCAACTCATCCTTTAGGATTAGACTATATAGTTTCCATTTAATTTTAATCTATACTTCCAATGCCCTTTGTTGAATGTAAATTCTATTGAAATAGTGTCAGAAAAAAAGTATATTTAATATTTCTGCTTTTCTGCATTTGTTTATGAGGTTTTCATGCCTTCATACTTGGTCAATTTTGTGAAGGTGACATGTATAGCTCACCAAAGGTATACTGCTATCTATTTCCATTCGATTCTCTCTAGAAGTCTATCATGCCTAACTTTCCTAAAATTCTATTCATCTCCTTGACTGTTTTATGGTTATATTTATCTAGCTCTGAGGGGTTGAAGTTGAGGTCCCCCAGTAGTATAATTTTTTTGTTTTTTTTATTTTCTTTTATTTTTGCTTTTTGGAGGGCAATTGGGGTTAAGTGGCTTGCCCAAGGTCACACGGCTAGTAAGTGTTAAGTGTCTGAGGCCAGATTTGAACTCAGGTCCTCCTGACTCCAGGGCCACCTTCACTGTACCACCTAGCCACCCCTCACTAGTATAGTTTTATTGTTTATTTCCTTCTGTAACTCATTTAACTTTTCCTTTAAGAATTTGTACGCTATATCATTTGGTGCATATATGTTTAGTATTAATATTATTTTGTTGTCTATGGTATCATTTAGCAAAATGTAGTTTCCTTGGTTATCTCTTTTAATTAGGTCAATTTTTGCTTTTGTTTTGCTGAGAACATGACCCCTTCCTCTGCCTCAGCTGAAGAATAATAGATTTTACTCTAGGCCCTTACTTTAACTCTGTGTGTGTCTTTCTGTGTCAAGAGTGTTTCTTATAAACAACTTATTGTTGGATTCTGTTTTTTAATGCATCATGCTGTGTATTTCTGTTTTATAGGTAAGCTTATTCCATTCATATTCACAGATATGATTACTAATTGTATATTTCTCTTTATTCTGTTTTCTTCAGTTTATCTTTCTCTCTCTTTTTTCACCCTTTCTTCTGACCACTGCCTCCCTTAATTTGCCATGACTTTTATCACTCCCATCTTTCTTTATTCCCTTTCCCTCCTTCTTCCCTGTTGAGTAAGATAGATTTCTATACCTAACTGAGTGTGGGGGGGGGGGGCATTTGGGGTTAAGTGACTTTCTCAGGGTTATACAGCTATTAAGAGTCAAGTGTCTGAAGACAGATTTGAACCCCCATCCTCCTGACTCCAGGGTTGGTGCTCTAACAACTGTGCCACCTAGCTGCCCCATTCTTTCTGCATTGCCTTCTGGTTCTAATATGTCTAGACAATTTTCCTTGATAATTTCTTGGAACACAATTTCTAGGTTCTTTTTATTATGACTTTCAGATAGTTCAATAAAACTATCTGTCCTCTATTTAATTTTCAGGGCTTTTTTGAAAGAGATATTTCATACTTTCTTCCATTTTTTTCATCTTTTGACTTTGTTTTTTGTTAAATATTCTCACATGGAGTCATTAACCTCCATTTGACCAGGTGTAACTTTTAAGTTTTTGTTTTATTCAGTGAGGTTTTGTACCTCTTTTTCTACTTGGCAAATGCTTCTTTGTAAAGAGTTCTTTAGTATTCTTTCTGCCTCTTTTACCAAGCATATATTTTTTATATTTTATAAATATATTTTAATAATATGCTCATATCATTCTCATTTCTTTATTAAAATTTACTTAGCATTTTATTTTTCCCCATTTACATATGAAAACAATCTTTTAACATTCATTTTTAAAACTTTGAGTTCCAAATTCTCTCCCTTCCTCCCTCATGATAAGGCAAGCAACTTGATATAGGCTATACTTGTGTAGGCATGCAAAACATTTCTGTAATACTCAAATAGAGAAAGAAAATATAGACCAAAAAAGCATCAAGGAAAATAAGGAAATTTTTTTTTAAGTATGCTTCAATCAATATTCAAACATCATTCTTTCTCTGGGTATGTATATTTTCATCATATGTCCTTTGGAGTTGGCTTGAACCATTGTATTGCTGAGAATAGCTAAGTTCTGTTACTTTGTATGTAGTACATTTCATTTTACATAAGTCCATGAAAGTCTTTCCAGTTTTTTTGTGAGCACCCTGCACATCATTTATAACAGTAGTATAGTGTTCCATCATAATCACATACCATAATTTGTTCAGCCATACCCCAATTGACAGGCAATCCCCTCAATTTCCAATTATTTACCACCACTAAAAGAGCTGCTATAAGTGTTTTTCGACATATAGATCCTTTCACTTTTTGTTTTTTATCTCTTTGGGGATACAGACATGGTAGTGGTATTGCTAAGTCAAAGGGTATGCATGGCTTTGTAACCCTTTGGGAATACTTCCAAATTATTCTCTAGAATGGTTGCAACAGTTCACAACTCCACCAACACTGCATTAGTGTTTTAATTTTCCCACATCTCCAACATGAGATCAGGAAAGAATAAACATAAAAGATGCAGAGGTGGCCATATGATCACTGTGATCATGGAGGGTGGGTAGAAAATAGGCAATTACCTTTTTCATTATCTGACTCTCCCAATACAAAATGAAACAGTCCTCATGCTTCAAAACTATAATGGAAGATAGAGTCAGGGAGATCATTAGCTTGCTTTTGTTCATCAGATAAGTGAACAGCTCTTGTAACTTAGCTTGATGTAACACTACTTCCAAAACTTCCATTTGGTCACCTGAAAACAAGAATAATTACTAAGCATCCCACATGGCAGGAGGTGGGGAACACAAAAGACCCTTGTTGTCTGGCCATTGGCTAATGTTCATTTCTAAATAACTGAAATGAATAGGAAGCACAAAC
This sequence comes from Gymnobelideus leadbeateri, assembly GCA_011680675.1. Classification (NCBI taxonomy): domain Eukaryota; kingdom Metazoa; phylum Chordata; class Mammalia; order Diprotodontia; family Petauridae; genus Gymnobelideus; species Gymnobelideus leadbeateri. Next base: position 124,183 of record WOXC01011725.1, read on the forward strand.
CTGAATGAAAGTTACCTGGAATGGGCAGCAAGAAGGGGTGTTAGTGAGGAACAAAAAACATGACAGATATGCAGAGCAAAGGCAACCTGCAGGCAAGTGAATCTTATGGATCTCACACTCCGTTATGTACATCTTCTCTATATTCCAGTCTAACTGGACTACCTACCGTCTGCTCTCTTAACCTGACAGCGCCTCTTCCATTGCCACAACTTCACTCAATCTCTTCCTTTTCATTGGAATTCACCCTTTTCTACTCTATACCCCTCTGGATTCTTGTCTTTATTTAAGGCTCAGCTCAAGTATTAGCACTCTGTGACACTTCTCTGATACCCTCTAATGATTAGCGCTCTCCCTTTCAAATTGCCATTTTATCTGTATGATGGCAGAGAGGGTCAAGGTATTCCACCTTTCTTGACATAAGTGAAGCCATATTAGAATATGCCTACATTTTAGTGTAAATAGGTAGTTATATCTAACCCCTATATTTCCTTTTTTATCCCAGATTTTTGGCAAAGCCAATCAAAAAACAGAGTTTGACGTATCTTGGGAACCTGAGGTCAATTTTATATATGAGATCAACAAGTATATTAAAAAATCTGTCTCTCCCCTGGAAGACAATAAACTGTCCCCAATACCAGTGGCTAACTATACCTTAGGAAGATCACTTTGCCTGTTAAGTGTAGGACAGACCGGAGTGGGGGAAAAGTGTTGTAGCTAGGAGACCAAGCAGAAGGCTATTCTAATATTCCTGGTGTGAGATAATTAGGACCAGTTCCACGATGGTGGCATTGTTAAAAGAGTGAAGGGGTAATATAGCACAAATGTTATGCATGCAAAGTAGACAAGCCTTGGCAAGAAATCAGATATGCTGGTAGTTAGAGGGATGAGAGAAAGGAGATGAGGATAGCACTTAATTTCTGAGACTGGATGACTGGAAAGATGGTAGTACCTTCCACAGTAAATTAGGAAGAAGGAAGGATTTTAGGGCAAAGATAATGAGTTAAATTTTGGACATGTTGAGATTAAGATGTCTGTAGTATATACACATTTCAGATGTCCAATAGACTATTGGAGACGAGGGAAGAAAAGAGGGAGAGTAGTCTCTCTTTGACTTCCCTTATACTGTCCTACTCCCAGACCAGTCTCAGATCCACTGCTTTCTTCAGCCTGTCTCATACTCCCAAGCCTCCCTCCAAGCTCATTGTTATGAGTCTCTCCTTTCCTTTTATCCTCTTCTACTCCTGCACCACCCTCAAGTCAAAATTAGTGTCCCTTTGTTTGTTCCTCACTAGTTCGATGTAAAGATAACCCTACCTGTCATTGAGTCAAATGCAGACCCAATCTGAAATTACCTTATTGTCAGCTCTGGCATCTGGTTGCATGCTGTGGTGGTGGCTTTGCTTATGGAAGTATTTTGTATGAAGTATAAAAGGAATGTTCTTTACAATTACTAGCGAAATGATTGCTACTGCAAACTTCCATTCTTTCCAAAGTGATGTTTCATCAAAAGAAAACCCTACATATGAGAAAGGACCAATGAACTAATGTTGAGGAGAAATTAAGATATCCCTTCCCAGCTCTCCAGGGTAAGGAAGGTTGGGACTGTTTCTGGCAGCCCTGGCCCTTAGGTCTCTCCATATGGGATGCAAATGTACCTTATGCATCAGGCTCCCTTTTAGTTAATCCATACTCAGAAGGGCCCCAGGTCTCTATACTTTACGTAAGGACATAGCAGAGGGCTGGGAATCACTCTAGCACTAAAGATTACATAGGAGCTAGTCACACTTAGGGGGTCAAAACTATGTGGAGACCAGGAGACTTGGATCAGTTTTTTAAAAGGGTGAGGGAAAAATTCAGGTTCTGGGCTGCAAAGAAAACGTGCCACACTCAGATTTCAGAACACACTTAGAAGGATGGCTACAGATGGATAGGGAGACACAAAGGCATCAGAGCAGTGCTGAAATTAGGGCCCAATAAGGGGTCAGGGCAGCACGTAGACTGAGGACTACACAGATGAGAAGTACTTAAGTTTGGGGGCTGATGGGCAAATATAATTCAGGGTACACTGAATAAGGAGGGGCAAGGATTGCGCAAGGACTGAGGGACACTCAGATTCTAGGCTGCTTAATGCCTACACAATTGGAGCTTTATTATCATCTCATGATTCCATCACATTGGTGCCCACCCCTCCCTTCTTACCTCTGCATCTGTGCCGTATCCACAAGTAAAAAATACACATCTCAATTTCAAAGGCACAAGTCAGAACCAGGACTCCACTAATCGCACCCATCCAGGGTTTGGACCTGTGAAAATATACTGAGAGAGGCCCCAATCCCAAGAGCATGACTGTGATTTTGTTGTCTCTGCTGCCCCCTCCCCATAACAAGCTTCAAGTACAACTTGGTTGCTCACATGGATATAGCCTCCTTAACAGTTGCATCAACCTAGGATAATAGATAAAACATGGTCCCTGTGGGACCCAAAACTGAACTTCATATAAGTGGTTTGTTCACCCTTCCATTGTGCCCTTTGGAATTCCTACTCCTTAACAACAAATGTTCCTTCATTTTGAATCTCTTTCTTGCTTTCTACTCCTTAATTAATTTGGAAAGCTGTTTTCATTTTATACCTTTCTCTGTCTTATTTCTTCCATCTTCTGGCACTCAGTGAGAGTTGGCTACCTCTCAGGGATACTTCTTATTTGGGTGCTTTTTCTAATATTTGTCATGTACAATATGGCTCTAAATGTGGGGGCAGGTTACAAAGGGGTTTAATACCAAACAAAGCAGTTTATATTTGACCCTAGAGGGAACAGAGAGTCATGTGCTTGAGAGGGACTTAGAAAACTATTCATTTCCATTGTTACATCCAAACTTCAACTCTGTTGTTATCACTCAGTAATCCTCTCTTCCTTTGAGTTTCACTCTATCTGAATGCACAAATCAATTAGTTGATGGTTTCCTATTGGCCTCCAGATCATTTTTCCTTTCTCAACAAGAAAGTACCTGGATCACAGTATTTCTTTCTACTGCAACTCTTGTCATGCAAGGACATGTGTTGATATACCTTCAAACATATTAGCTTCAAATATACCTGTGTTGATATACATGTGTTGATATACCTTCAAACATATTAGCTTCTCGGGTCCCATGACTTAGTCTTCCACAAAGGACTTGATTTTCCCATCATCCACAAATTTCTACTCATACCATCTTTCCCTGTACCTCATTCCTTCTCAATCTAATCTTTTTCTTCACCATAACTTCTCATCTTTTCACCTTTTAAAACTTTTTCTAGACCATCATCTGCAACATGACTTCACTTTCCTCTATTCCTAATATGGATTTTATAGTTAACCAGCTAAATTGTTTTACCCTCAAAATACAATTCTCTTTCAAACTGCACTAATCCTCTCCAAAATGTTGCTGTTCTTCCAGTCACACAGATTCAAAATTGCAACATAATATATGGTACCTTACTCTACATCACCCCATTATGTATAATCAGTTTCCAAATCTCATTAATTTTACTTTCAACACATCTCTTACCTTATTGGTCTCCTTCTCTGCTGACATGGACACCTTCTAATATAGACCTTACTCAATTCTTGCTTGGATTTATTATAATGACCTCTCAATTGATCTCCTTGCCTTAAAGGTCTCCTCTCTCCAATCCATCATCCACTCTACTGCCAAAGTGATTTTGCTAAAGCAAATATCTAACTATGTCTCTCTTCTGCACAACAAACTCTAGTGACTCCCTGTTCCCTCTAGGGTCAAATATAAACTCCTTTATTTGGCATTAAACCCCTTTACAACATGGCCCCACATTTATAGTTATTTTGTACTTGATTTCTCTTCAAACATTTTAAGGTCTGCTATAGTCACCTTCCTGCTGTCCTTCCTAGTCAATTTTCCAACTCCATGCCTTTGTACAGTCTGTCACCTTTGCCTGCAATGCCCTCCCTCCCGAACTGTAGCTTTTAGAATCTCTACTTGCTGTTTTTCAAATATCATCTAAATTGCCACCTTCCATTTACCATCTTTCCAGATGACATTTAACATATTGCTTGCACCTATCTTCCCTAATTATCTTGTATTTATTTGTTAGGCTTATGCAGTTTGTCTCCCTTGATAGAATGAAGCTCCTTGTGGAGAAGGATTTTCCTCATTTCTCTTTGTATCCCCAGTACCTAATAGAGTGCCTAGTATACAGTGGGTACTTAATAAATACTTACTTATTGATTAAGTGATTCAAATACAATAAATTTTAGCAAAACTATACTAATCTGTCTTTCCCCCTCATTCTGCCATCTCCCCTTTCACTTCACTCCCAAATCTAGAATTATCTCTAACCTACCCCCACTTCTATTCTTTTCTATTTCTATTCTATTCTATTCTTCCTTCAAGACCCATCTGAGAGTCCACCTTCTCACTGATTCCTTTCTTGATCTCTTCTTATCAGCAGATAAAATTTATTTCTCCCTCTTCAGATTTCTCATGATATATTACCCAGATCTCCACTTTATACTTATCTCAGTTTGTATCCATGACCCACTCTCACAGAGATTGTTAGTTCTGAGGGCAAGTACAAGTTATTGAGTTACCAAGGGCAAGTACCAAATGTCAACTTCTTTTTTCCATACGACAAAGCAAAGCATAAGCGAGTTCTTAAAAATACTAGTTAATTTAAACTATTTTCAATTACTTTAAAACTCAAAGATGATCTTTATTCAGACCCTTACCTTGCCTACCCTACACAGGGGCAGGGATTGGGACTGAGGGAAAGGAAGGAAATAGTGTTTTGTAATCTCATAAGGCCTAGTACAAGTTTTACATACAGTCAATTGAGCAACATATGATGAATGAATGGTTGGGGAAAGAAGGTCATGGATAGAAAGGACTATTTCTTCTCAGAAGCCCCCAGAAAAATATAGAGTAGAGGATGGGAGGAGGGGAAGAATTCATGTGGTCACAGACCTACAAAGGTAGTTGAGTGTCCTGGAGGGGGACAAGGCATACCCCTTTGCAAGTGAACAGGGAGTAGGTAAAAAGTCAGGCTCCCAAGACTCTGGGTTCCAAAATCCTTGTCCTCTTCCTGACCAGATACGCCTGATGAGCCATATAGGAAGCCCTTGCCCCAGTTTCCCCTCATAATGACCTTGGCGTTTCAGCATCAATATTAAAAATGTTAAATACATCAGCGCACAAAATATAGCAATGATGATAAAGTAAAATGGTGGCATCCGTGATACAGATTCTTCACCTAAAACACAATTGCACATAAGTCTAAGGATCAGAGAAGTAATGCACAATCTCTGCACCATCTTTCCTCCCTAACTCCCACTCTCACACTCCCGCCAAGCAGAGGGCAAAGCCATCTCTATGGCCAAATTCTGGTCCCCTTTGACTTCTCCCTACTACAACTTTGCACCCAACAGCAGACTCTCCTCCCCCTCCCACCAATAACATTACTGTGCCTATATCCCATTTCTCCATCCCCAGCTCAGGCCACATCACCTGGTTTTAACCCCACCTATTTGTGAGATACATCATTAGGTTGCATTGATTATACCAGCAAGTATATGTAAGATTGGGGGTCAGTTTTGTCTAATTTGAATGGTTCTTATACTCATAGGATCTGAGATTTGGAAAGGAAATCAGAAGCCCATCTTTTTCAAAACACACTTAAATCAGATTCTACCTTGAGACTCTTTCTATAAGTCAGACTTTGATTTAAGCCTCACATGGAGGGGTAGTCAACTAATTCCTATGGTATATGTGTGTGTGTGTATGCGTATACTATATGTATGTATGTATATGTGTGTGGATATATGTATATATACCAAATAACGTTGGTATTGCTCTAATTGTTGGGGCAGTTTTTCCATACATTGAGCCTAAACTTGCTTTTCTGGACTTGGCATTGAAAAGGATAAACTCCTATGAAACCTAACTTCTGTGGGTCTCTGAATGGGAAGAGGGATCTTGAATTGTCTTTTACCCAGAGCCAGTTTGAAGGTGAGAAGTCATGGCCTTGCTGTTACTTCTATCTCTATTATAGGCATTTTCCCTGCTTTCAGGTCTTTAAGATGGCTATGACATTGTGAGTTTCAAAAGATGCCATCAGAGCATCTGGGGACTGGAGTCCTTTCAAGGATCTGCTAGTAGCCAGACAGTAAAAAGCAAAGTCCCAAGGAATGTAAAAGACTCAGTCCAGTAGAAGCATAGAGGCAGACTCCATTCACAAGCTAAGTCACATCTGGACCAATGCTATGTAGAAACTTCATTGTTTTGGGCCTACTCTCCCTACTATCCCCAGGGACTGGGGTGTTATAGAGAAGAGGGTGCCCCAAGGAGGAAATACTTACAATTCTATTCTTGCAATATTTTAGTAAATATTCCTTTATAAAGTTAATTGATATTAATTAACTAAATAGAACTGAGGTGCTAGTCACTGGCAATTAACAATGGAAGAAACACAATAGGATGGTGCCTCTTAAAGCTTTAGAGAGAGGTACACCCATTGTTCCTCCTGGTCTCCTAATAGGAAATGTAGCCAGCCCCACTCTGGAAGAGTAGGATGAGAAAATTATTACATATATATCATACGATCATAGCTTTAAACCTAAAAGAGACAAACACAACTGTCAAGCCCAGGCCTCTGCTATTACAGATGAGGAAACTGAGGCACAAAAAAGCAAAATGATTGGTCCAGGTTTACATAGTTAGTAAAAGTGAAAAATGGGATTAGACTTGTTCCACTTGTGCTTCTGGTACAGAATTAGTAACAATGGGTGAAAGCTTCAGAGAGGATAAGTTAAGATTAATGTCAGCAAAATATTCTTAATGACAAATTTATACAGAAGTAGAAAGGGCCATTTCACCCAAGGAAGCAGAAGGACTTCTCACTAGAAGTCTTTGAACAAAGGCTGGAAGCTCTATCAAATTCAACAAACATTCATTAAGCATCTTCTATGTGCTGGCATCAGGCTAAGGGCCAAGGACATAGGTCAGATGAAAATAGGTACCTGCAGGGATCATAGAAAGGTTTCTTGTTCAGAGACATGTTGGAGTGTCTGACCTTTGAGTTCCTTTCCAACTAGGACCTCCTTGGATTCTGTTAATAACAGAGCTGGAAAGACATCTATGCTCCCCCCATACATGTGTATGAATATTCTCAATCCAGTCCCCAGCTCCTCACCTAACACCTTCAGCTCCATATCAGCTTCTTCCTGGTGAAAACCATCCTCAAGAAGACACTTGTACCTTCCTGCATCTAAGAGTCTCACATTCAGTATCTTCAGCGTGACATTCCCATTTGTGATAGCATCTCTCAGCAGCTCTGTCCTCCCTTGGTAATCAGCAGCCTGATCTACAGACTGATCCTCCCCTTCTTGATAGAGATGGACCACCCGAGTGGATTGCAACCAGACCACCACCATGTGCTGAGCACTCTGAGGTGGGGACAAGTAACATGGTAACTCTGCCTCTCCCCCAAGTGGGGCTTGGATGGATCTTTCAGGTCCAATCACTGAGAAATGTCCTATTCAATCAGGCAAAAAGAAGAGACAGAGGGTGAGAGAAAAGAACAGAAAAAGATGCAAGGATATACAAGGATATGTAAGAAGGTGTGAAGAATAGAGCTTTAAAATGGGATGGGCAGGGGGGAAAGGAAAGTAAAGAGTAAGGGAAGATGGAGAAAATACTAAGGAAGCAACTAAAAGAAGGGACAGTATATCAGGAGAGAAGATCATAGGAGAGAGAAAAGGGGAAAATTGAGAAAATCTCCAGAAGAGACTAGTGGAGTATTGGAGAATGCTTTGGGAGGGTACTAGGGTAGGATAGAATCTCTATATGTTCAGTCCCCAGTGTTTGAACCCTTGCCCCCAAGAAGCAAAGAAGTAAATATTCTTACCTGAGGCCAAAGTTGGTTTCTTGAGGAGGAGGAGGAGGAGGAAAGTAATCATAAAACTGGAGAGAAAGGAGCCTGAGAGATAGAAAATCACCATCACACCTGAGAGAGGGCACAGGAAGGGGGGAGGCACCATTGATTGGTGTGAATATGGGTATTGATGGTAAATGACTGTATCAGAGGGAGTGGGGCATTGTCTGTGTAATGCTATGCACAAGCAGCTTCCCAGAAGAATGCTACCGTGAACAGCTTTTAAGGTTCGGATTTCACAGTATAGTGAACACTCTATTCCATAACAAATCAAAGCAAAACATCCACAGAAAAACAAGGTAGGCATTCACAGTATTACAAATTATCTCAGAAAACCACAAAATAGTATTCACAATAGCTTTTCATTAAAATGGCCACATAGTTTTCACCAAAATGGACACGATATTTAGAATAAAGAACAATCATCTCAAAGCACAATAGTCAAAGTCTTCCACTCAAACTTATGTTAACTCAATCAGTCACTTATCGATCAATTACTAAGTATCATTAATCACTAAGTACAATAGAAAATACAGACCCTCTACCCCTAGGTCACTAGCAAACTACAATTTCATCATTATTCAGTGCCCAGGGAGAGGTCTTTTCATCTTGACTTGGGGCCAGTTCTCAGATTTCCTGGATCCCTTTCCATGGTCCCAGATTCTGCCTGGATTCACCAGGTTCCTTGTCTCAGTTCCTTGTCCAGTTCTCTGGGTAGGTCCTGCTCCACACTGAAGTTCCTGGGGTCCAGTCCATCTCAATTCCTTCACAATTTCTGGTTCCAGGAATACAAGGTTCAACCAGGCCACAAACAAAGTCTCAGCATCCCAGTCATGCTTCCTCAGTCTTCTGCAGCTCATTCAAAAATCAGAATCACCTTATCCAGCCTGGGACGAGGGGACTCCTGGGCTCCTGGGTTCCTAGCCTCCAGGCTCCTGGGCTCCTATTCAGAAGAAGCTCCACCACCACAAGTTCTCAGGAAATTCTGGCTCAGTTCTCAATTATCTCTTCTGTAGCTGTTCTGCCACCAGGTACTGGTCCCAAGAAATTCTGACTGTGCCTCTTTGGGGCTTTTCTTATATACACAGCATGAGCCACTTCCTATTTCAGCCAACCCCTTTCCTGTCACATCAGAAACAGGGGTTCATATCTTCTGTTTCTTTCACAGAGTATCATTACAGTCTCTGACAAGGAAACAAGAAGCCAATGACTAATTGTGATCATTATCTCTGACAGAGACACAGAAAGACTGTGATTGATAAGAACATTGGTGATCATGGACTATGACTAGGACACGGGGCATCAGTAGCTGTGAAAAGGACATAGGGAATCATCAGTGTGATGAATATCAGTGACCTCTATCAGTCCCATTCAAGGCTGCTTGCCCATGAGTCTTCACTCCAAAACTATCCAAAAATTCTGTATCAGCCCTGGACCCAGAACTAAACCTGTGGTCTCATTCTTCTCCATAAAACCTTTGACAGTGCTCCAGAGGATTTTCTCAGATCACATCAACCTCATATTTCCAGCTCTTCTCTCCTGTTTAGATTACCCCAGGTCACACCTTCTCCTGGTCTTGCCTGCTCTGAGGTAGTTCTCCTGAGCCTCTCAGGACTAAACCTCTTTGAACTTAAAGGAATGATCTTATATAGAATCATCTCTTTGCCTCAGCAGACCTCTCTCCAGCCACTGATATCTGACTTGGACTCATTTCTCAGTGATTAGCATCATCCCATCCTCTCTCTCTCTCTCTCTCTCTCTCTCTCTCTCTCTCTCTCTCTCTCTCTCTCTCATCTAGTGACCCTGAAACCCTGTCAATATGCAAACTCTATTCTCTATCTTTTACTGTTGATTCCCTTATTCCATCCCAGAACTCTCAGTTCTTTCCACTGTATTCTCTAGATCCTTGCTCCAAGATTAACAAACTTACTTTCATTTGAATGTTTTTCTTCCCTTCCCTACATCTTCTGGCTCTCACTGACCTAAAACCCTTCTGATGATCCCATTTCCCTAGCCACCTTTTCTATTACAGGCTGTAAAGTATCTCATACTGTCTTCCATGTACTGATGAAAATGTGGGAAACATGAGTATTTATAATAGACAACTTATTTGCTTATAGTATATTAAATCAAAGTCATTCTTAAAAGATTATTACTATTACTGTATGTAATGTTCTCTTGGTTCTGCTCATTTTTCTCTTCATTAATTCATGCGTTTCCATGTTTTTCTAAAATCATTAAGTTCGTCATTTCACATAGCACAGTAGTATTCCATCACATCATATACCACAACTTGTTCAGTCATTCCCCAGTTTATTTTCCATTCACATTCAAAGTTATAATTGCCATTTGTGAACTTTCCTACAACTTATTTTTACTCACTATTTTTCTTCTCAAACTCTCTTTTCAGTCTAAACCTTATCTACTTCCTTTGCCCTCTTATTCTTTATTTTACCCTCCCCTTTAAAAGTCCATCCCTTATCTATATATGGAAATCATTAAAGACTAATTATAAGGCACTGATTAAGGTCAAACTATTTACTTATGATATATGAAAATATTAATATTACTAATTATTTGTTATTATAAGTAGTAACAGTATTCTTTTTTTTTAAAGCAATTGGGGTTAAGTAACTTGCTCAAGGTTACACGGCTAGTCATTATTTATGCGTGGGTGCTCATTTTCTGAGTCCAGATCTGATCTCGGCTCATCCCAACTCCGAGGCAGGCACTCTTACTGACTGCGCCACCTAGCCGCCCCTTTAGGGCAATTGGGGTTAAGTAACTTGCCCAAGGTCACACGGCTAGGTTTTTGTTTTTTTGTGTGTTAAGTGTCGGAGGCCAGCTCCGAACTCAGGTCCTTCTGACTCCAGGGCCAGCGCTCTGCGCCATCTAGCCGCCCCTTGTAACAGTATTCTTGAAACAGTTATCATTACTAAGGTAATTTTAAAGAAAGATTGGGGCTTAGTTGTATACGATGAAGTGATTCTAAAAAACAAAATTTAATGGGAAACAGTTAAAAAGACAAATTAGTTCATTAAAAAACAGCATGAAAGGAAGAACTACTACAGAGGAAGCAGGTGGGGTTGGAGGGCTGGTAATATTGTAAACTTAATCTCATCTGGATTGAAGAGGAAGCAATGTATATAACTGAAGAGTTTTAGAAGTCCTCTGAAATTCTAGAGAGGTGATAAAATTGGGAATAGGTTGAGGGAGAGACTTACAGAATGGTATATTGATCAAAGTTGTTCTTAAAAAAATATTGCTGTTACTCTACACTTTCTCTTGATTCTGCTCATTTAACTCTTCATTGTTTTGTGCAAATCTATGTTTTTCTAAGATCATGAAGTGCTTCATTTCTTATATACAGTAATATTCTACCACAGCCATATATCACAATTTGTTCAGCCATTCCCCAACTGACAGGCATTCCTTCAGTCTCCAGTTCTTTGCCACCACAAAGAGAGCTGCTATAAATATTTAAGAACCTCTAGGTTCCTTTTCTTTTTCCCTAATCATCTTTGGAAATAGACCTAGTACTGGTATTTCTGGGTCAAAGGGTATAGGCAGTCGAATAACTCTTTGCTCTCCAAAATGGTTGAATCATTTCACAGTTCCACCAACAATGAATTAATGTCCCAATCTTTCCACATCCCCTACAACATTTATCTCTTTCCCATTCAATCATTTAGTCAATCTGATAGGTGTAAAATGAAACCTCAAGATTGTTTTCATTTGCATTCCTCTAATCAATAATGATTTAGAGCATTTTTTCATATGACTATGAATTATTTTGATTTCTTCGTTGGAAAACTGCCTATTTATATCTTTTGACCATTTAATCCAATTGGGGAATGACTGAGTTCTTGAAGAATATACAAATTTCTTTATGCATTTAAGATATGACACCTTTATCTGAGAAACTATCTATAAAAATTCCCCCAAAATTTTCTGGTTTCCTTCTGAACTTGATTACATTTGTTTCATTTATACAAAACCTTTTTAATTCAATGTGATCGCAATTATCTATTTTATACCTTACTTTGCTTTCTATTCTTTGTTTATTCATAAAGTGTTTACCTATCCATAAGTCTGATAGGTAATATGTTCCATGTTCTTCTAATTTTCTTGTAATATCTCTCTTTATATCCAGCTCATATATTTACTTTGACCTTATGGTAATAGTGTAAAATATTGGTCTACACCCAGTTCTGCCACACTGCTTACCAGGGTTCCCAACAATTTTTTATCAAATAATGAATTCTTATCACAAAAGCCTTTACACTTCTCAAATACAAGGTTACTATATTTATTTATGACTGTAAATTATGTCTATTCCATCCCATTGAACTACCTTTCTATTTCTTAGCCTGTATCAGACAGTTTTGATAAATACTGCCTTATAAGATCTGGTAATCTAAACCTCCTTCCTTTACATTTTTTATTAGTTCCTTTAATATTCTTGACTTTTTGTTCTTCTAAACGAATTTTGTAATTTTTTCTGATTAAGTAGAATGATTTTTAAAATAAGCTTGACATTTTTTTAAAATAATTGAATAAATTATTTGGAATGATAGAAAAAGGGTCCTACCAAACTCCTTTTATGAAGCAAATATGATACTGATACATACACCAGGAAGAGTAAAAAGAAATAAAATTATACACCAATATCTTTAATATATATGGATACAAAAATCCTTAAAAAAAATACTAGCCAAAACATTACCACACTATATTACAAAGATTATACATTGTGAAAAAGTGTGATTTTTACCAGGAATGCTGAGATGGTACAACACGAAGGAAAGTATTAACATAATTGATTGCATCAAAGTTTAAATTCATATGATTATATCAACAGATGCAGAAAATGTTGTTGACAAAGTTCAACACTCAATTTTATTAAAAGCACTTGAAAGAATGGGTAAAAATGGATTTTCCCTTAAATTGATTTTTTAAAGTATTTATAACCACCAGGAAGCATTATTTGTAATGGGGATAAGTTAGAAGCCTTCCCAATATGATCAGATGTGAAACAAGGATGCCCACTGTCATGCATATGATTCAATATTATCTTGGAAATCCTGGCAATAGCAACAAGAGAAGAAAAAGAAATAGAAGGAATCAGAATAGAGAATGAGGTAATAAAACTATCTTTTCTCACATAAAATGATGATATATTTAGAAAATTCCAAAGAATGAACTAAAATGTTAGTTGAAACAATTTATAATTTTAGCAAAGTAGCAGGATATAAAATAAATACACATAAATCATTAATATTCCTATGTATCACAAATGAAATCCTGCAGGAAGAGATAGTAAGAGATATGCCATTTAAAATAAATCTGGACAGTATAAAATATATGGGAGTACAACTGCCACAACAAACTCAGCAACTATATAATCAAAATTATATTTAAAAGTTTGCATATAAGTAACATCAGACTTAAATAATTGGGGGAATAGTCATTGTTTATGGGTAGACAAGGCCAGTACAATAAACATGACAATTTTTCCCAAATTTACATTTTCATTCCATTTAATGAGCATTTATTTAGTGTTTTCTAAGCACTGGCATTATAAATACAAGCAGAAAGATAGTTCCTTCCCTCAAGTGGCTTCCATTCTATTTGTTACCCCCTCTTCCACATAAAGCCACATGGTGAAGTACTTGCAAGGTGCTGTGCTGGCCTGGGGATAGGAAGACTGAATGTCGCCAATTTCTGAATCTTTGGGCTCTTTACCAACCAGTCATCTTCTACATGCTTTTTAGCTTGGCTATGGCCTTCCTGAAATATAACAACCAGAGCCAGTGATGATGCTCTAGACATTGTCCAAGCCAGGAAGTTCACAATGACCCAGCCCTTTCCTATCCTCTGGGCACAATGCTGCTCAATGCAGTCTGATTGATTCCATTCCATCCTCTCTATCTGTGCCCTCTGTTCCATGAAATCCTCTCTAGCTGCTTTTTCCCCTCAATTTTGTAATGCTCACAGCACTCCCACTAGTCTGCCCCTTCCCTACCCATCCCCATGGGCTCTACCCTACTGTATTCACTCCTCACTCAGCCCACCCTGACTATGACAACATGATCTCTGTCTCCTTAGACCTCATCCAGCACAAGAGAACAAGGGTGGCTGAACTGCTCTTCAGGCCCAGGGATTTTGCAGACTATGATTTCTATCTGATCCCTGGCATTGTGCTAACTGGAAGGGATCCTTGCCCCCACCCCCAGGGTTTAGGGACCCAGAAAGAAAAAGAGCCAGTGTGAGCTGGGGACGATTGAGGAGAGAGGAGGGGGTAGGGAGGAGGAAGAGTGAGGCTAAGGATCCAAGTCAGACTTACCTTCTCACCTGTGCTGAGCTGAGCTGAGCTGAGGGACAATGCTGAATACCTGTGTTTGCTAACCTATGTGCAGTCTCTTAAACAGGAGGTTCTCTCCTACATGCTATATGGGCTGGGAGCCAGTGATTTGTATTAAACATAAATCTCTTCTCCACCATCCCACTTCTGTCTCCCCTATCCACTCTCCATGATCTCCTCCTTTCCCCCAGGCAGGGCATGAGTAGACACATTTAAACTCAAAAAAGGAGATACCCTAGAATTGGGTCCAAATCTTTCCTATTTCCACTCCACCACGTGTGGAAACCTGTTCCACACTTTCTTTTGCTTCAAGATGATGTAACCCAGACCACTTCCACCTCAACACACAAACCCATACTCCACTTCTTTCAGGGTTTATGTCCTGGGACTTCTCCTCTCCATTACTATATCTGCCTGTTCAGGAGACATCCCATTAGGCTAACAGTTCTTTTTCCTGTATCCCCAGGCCTTAGCAGGATTCCTGGCACATATTAGATGCTTGATAAGTCCTTGATGACTTTACTTAATAGACTCTTGCTCTACATATAACCCTCTTTACATGATGCCTTCCAAGCTTGGAGCACAATTAACAAAAGAATAAGACAGACTATTCATGTATCAAGTGAGGAATCTCCTTTATTTTGGTCTGGTACTATGATTTCATCTGTTTAGGGAATGCTTAGTAAGGAAACTCCTTCTGCTAATGCAAATACCTTAGAGAGTAGCTTAGAGCAATGAGAGGCTAAATAACTTGCCCCAGGCCACAGAGTTGGTGTTTGTCAGAGGCAGGACTTTCTGAGCCTGTGACTGGCCTCCTGGCCATTCCATCATGCTGCCTCTTACATCCTTCATCATTGCATGTTAATGTCTGACTCTTAGCAACATCACTCTAATGCCAGTCTCCTAACCCTCTCATTTCCAGGTTCAATGTTAGGACAAAATGAGGCCCTTGCAAGTCATCGAATATTTAACATTACATATTTAAAAATATTTTCCTTAACACAGCAAGGATATGCAATAAGGACACAGCAGAACTTGGCTCCTCTGCTTTCTATCCCCTTTGTCTCCCCTAGAAAAACATCTGGTCAGTTGGTTGCCAGTATGTGGTGACTCATATGGTCTCAGGCACTCACCAACTCTTGAGACATACTAACTACACATGACTGGGACCTTCTGTGCCCCAAGAACAGGAAGCTTTATCAGTGAAGCTGGGTCAGTCAGGATTTGTGGAAGGGAGGAAGCTAGGTCGGGAAGTTGGGGAAGCTGCCTCAGGAAATTGCTGGGCCTATCACACTGGGCCAGAGTAGAGGCAAACAGGTACATCAAGAGATGGATAAAACCAGAGCTGTCAGGGTGAGATGAGGTGTTCTGGTCATGGGGTCATCATGGAAGGAAGGCAGGCAGGAGAGGAAGTCAACAATGATTCTTAGGAGAGGCATACCCAGCTCCACTGATGTCTCCCCGCTCCCTCTAAGTCAGTGGATCACTCTAGTATTCGCAGGAGGGTAGCTTCCTGAGCAGCCAAAGGTCATGAGGTTTATGGGACTATTACATGGAACTGCAGTGGTTTTCCCTTCTCTGATATCACAGGTAGAGATGCTAGGTATGACCTAGAAGTACTACTGACTGAGACCACAGGTGCTGAGCCACTCGTCCTTGTCTGTCCTGTACTGAACATGTGGGTGACTTGGCTTCAGTTCTGTGCAGCCTGGTCTCTGGTAAGGAGTTTCCCTGTTTTTCACATGCATTGCCTGACTAACACATGCCTGCCAGGAAGGTCAAAGAAAGTGAGATTATTTCTTTCAAGTCTCAGTTTCCTCCAAAAGGAAAAAGTAACAAAGGTATTGAAAGTACAATATGAATCAAGAATGGGATAAGTAGTTTATTCCTACTCACAAAAAGGAATGCTAAGTAGAGACAAATCATAATATGTTTAACAATGTGATTAGAACAGACTTGAGTAATTTATCCTTATGCACAGGATAAGCTGGGAGGCTAATATTTTAACTATATCAAAGCGTAAGGAAGTGTTTGTTTATGTTATTCATTCATTCTCTGTTTTCTGGGCAGAGATACTGGAGTATTTCCTTCTCCAACTCATTTTATGGTGAGAAAATGAGGCAAACAGGGTTGTCATTTGCTTGGGGCCCTATAGCTAGTAAGAGTCTGAGCTCAGACTTGAACTCACAAAGGTAAGTTTTCCTGACTTCAGGCTGGGTAATCTACCTGTTGTTCCACATACCTGTAAAGCAATCTGCAGTACATTAAGCAGGCACTTTACATTTCACCTCTGACAGTGTCAGATCAAATGCCAAGCTTGGGTCAGATATCTTTCTGGTGGCATCTTCTCTGATACAGAAAGAGTCCCTCTTGATATCCAATTGCTCACTGAATCAGGAATTTCAGAATTTTCAAATCACAAAGTCCCAGCCAATGCTTGACAAATCCAGTTGGGAGAAACTTATTTGGCAAAATCAGGACAGAATAAACACAAAAGAGGCCGAAGTGGCTATGTGATCATAAATAAATTGCAGCTAGGAATAAAACAGTACAATCCTCCCTCCCCCAATCTGATTCTCATATTGCAGCTTTAAAGACACCTCAAGCTTCAAGGCTAGAATGGAAGAGAGAGTCCAGGAGGTTAGCAGCTTGATTTATTTGATGAGGCATCATCTGTTCTTGCTCAGAAGTCATCTACCATAGCAAATCCCTCAGTCATCAATCATCCGTGGTTGGATGTAGCACTGCCCCCAGGTTCCTATGTAGTCGCCTAGAAACAAGAATAATTACTGATCATGCTACCTAGTGGGGGGTGGGAAGACAAAGGGCCCCCCAATGCATAGGTATTGACTAATGCTGGGGAGGTGACTAAAATAAATAGGAAGCACAAGCATGGGGTATAAACGTTGTCAAAAGGAGGAGTGCTAAGGAGGAAGAAGGAACATGGCAAGTGTTCAGAGTGAAATATCATCCTAAACTCCTTAGTCTCTCTTACCCCACATAGCCTAATTGTTGGTGACCAATAACGGTAACATCTCTAGATTTTAGCTAGGACTAAAAGCAAGCCAGGGAAGGCAGGAGGCTAAGGTGAGGAGAGAGAGAATTCCAGGCATGGGGGACAGTCAGTGGAAATGCCCAGTGTCAGGAGGTGGAGTGAAGAGTTCAAGGAGCAGCCAGGAGGCCAGTATCACAGGTCTGCAGAGTACATGGAGTGGGGTAAGGTATACAAAGTTTGGAAAGGTAGGAAGGGGCCAAGTTTGGAAGGGCTTTCAAAGCCCACCAGAGGATTGTATGTTTGATACTGAAAGTAATAGGGAGCCACAAGAATTTACAGAATCTGGTGACTTATATGTTCTAGAATAGCATGGTAAGAGACCTAAGGCAGGGAGATTCACTTGCAGGCATTTTCAAGAGTCCAGGCATGAGGTGATAGTGGTCTTCCCCAGGTGGTAACAGTGTCAGGGAGAAGGGACCATATATAATAGATATTACAAAGGTAAAAATGAAAGACCTTAGCAAGAGATTGAATATGAGGGAGGAGTAATAGAGAGTGAGGAGTTAAGGATGCCTAACCTGTCTGCCTAGGAAGATAGTGTTACCATCAAATGGGAGGAGGAAGTTAGGAAAAGGGAGAATTGGGGGGGGGGAAGTGAATGAGTTCAGTTTTCAGCACATTGACCTTAAGATGTCCATGAGACATTGATTTTGAGATGTCTAATAGGCTACTGGAGATGCAAGACTGGAGGTCAGCAGAGAGGTTAGGACTGAGTAAATAAGAGAATTACCAGCATAGAGATAACCACTGAATTGACATGAAAATGGTAAGATCACTGAGTGAAAAATTATAGAGGAAGAAGAGAAGGCCCATAACAGAACCATGTGGGACACCCATGATTAGTAGATGTGATCTGGATAAAGATCCAGTGAAGGTGACTGGTCAGAGATGAAGGAGGAGAAGCAGGATAGAGCAGTAAAACAAAAATCTAGAGTAAAGAGAGCATTAAACAAAAGAAAGTGGCAGCCTGGTGTCTCAGTGGATAGGACACAGAGCTTGGAATCAGAAAGACTCATTTTCATGAGTTCAAATCTGGCCTCAAGACACTTCCTAGCTGTGTGACCCTGGGTAAGTCACTTAATTCTATTTGTTTCTTCATCAGTAAATATGAGCTGGAGAAGGAAATGATAAAACTATTACAGTATCTTCATTCTAGTATCTTTGTCAAGAAAACTCTAAAACAGGGTTGCAAAGGGTGGGAAACAACTAACCAACAACAGGCAAAAGAAAAGGCATCAACAGTATCAAAGGCTGCAGAGAAATCAAGAAGGATAAAAGGCCATTAGATTCGACAATTAGAAGACTTAGCAATTTTGAAGAGTTTCTTTTAAATGATGAGCTAAGAGAGTCAGGAAGAGTGCGAAGTAGGCACCTGTTATAGATGCATCTCAAGGAGTTTAGCCACAAAGGGGAGGAGAGATATGACAATAGTAGCAGAGATGGATGGATCAATTAGTGGGGTTTTTTTTGAGGATGGAGGAAATGTGTATGTTCATAGGCCAAAAGGAATCATCAAGCAGATACAGAGAAATTGAAGATAATTGAGAGAGTGGGTGTGATAAAAGGGAAAATGTGCTGGAGGAGGCAGAATGGAATGGAATCATTTGTACATGTAAAGGGATTTCCTTGGCAAGAAAAGCCACTTCAGGGGTGGCTAAGTGGTGCTGTGAATAGATCACCAGCTCTGGAGTCAGGAGAACCTGAGTTCAAATATGACTTCAGACACTTAACACTTACTAGCCGTGACCTGGGGCAAGTCATTTAACCCCAACTGCCCTGCCTTCCCCCAAAAAAGTAAAAAAATAATATTAAAAAAAGAGCCACTTCTTTGTGTGAGACAGGGGTGAAGGAAGGGATAGTGGCAGGAGGCATCTGGGTGATGTAAGATGGAGAAGGGAGAAGAGAGATCTCTTAGTAATTTTGTAAAAAAAAAAAAAAAATAAGACGTCTCTCAGGTTTTAGTTAAATATGAGGCTAGGTTCTCTGCTAGGAGAGTGGGGGGAGGGTTAGCCACACAAGGCTTATGGGGGGATGAAGAGGTTTTGGAAGAGTCACTGCCCTCAGTGGGATAGTGAAAGAATTGGGAAATTTAAAAGGATTGCCTTGTAACAGTGAGAGTCCGAGTGGAAACAATGTAGCGTCAATTCATAGTGGACCCAGTCAACATGGCTTTGGGATTTTCTCTAGCTCTGTCAGCTACATGTGTGTAGTAGCAAAGGCGCAAGATGGTGGGAGTGACCCAAAGTTGAGGCTTTGCAAGGCAAGTTTTTAAGGTAAGGGGGCAAGGGACTCAAAAGAAGAGGAAAGTAGAGAGTTGAACTGGTTTTCCAAGAGAAATATGGGATACAATAAGGAAAGGAAGAATTCAGTTAGTGTCAGGGTGATGGCCTAGGAAACACCTGAGGGACTGATGGATGGAGGTGGTGATGAAAATGAAGAACAGAGTTTCAGGCTGCAAGGAAAATCTAATATGAAATCCTCTGTGGCATTCAAAGCCCTTTGTAACCTGCTGCTCCCTTTCCAGTTCTCTCCACCCCATATACTCTGTGATCCAGTGATACTGACCTTCCTGTTCCTTGAACAAGATACACCATGTCCCAACTCCAGGGGTTTTCACTGGCTGTCCTTTACATCTGGAATTCTCTCTTCTCATCTTAGCTACCCAACTTTGCTGGCTTCCTTCAAATGTCAGCCAATGTCACACCTCCTATGAAAGCACATTCTTCCTGCCCCTTAATTCTAGTGACTTTTCTGTGCTGATCCCCTCCCGTTTCTCCTGTATATCACTGGGTTATAAATAATGGTTTGCATGTTGCCTCCCCCTTCCTGAGACAAAGACCATCTTTTGCCATTCTTTGTATCACCAGGGCTTAGCTGATGCACAGAAGGTGCTTACTGACCACCATGAGCTATAAAACTTGATCCATAGGGAGAGAATGCAGATAGTGAGTGACTAAGAGAGTTAGAACAGATTGTCAAGGGCTTTAAGCAAATGAAGGATTGGGGAGCCTGGCAGGGGAAGGTGGTCCTCAGCTACTAGCCTGGGAAGAGAAGACAAAGAGGTTTCAACTCCCATACAAACCCACCCCCGACTCCCACTACAACTCAGAGACCTGGACATGGCATCTGCTTCCTTGATCTCTCTCAGGAACAAGGGAGGAAAACAAACTTGAGCACTGGATCATGTTGACTCACTTCAGTGGTTAAGCATGTTTGAGAAGAGGATTCATAGAGAGAAGGAGAGAGGGATGAGGAAAGAGAGAAAATAGGAAAGAGAGACAGCAGAAGGAAGCAGAGAAGGAAAGAAGAGGGAGAGGGCAGGTAGGAGAGGGGACAAAAGACCTAAGGAAAATGGGTGGCAAGAAGTGGGAAGAAAAAGGGAGAGAAACATCTCTGTGACCTCCCTCAACTGTCCTCTTCCCAGCCCAATCTGAGGCAAGTCCACAGTCTTCCTCAGCCCATCCCATGCCCCCATCCCACTGCCCTTCTAATGGTGATTTCTCCCTGCCCTTTCATCTTTTCTTACTCCTACACCAACCTTCCCCTAGCCCCAACTGAGCATGTGACCTCTAGGCTTAATGTGGTCTCCCATCAGCTGCCTGTGGGGATATTTACCTGAAATTAAGTCCAATGCAGGTCCCACCAGAAAGTGGAGCACGGTGACAGAACTTTCTCAAGTATGATCTCAGAAAAAGTATGATTTCCATTAAAACCAGAACAATCTTTAAAATTAACAGCACAGAAACTACCCCCATAAAGTTCCATTCTTGCCAAACTGATAGCTCTTTATGAAGAAATCCTGTAAGCCAAAAAGGACCCATGAGCTTATATTAAGTAGAGAGAAGATGACCCTACCCACATCTCCTAGGGAAAGAGGGCTGGGAATATGTTTCTGACCCCTTGGCAGCCCTTGGACCCTCTGAATCCACTCCCATTCCCCTCCTGGGTTCTAGGTATCACTTCATATTCACCACACTCTATTTGAATTAATCCAGACTTCGAAGGATCCCAGTGCTCCATACTTTAGGCAAGTGCATAGAAAAAGATGGGGATGGTGGGGACACTGAGCTCAGGGCTACACAGGGACTAGGTCACACTTGAAGTTCAAGAATGAAGGCCAGGAGATTCGGGTCAGTTTTGAAAAGAGTGTAGGGGAAAATTCAGAGTCAGGGAACACTTAGTAGGATGCCTACACATGGACTGGGGGACATACAGGAGCCAGAACTGTGCAGAGACTAGAACCCAATCAGAGTTTGGAACAGTTACATGGGCTGAGGGGTATACAGCACTGAAATGTTCAGGGTTGGGGGTGGAGGGGTATGAGAAACACACTTGTGGGGATCACAGGACTTCCTAGGTAGGGCTAGGGAGTGAGCCTAGGGCTTCCACTTTCCACTGCTTCCCTGGGGGCCCTTAGGAAGAACCACATGGCTGTTGGGATCACAGGACTTCCCAGGTAAGGTCAGGGAGTTAGCCTGGGACAAACTTCTGCTGCCCACTGCTTCCCCAAGGGCACTTGGGAAGATCTGGTAGGATGCCCCTTAAAATGGCAAACCCATTCTCACTTAAAGAACTCAGAAACAGAGTGTGCAGAAGAAGGTGTTTATTATACTTCTGGCAAGTGTAATACTGTTTATTACACTTCTGCTCACTAGTGACATATCCACACTGATGCAAAAGCAGGAATGAGGTTATACAGTTCTGTCCTTCCTGGTAGACTTAGGGTTAATCAGATTCCTCCAATTCCTTACTTTATTTCCCCACATTTCCTCTATACATGCAGATTACATAGGCAGGGTAATGAGGATACTTGAGACTTGACAGGGCCTGACCTCTTCTAAGGTCAGAGCTGTGTGCCACAGCCCCACCTTTCTAGTTCCCTCTGACTATTGTCATAGTTCCAGAAATGCTAGGGTTTTAGTAAGAGAAGATTAAGTGAGATTCCCCACAGCTACTGATTATCTTCCAATAACTTTTGTGGGAGTAAAACAAGATACTTTTATATTCCCTCTTACAAGGGGCAAATACCGACCAGGGTTACACGGAACTAGAAGGGGTCAATACTGGACTATTGACTAATAGTGTCTAGTGGACACTCAGGATTTGGGTTACTTAGGGACTGGCCATATTATCATCCCATGATTCCATCACACTGCTACCCTACTTATCCCCTTCTTACCTCTGCATTTATGCCGCCTCCACAGATAATAAAGGGCCACTTTAATTTCAAATGCACAAGACACAGTCAGGATTCCATTGATCTGACACAGCCAAGGAAATGATCTGAGAAAACATACTGAAAAAAATTTCCTAGATGAAGCAATCTGGAAAGTTGAGGAATGGGAAAGGTGAAAACTTCTCAGTCCATAAGGTTTCTTGTGCAAGCAGGTGGGAGTTTCGGTTTCACCCTTCCCCCTTCTTCACTACTGCTACATCAACATTAAGCCCCTTTCATGAGTCTTTCAACCCCAAACCTTGTTTGCCACACCCTTATCAGCATTAGGCCCTTTAGGGGTTTTCAACCTCTACCTTTGCTTGCCACCTTTTCCCCTCCCTTGCTTTAGTGTTTGCCAAGTAAGGACATGAACATTTGAAACGTTCAGATTGTTCAGGACCCTTCCCCATTTCCCTTGCTGTCAATCAGCATTAAGCTCTTAGGAATCTCTTAGTGCCCTTCCCCCTTCTTCACTTTGGAGTTTGTGAAATAAGGATACTTACATTTGGATTGACTATCCCCTATTTCCTTGTCCTTTGTAAGCCTGCCTCCCAGCCAATGGGAGAAGGGACAGCAGTGGGAGGGGACTTGACTGTGCTAGGGTATAAATTCTTGTCCTACAATATGCTGTCTACAAGAAACACATTTAAAATGAGGTGATACACACAGAGCAAAAGTAAAAGGCTGGAGCAGAATATATTATGCTTCAGCTAAAGCAAAAAAAAAAAAGCAAGGGTAGCAAGCCTCATCACAGATAAAGCAAAAGCAAAAATAGATCTAATTAAAAGAGATAAAGAAGGAAGAAAACTATATCCTGTTAAAATGCACCATTGAGAATGAAGCAATATTACTGCTTAACATATATGCACCAAGCAGTATAGCATCTAGATTCCTAGAGGAAAAGTTAAGGGAATTAGAGGAAGAAATAGATAGCAAAACTATACTAGTGAGGGAACTCAATCTCCCCCTCTCTGAACTTGATAAATCTAACCTCAAAATAAACAAGAAAGAAGTTAAGAAGGCAAATAGAATTTTAGAAAGGCTAGATATGATAGATCTCTGGAGAAAATTGAATGGGGATAAAAAGGAATATGACTTCTCTCAGCAGTACATGGCATGTACACAAAAATTGACCATGTATTAGGGCATAAAAATCTCACAATTCAGTGCTGAAAGGCAGAAATATTAAATGCGTCCTTCTCAGACCATGATGCGATAAAAATCATATGCAATAAAGGGCCATGTAAAGATAGACTAAAAACTAATTGGAAACTAAATAACTTAATCCTAAAGAATGAGTGAATCAAACAAGAAATTATAGAAATAATCAGTGACTTCATTCAAGAGAATGACAATAATGAGACAACATACCAAAACTTGTGGGATGCAGCAAAAGCAGTTCTTAGGGGAAATTTTATATCCCTGAATGCATACATGAATAAAATTGAGAAAATGGAGGTCAATAAATTGGGCATGCAATTGAAAAAGCTACAAAAAGAACATATTGAAAATCCCCAATTAAATACTAAATTATAAATAACAAAAACCAAAGGAGAGATTAATAATGTCAAAATTAAGAAAAATATTGAATTAATAAATAAAACTAAGTGCTGGTTTTATGAAAAAAACAATAAAATTGACAGACCTTTAGTCAA
Source organism: Gymnobelideus leadbeateri (assembly GCA_011680675.1). Lineage (NCBI taxonomy): Eukaryota > Metazoa > Chordata > Mammalia > Diprotodontia > Petauridae > Gymnobelideus > Gymnobelideus leadbeateri. The sequence continues at coordinate 148,416 of WOXC01011725.1, forward strand.
TATGAAAAAAAAAAGAAAGAAAAAACCAAATTATACATATCAAAAATGAAAAGGGTGAATATACCTCTAATGAAGAAGAAATTAAAACAATAATTAGGAATTACTTTGCCCAATTGTATGCACATAAATTTTACAATCTTAGTAAAATAGATGAATATTTACAAAAAATATGTTACCCAGATTAACTGAAGAGGAAGTAAATTACTTAAATAAGCCCATCTCAGAAAAAGAAATTGAACAAGCCATCAATAAATTCCCTAGGAAAAAATCTCCAGATGGATTTACTAGCAAATTCTATCCAACATTTAAAGAAAAATTGATTCCAATATTTTACAAATAATTTGGGAAAATAAGTGAAGAAAGGGTTCTACCAAATTCTTTTTATGACACAAATATGGTACTGCTACCTAAATTGGAAAGAGACAAAATGAAGAAAGAAAATTATAGACCAATTTCCCTCATAAATATAGATGCAAAAATTTTAAATAAAATATTAGCAAAAAGACTACAGCAACTTATCACAAGAATAATATACTTTGATCAGGTAGGATTTATTCCAGGAGGTCAAGGATGGTTCAATATTAGGAAAACTATTGGTATAATTGATCATATCAACAACAAAACTAGCAGAAACCATATGATTATCTTGATGGATGCAGAAAAGGCTTTTCACAAAATACAACACCCATTCCTATTAAAAACACTAGAAAGTATAGGAATAAATGGAGTCTTCCCTAAAATAATAAGTAGGATCTATCTAAAACCCTCAGCAAGTATTACATGTAAGGGGATAAACTAGAAGCATTTCCAATAAGATCAGAGGTGAAACAAGGATATCCACTATCACCCCTCTTTTTCAATTTGGTATTAGAAATGTTAGCAGTAGCAGTAAGAGAAAAAAAATGAAATTGAAGGAATAAAATTAGGCAATTTTTTTTTTGCAGCTGATAGGATGATATACTTAGAGAATCATAGAGAATCAAAAAAACTCCTTGAGATAATGAATAAATTTGGCAAAGTTACAGGATATAAAATAAACCCACATAAGTCTTTGGCATTCCTATATTATATCTAATGAAATCCAACAGCAAGAGATAGAGAAATGCCATTTAAAGGTATTGTAGACATTTTAAAATATTTGGGAATATACTTGCCAAAACAAACTTAGGACATATAAAAACACAGCTACAAAACACTTTTCACACAAAGTCAGATCTAACTAAAAGGAAAAACATCAGTTGCTCATGGCTGAGTCGAGCTAATATAATAAAAATGACAATTTTACCTAAATTAAATTACATATTTAGTGCCATACTAATCAATCTACCAAAAAATTACTTTATAGATCTAGAAAAATAGTAACAAAATTCATTTGGAAGAACAAAAGGTCCAGAATATCAAGGGAATTAATGAAAAGAAATGCTGGGGAAGGTGGCCTAGACATACCAGATTTTAATCTGTATTATAAAGCAGCAGTCATTGTAATGGAAATGAAGATTTGAAGATCTTCCCTGCCCCTAGGCCCTTTGATTGGCTTAAGTGACTCTGAGAACCTTCTTTAATTTGAAAATATACTCTGCCCCCTAATAGGCTGAATGTGGTCACATGGAGCCTGTGGTAGGAGGCTTGATTTTCAGGAATGACCAGACCTTGATACTGTGTGATTGGGCAGTGGGTCAAGAGGGTGGTTACATTCTCTGACCCAGGAGAAGGCTATATAATTCCTAATGTGAGGCTTTGCTTTGGGGCTCACTTTGAGAAGTGTTATATGATTTGACCAGATGAGACACTGGCCAGCCGTTGAGAGCCCCCCAGCTTTGAAAACCCAGATGTTGATGCTTCCCTCTCTGGTAACTGTGATTTTGGTATTGATGATGGTTGGACAGTTTAGAAGCCTGTCTGTTTGATCTGTCTGTATACTTTGAAGTTCAGGGTGCTGACCTTTTCCCCCTGAACTAGGTAATGTATGTTTGTTTGATTAAAGTGAGCTTGTTAACTGATTTTGAGTTGCTTTCCTTTACAAAAGCAGATCTAAGAACCTGTGTTGGCAGCCACCCTGGGGATGTTGGGGTGCTTGCTGCTACAGTCATCAAAACTACTTAGTACTGGCTGAGGAATAGAGCAGTGGATCAATGGAATAGATTGGGTACATGAGACTCAGCAGTCAATGACTATAGTAATCTACTGTTTGATAAACCCAAAGACCCAAGTTTTGGGGATAAGAACACACTCTATGACAAACACTGTTGGGAAAACTGGAAAATAGTATGGCAGAAACTGGGCATAGATTAATATCTAACACCATATACAAAAATCAAGTCTAAATGGCTGCACAATTTAGGTATAAAGGTTGATACTGTTAGCAATCTGGGAAAGCAAGGAATAGTTTACCTGTCAGATTTATGGAGAAGGGAAGGTTTTATGACCATACATGAGTTAGAGAGCATTATAAAATGCAAAATGGATAATTTGATTACATTAAATTGAAAAGTTTCGGTGCAAACAAAGCCAATGTAACCAAGGTTAAGAGGGAAGTGAGAAATTGGGAAAGAATTTTTACAGTGTCTCTGATAAAGGCCTCATTTCTAAAATATATAGAGAATTGAGTCAAATCTATAAGAATATAAGTCATTCCCCAATTGATAAACGGTCAAAAGATATGAACAGGCAGTTTTCAGAGGATGAAAATAAAGATATCTATAAGCATATGAAAAAATGCTCTAAATTACTATTGATTAGAGAAATGCAAATCAAAACATGTCTGAGGTACCACATCTCACTGGTCAGATTGGCTAAGATGACAAAACAGTAAAGTGATAAATGCTGAGAGGATATGGAAAAATTGGAACACTAATGCATTGTTGGTGGAGTTGTGAACTGATTCAACCATTCTGGAGAGCAATCTGAAACTATGTCCAAAAGGCTATAAATAAGTCCATACCCTTTGACCCAGCAATATCACTTTTAGGTTTGTATCCCAAAGAGATCATAGAAGTGGGAAGAGGACTCGTATGTACAAAAAATATTTATAGCAGCTCTTTTTGTGGTGGCAAAGAACTGAAAATCAAGGGGATGCCCATCAATTGGGGAATTCAGCCAAACAAGTTATAGTATATGAATGCAATGGAATACTATTGCGCTATAAGAAATGAGAAGCAGACAGACTTCTTCACAAGCTGGAGAGACATATACAAACTGATATTGAGTGAGAAGAGCAGAACCAGGAGAAATTTGTACACAATTACAGACACAATGTATGTGTAATGACCAACTTTGATAGACTGAGCTCTTCTCAGCAATGCAAGGTTATAAGACAACTCCAAAAGACTCATTATGGAAAAAGATTTCCACATCCAGAGATAGAACTACAGAGTTTGAATGCAGATTGAAGCAAACTACCTGCTCTTTCTTTTTCTTGTTTTCTTTTGTTTCCTCTTTCCCATTGTTCATTCCATTGGTTATAATCTTCCTTTACAATCTAATATTTAATGTGAAGGTATCTGCAGATCTTATATTTGATTGCATGCTGCCATGGGGGAGGAGAGAGAGTAGGGAAGGGGAGAAAATTTGAAATTCAAGGGATTGTGGAACTGAATCTTATAAACTAAAAGTAAGTAAATAAATTTTAAAAATTTTAATTAAAAAAAAAAGAACTGGAAGAAAGGCAAAGCTACCATGAGTAAACCATGTGATATGGTTAAGATCTGCATCTTCCTCCACTAGCTAAACTTGTACAGTTTGTCTGCATTAACATGTGAAGCACTCCTTTCTGATCATCTTGCACCAAGGACAGTTTAGTAATAAATGATTTTGAAGTAATTCTGACACAATTTAAAAAAAAAAAACTTCACATAATGATCACGTCCCACTTTTTTGCAACAACAACAAAAAATTGGCATGAAATCTATGACAATTGTGTGGTGAAATATTTCCTATTAGACTTATGGATAAGTGAAAAAATTATGAATAAACAAGAGATGGAGAGCAGAGTTAGAGATAAAATGGATAATTTTGATTACATTAAATTAAAAAGGGTTTGCACAAATAAAACAAATATAGCCAAGATCAGAAGAAAAGCAGAAAATCGGGGAGAGAAAGAATTTATAGACAGTTTCTAAGATAAAATTTTCATATCTCAAATATGTAAAGAACTCTGCCAAATTTATAATAACTATGAGTCATTTCCCAAATGACAAATGATCAAAGGATATGAACAGACCATTTTCAGATGAAATCAAAACAATTTATAGTCATATAAAAAATGTTCCAAATCATTATTGGTAAAAGAAATATCAATGAAAATAACCTTCAGATGTCATTTTATACCTATAAAATTGGCTAAAATGATTGAAAGAGGAAGCAACAAACACTGAAGGAAGTGTGGAAAAATTGAATAATAATTATTTATTGTGAACTTGTGAACTGATCCAACATTTTGAAGGGCAATCTGGAATTATGTCCAAAGAGTTATTCAATTGCCCATATCTTTTGACCTAGCAATACCACTACTAGGTCTATTTCCAAAGATTAGGAAAAAGGAGAAGAACCTATATGTGCTAAGTATCTGTTTGTGGCGGTAAAGAATTGGAAATTGCAGGGATGTCCGTCAACTGGGGAGTGGTTGAACAAATAGTATATATGATCATGATGGAATACTACTATCCTATAAGAAATGATTAGTTTGTTGATTTTGGAAAAACATGGAAAGACTCACACAAAATAATGAAAAATGAAATTAGCAGGACCAAGAGAACATTGTATATAGTAACAGCAATATTGTTGTAAGAACAACTTTGAGTGAGCAAGTCATTTTGACTGTTATTAAGGAAGATGGCATTTACATCCAGAGAAAGAACTGATAGAGGTTTGTATAGAATAATCTAACATATGTACACATATTTGTGTCTAGTAGTAGCTATCTTTAGTGTGAGGAGGAGGAAAAACAAAAGGGAAAAAAGAAATTTACGTGATAACTTTATTTTTACATGATAACTTTATATAACTATATTTTAAATGAAATTGTAAGTTATACATAATAGATTTGCAATTTCATATACAATCATCTTTCTTTAAATTACACTATGTTATAGAAATACTTGTTTTATTCCATAAATCAAAAATAAAATAAATTTAAAAATTTAAAAAGAATCCCCCAGCCTTTAAAGGATGACTATAACTTTGACTTCTCTACATCTTCACCTATGCCCCTATTATGGAGTAATGGAACATTCCTGGTTGAAGAAGGAAGTAACTGAAATAGAGAGAATCTGGGGTCTTTATGATTTCTTGGATGACTTTTCATATGCTTCTAGCCACCACAAACCCACTGATAGTTCCTACATCTCATCTACAGATACTGTACATAATGGGGAGGCCAGAAGCAACATGGGAAAGGAGAAGAAGAAGATAAAGGTCTAGACAGGGCTTAGAGTTCAAGAGAGAGCCAAGGAGCCAAGGATCTCAGAAAGTTACAGTCAGACTATATGGGGCTATATATACATACATATATATATATATATATATATATATATACATACACACACACACACATATATACATATATATATACACACACACACATATACATACATATATATATATATATATATATATATATATATATATATATATATATATACTTTATATATGGGATTTTAATTTAATTGCACTGAACAACTATTTGTTGAACATCTTTGTGCCAAGCTTTGGAGATACAGAGACAAAAATAAAACCATTCCTGCCCTCAAGCAACCCACATTTTGCAGAAAGACTCTTACAATCCTGTCACTTTTCGGTTGTCAACGTCATTCCTAAATTGTGTTGCCAGAGAAAATCGTGATACTTTAAATGTGGTCTAACCAGGGTACTGAACTGTGAGCCTCTGACCTAAAGGGATCTTGTGAAAGGGAAAAGAAGGAAATGGGAGTAGGGGTGGAAGAGGCAAAGGAACCAGGAAATTGGGAACACTGTTATGAGATTACCAACACTAATGCTCCAAGATAGGTGCTGTGTGGGCATATCTTCCTTGAAAATAGTGGGGATGGATACTATTTTGTTGATTCCCATCCCTAGTTCCCACAGTGGTATTTTTAAATTTCCAGCCTCCATATTAGGGTCCCTGACTCCTCATAATGACTTCTTCCTCTCTATCTTCCTTAGAAGTATAGTATGTTTACCTTTCTGTTTCTTTCTCTCCCAAACTGGCCATTGTAACCAACCATTGCCTTGATAATCTATGTGGGTCATTATTAAATGCAGCTGAGAGGGGGTAAATGTGCTATCCACAGAAGGAGTTGGGAGGTAGACCAAAATAGATAGGTGTACCATATTCTTCAGGGGAACTAACCTGGGAAAGCCAGAGGCAGCAACAAAAGAGAGATCACCTGAGAGGCACTCAGTGGGTCACTCCCCAGATCTTTGGAAAATAAAAAGAGGAGGCAAGAGTTGGTATAGAACTGAAGGGGCTTTCACCAGCTGGAAGTCCTGCACAATTTGAAAGCATGAAATAGGACTCAGAGTTGGAAGGAGCCATAGGTGCCATCTATCCTACCCTTTCATCTTACAAATGAGAAAACCGAGACCTAGACAAGCTAAAGTGCCTTCCTTGCCCGGTGTCATAGAGGAAGTAAATAGGAGATACTGGATTTGATCTCATCTATGGATTCCAAAGCCATGCTATTTTCAGTGTATCATCCTGGTTTATGAAAGATTGCAAATGGAATCTCTGTCAGAGGGGCTTTCTGCTTCAGGTTGAATCTGTCTTCCTCCTACATCTGGAAGATCTTTAGAAATCAGAGAGATGGAAGCCCAGTGGACAGTTGGGCGTTAGGGATATTCTGGTAACATTTTGGGTATAAGAAGCCATGTAGATGCTACACATTCAGGTAAGATTTTTAAAAAGATTTTGAAGCACTCCTTACTGTGGGGCGCTTTAACTCATCTGTTTAGAATTTGCTCTGAGTGTTACTCACAGACACTGCCACAAATCCAAGATTTGGATAGTGGATAGAGTCCCTGACTTAGAGTCAGGAAAACCTGACTTCAAACCCTGCCTCAGGCACTTACCATTGGTATACTCCTCTGCAAGTCACCTAACTTCTCTCAGTCTTACTTTCCTTTTCTTTAAAATGGAGGTAATAATAGCACCTACTTCACATGGTTGTTGTGAGGATCAAAATATATACTATACACAAAATATTTTACAAACCTATAGCACTTTAAAGAGCTATATGCAATTAACTATTATTATCTAGGTAAATGCATCTTACAGTAAAGGTGGCCTAAGGGACCCTAAGGCCACTCCATGAGCAACTAAAGTACCTACAGACAGCCACATGTCGGGCAAAATTAGGGAAACAGAGATTGAAATTGCATGAATCTCAATGGATCTTTTTCCAGAGCCTGTCTTCTGATTTATTGATCAAGCTGCTGGGGCACAGAACAGAGAAGTAGTGACCTGGCAGTGAGCCAGGAACTAAATTCACTTTCTTTGGCAGCAGTGAGATAAGGCAAGTTAGTACATTCTGTGATGATTCCCCTCCTTCTGTGACTTTGAGGTTGAGAGACTTGAAAGGGTTGTTTTTCAAAGATCTCCCCCTCCTCTATGAGTGTTAGAGAGACATGAAGCATGGGAGGGTGCAGAGATTTGAAAATTCATCTTTAAAATGAGTGGATGTGATTGCTCCAAAATTTTTATTACATTTTACTTTTGTGTTTTTTTTTTTTTTTATGAAGTACTGGAATTTTAGCCCGTAGGCTGATTGGCTATTCTGAGAAGGAAAAGGAGTTTGGGTTCAAGCAGGTGGGGAGCCATGTAGCCAAAGAGAGTTAGGAGTCATTATTACAATATCCAAACCCTTAGATAGGAACTCAGGGCATAAAAAACTCTCGTAAGGAAAAACTGGAGACAAACTGGAATTGGTAAGTAGAAAGTCAGTTTAGTAAGCTTTGACTACTTCCTGGTGCCTCACAGATATAGCACTGATGCTATATCAGTGAGCAACTGATCCAAACACACTACCAAAGTTAAGAGATTAAACGTGGTTCCTGTTAAAGCCTAAAATGGATTTCAAACGTAAGGGTGGTCTACTCCAGCTCTGCTCTCCTTTCCATTGTGCCTTCTGGAATTACTTTTCCTTAATTAACAAACCTTCCTTCTTTTTAGACATCCTTCTTGCTTCATGTTCCTTTAATTAATTCATAAAATGACTGATTATAGACGTCTTTCTCTCTCACTCCTTCCACCTTCTAGCATTTACTGGGACCTGACTTTCCCTAGAGGACACAATATTCTTTGGATGTCCTTTCCAATACCAGTTGTACCTTCTCTGATATCACTTAACATTGATTTGCCTGGGAGGGAGACAGAATACTACTCACTCCCTTTGCTACTTCCAGATACTCTTTCTGCTGCTAAAGAACACTTCATTATCCTCTCCTTCTTTGAGTCTCCCTCTATGCAAATACAAAACCCAATCAATTGATAGTTACCAATCAGTCAGGTTATTCTCCCTTCTTTCTCAAAAAGTTCAGCATTTGGCTTATTCATGTCAAGTCCAACTCCTGTCCTACTAGGGCATATTACATCATATATTGATATTCCTTCAAAAACTCTAGTCCCTCAGTTTCTCAGTCTTCTCATCTCCCATGACTTAGTCCTCCATGTCAACTCAGCCACACAAAGGTGGAGACAGGAGTATCTTTAACCTTGCCATCACTCACAAGTATCCATTTCCATGATTAATAATTCTGAAACTTCATGATCAAATTATAACTACCATACCATTTCTCTCTATACATCGCTCTGCCTCACTCCAAAGATTATCCTTCTCAACCTAATCTTGATCCCTACCATAAGTTACAGGCCTTCCACCTCTTAGTACTTTCTCAGGCCATCACCCATACCATAACTTCATTCTCTGTCCCTCCTAATTTTGACTATTTTTAATTGGTTAAATATTAAAGAGCAGAGGGGGTGGAGCCAAGATGGCGGAGTAGAAACAGTTCATCCAAGCCACTCTGCCCCCAGATTCCCCCCAAACTATGTAAAAGGGGACTGTGAACAACTTCTGGAGCCCCAGCACCCACAGAACGACACAGAGAAGCTATCCTCCCGCTGGGGACAGCACAGCAGCCCTGCAGGAAGGACCAGAGCAGCACTCTGGGAGCCGGCAGCACACAGCGGGCAGAGCACAGGGAGCCGAGCCGAACCCAGGTCCGCGTGAGTCAAGGCTTTAGCCCCAGGGAGGCAGGGCCAGCAGCTGGCTGGGGAGACCCCAGAACACCAGCAGCTGTGGCAACTCCAGAATTATCAACATAGACATGCCTAGGACAAAGTAAGAGGTTAGTGTCCTATGGACTTTGGGACCAGTATTTGGAGAATGTATCGGCTCCCTCCCCTGGGGGCTAGAAGCTGCTGAGGAGACACGCCATTTTGTAGTTTTCAGAGGCAGCTCCAGCTCCTGGCCTGCGAATTGAAGGGAGATACAGCGATCAGTCTTGGGGGGTAATCGCTCTTGCTTTAACCTCCCTGGATCTGGATTGTGATCTAGGGTGGAAGTCGTGGGTGGGTTTACAGCTTACCAGAAACAGAAGTTGCCCCCCACACGTTCGGGACGAAAATTCCTCTATCTGGCCTTAAAGCCATAGTGTGGCAACAAGCCCAAAAGTCAAGCAATTAAGTGGCAACATGCCAAGGCAAGGAAACAGAAAAATGCAACCCTAGACTCCTATTTTGGGGGCATAGAGTGGGAAAAGGACTGTGAGGTCAGAAGTCCTGCTCCAAAAGCCCCAGGGGAAAACATGAGCGGGTTGCAGGCCATAGAGGACCTTAAGAAGGACTTTAAAAATCAAATAAGAGAAGTGGAGGAAAAATTGAAAGACAAATGAGAAGGATGCAGGAAAAGTATGAAATAAGGGTCAACAGCCTGACTGAGGAAAACAACACCTTAAAAAATAGACTAACTCAAATGGCAAAGGAGGCCCAAAAGGGCAATGAGGAGAAGAATGCCTTAAAAGTCGAATTTGCCAGATGGAAAAAGAATCTCAAAAGTTCACTGAGGAGATTCATTCTTTCAGAGTTAGACTGGAGCAAATGGAAGCTAATGACTTTATGAGGAATCAAGATGCTGTTAAGCAGATCCAAACAAACGAAAGATTAGAAGGCAATGTGAAATATCTCATGGGAAAAACCACTGACCTGGAGAATAGATCCAGGAGAGACAATTTAAAAATTATTGGACTACCTGAAAGGCATGATCAAGGAAAGAACCTAGAAATCACCCTTCAAGAAATTCTCAAGCAAAACTGCCCTGATGTTTTAGATCCAGAGGGCAAAATAGAGGTTGAAAGAATCCACCAATCACCTCCTGAAAAAGATCCCAAAAAGAAAACTCCCAGGAATATTATAGCCAGGTTCCAGAATCCCAGATCAAGGAGAAAATACTACAAGCAGCCAGGAAGAAACAATTTCAATATTGTGGAAACACAATCAGAATAGCCCAGGACTTGGCAGCTTCTACACTGAGGGATCGAAGGGCATGGAATATGATATTCCAGAGGGCAAAAGAACTGGGAATGAACCCAAGGTCACCTACCCAGCAAAACTGAGTATTTTGTTTCAGGGGAAAATATGGTCATTCAGTGGAATAGAGGACTTTCAAGCATTCTTGAGGAAAAAACCAGAATTGAATAGAAAATTTGACATCCAGACACAAGAAGCAAGAGATGCCTGAGAAGGTAATCAGGGAAAAGAAATCAAAAGGAACTTATCAAAGCTGATCTATTTACATTCCTATATGGAAAAGCAATAACTGTGACTGATGATATCTTTCTCATTATGACAATAATGGAAGAAGGGTGTGTGGTCATATGAATACATATGTGAATGTGTGTGTATATGGTTACAGTTATATATGGATAGAGGGCATAGGTTGAATTTGTTGGGAAGGGAGAATACTCAAGGGATGAAATTATGAGGTGAGAGAGGAAAGTGGCAAGAGGAGATGGGGAGAGACAGGGTAGGGTAAACTATCTCATGTAGAAGAAGCAAGGGAAGTGGTTGCAAGGGAGGGGGAGAATAGGAAGGCAAAAAAGGCAAAACCACATTCTCATTGAATTTAGTTCAGGGAGAGAATGACATACATACTAAATGGGATATCTCAACCTGCAGCAGAATAGGGGGAAGGGGGATGAGAGGAGGGATGATGGATGGGAGGGCATCCTTGGGGGGAGGGGAGGTTGGAAGTACCCACTATAGAAGAGGGACAGGATCTAGTAGGGAATGGACCAGGTGGGGGAGTGGGATGAGTGGGAGGGAATTATAAGCAGCCTTGTACAATATATCTACTATGATAATGTTTTGCATAGCTAGACATGTACAACATATACTGAATTACGTATCTCCCCAGAGGGAATGGGTGACAAGGGAGGAAGGAAATGGATCTGAAATTCGAGGTCTTAAGATTAAAGGTTTCAAATATATATAAATACTATTATTAATATTCTTTTGCTTGTAATTGGGATATAAGATGTGCAGGCATTGGGACACAAAGATTCACCTTCCTCTAATGGAAAAGTCGAAGGGGGTATGGGAGAAGGTATGGGAGAAAGCAGATTGGAGGAAGCGATATCTTGTGGGACTGCTATTCTGGGAGGTTGGGTAGGGGAATAATGGGGGAAAATGATTGTAACTCAAAATCTGGTGGAAATGAATGATGTAAAATAGAAGTTAATAAAGCATTTGTTTAAAAAAAAAGAAAAAAAAGAAATTAACTGATTATTTGACCCCAGGTAAGTTACTTAACCCTGTTTTTCTCAGTTTCATCATTTATAAAAATAAACTAGAGAAGGAAATGGCAAACCACTCTGGTATCTTTGCCAAGAAAACCCCAGACGGAGACATAAAGATTGAACATTACTATAATGACTGAACAACAACAATGGGCTGACACATGATTTGCACAAAGTTCTTCAACAACATTTGATGAATGAATGGGGAAAGAAGCCCATTAATGGGGAGTGTAGAGTAGGGGATGGCATAGGGAGGAAATGCATGTGGATATGTAATGACAAGGGTGGTTGGGAGGAGTAGGGTTCTAAGGGTAGGCATGTGGAGATGAGTGACCTTGAAGGACCTAGACAGGGGAAGGAGGGACAAGTGATCAAGGACTAGGCAAAAGTCAGGCTCCCAAGACCCAGGGTTCCAAAGTCTCTGGCCCCTCCCAGATCAGACATGCCTGATGAGGCACATTGCAAATAGTTAATCCAGTTTCCCCTTGTGATTACCTTGAAATAGCACCATCAAAGCTGAAAAACCTGAAAACATCAGGACCCAAAAGCTAATATGAGCTATAAATAATTTTGGTAGCTCAGTCGATGATTCAGGTTCTTTACCTAAAACACAATTGCACATAATTATCAGAACCAGGGCTGCCATGAGAATTCTCATAACATCTTTTCTTGCTATCTCCAACTCCCATATCCCCACTTAGAAGATAACAAAACCATAGATGTGGCCGAATTCTCAGTCCTTCCAGTCGTGGCTACTCCCTGACCCAACTTTTTCACCCTATAGTAGACACATTTCTCCCTTCCACCAATAGCATTACCATGTCCCTATCCTCTTTCTCTATCCCAGTTTTGGTCACATCACCTCGTGTAATCATCACTCCCCATTTGTGAGATACAACATTAGGCTATATTGATGAGGCTACTAATTTATCCCCAGCCACCCACTCATATGCACAGAAACAAGTTCCTCCTTCTACAACCCCCCTTCCCAATTCCTTCTTTTTCTAGCTTTCTTTTTAACCCTTACTTTCCTTCTCCTCTCCCTTCTAATGTTGTGAGATACAACATTAGGCTATATTGATGAGGCTACTGAGATGAGGCTACTATATTGATGAGGCTATATTGATGAGGAGTACAAGTGGGATAGAGGTTCAGTTTTTTGTACTTTTTGGATAGGCATTATATTCAGAGGATCTCAAAGATAAGAAGGAACTCAGAGGTCCATCTGGTTCAACATACACTTGAATCAGAATCTCCTCTAAGACTCTTCCAACAAGTGATAATCCAGCCTTTGCTTAAAGATACACAGGGAAGGGGTAGTTCACTATCTCCTACAGGAGACCCTTCACTTTGGTGTTGCTCTAAAGGTTAGGAAGTTTTTCCATACATCAAGCCTAAATTTGTTCTTTTGCAGCTGATATTCCATAATAAAAAAGAACTGCAGTGGACCTGTTGCTGGGATAGGGATTTGGGATTGTTTTTCACTCAGAGCTAGGTTGAAACTGAGAAGATCTGACAGTACTATTGCTTCTGTCTCTGTAGAGTGCTTTCTTTCCTTCTATGTGAAGTCTTAGAGATGGCTACAATCTTGTGAACTTCAAAAGACACTGTCAGAGTATCTCAGGGTTAGAGCCTTTGAAAAGATTTACCAGAAGTCATACAGTAAAAAAGTAAAATCCCAAAGAACCTAAATGACCCACAGCAGTTGAAGTATAGATGTAGACTCATTCAGCCCTAGGTTGTGTGGTGAGAACAATACTATGTAGAAATTATTTTAAGTTTAATCCCACTCTTCTCAGAGACTGAGGTAAGATAGAGAAAATTGTACCCCAGGTGTTAGGAGAAAATATTTGTAATTCTGTTCTTACAATATTTTATGTATTCTTTTTTGGATGGGGGAAGGAAAGGCAATTGGGGTTAAGTGACTTGCTCAAGGTCACCCAGCTAGTACATGTGTCAAGTGTCAGAGGCCAGATTTGAATTCAGGTCCTCCTGACTTCAGGTGCTCTATTTACTCTGCCACTGAGCTGCCCCTCTTGCAATATTTTAGTACACATCCTTTTCTAAAAAACTAATGTATTTTAATTGCTTAAATGGAACTGGGGCACTAATCACTACCAGCAAACAGGAGTGATAGCATAATGGATGGAGGATTCAAGTAGAAAACATTAAAAAAAAGGATACCTTCATTGTTCCTCAATGGTACCCTAAAATCATGAAAAGAGATAAAACCAGTTTCATTCTAGAAGACTGAGGTAAGGGAGTTGCAACATATAAAAGAGTCATATTTATCATGAGATCACAATTTAGACCTGGAAGAGACCTTAGGCTATCAAAGCTATCAAGTCTAACCTAATTTTACAAATGAAGAAACTGAGGTACAGAGAGGCAAAAATCACTTGCCCAGGGATATACAGCAAGTAAGTGCTTGAGGAAGGACTTGAAATCATGTTAAGTTATTTTTCTTTTTCTGATTCTGGATGCAGTTTCATAGTCAATATACCCTGAATCTTGATCCTTTGTTAAAAATGTAGAACAAGGGACCTTAGAGACCAACTAGCCCAACTGCCTCAACTTACAGATGAGGGACTGAGGCCTGTAAAAGTGAAATGACTAGTCTAAGATCACTCACATAGGAAATAGGAGAGCCAGGACATGAATCCAAGTCCTTCAACACCAAATCCAGTACCATCTTGCTATCAAAATTTAAGTCATCCTAAAGTAATTTGTATTCAAACTAAGGGTGATTCAGTCAAAACATAAAATGTAGTGTCAAAATAGGCTTGATTTTCCTCGTTGCACTGCTACTCCTTGCCCCTTACCTTAGGAATATCCCATCTATGTTTCTCAAGCCCCAAAGTGTTTCTTGATCATATTCCTTTAATAAGTACCATTCGTCATCATGCCTCATATCTACCCATCTGATAGCATTGTTCCAGTCTGTCCATATGCACTTGACTGCTATGGTCTTGAAAAGAAGAAGGTGGGAGAGGATCATTGGTGTAGAATATGCATGTGGAAGAAGGAAAATGGTGTTCCTCCTTCTACAACACCTCCCCCCCTTCCCAATTCCTTCTTTTTCTAGCTTTCTTTTTAACCCTTACTTTCCTTCTCCTCTCCCTTCTCAGTAAACCCTCCAAAAGAACTGTTTGAAATTTCTCTCTTTATATGTTCCCAAAATCTTAGCAATGCCTATCATCCTCCTTCTGTCTCATGCCCAAAGTCTGTTTAGTCTGAGGTCTTTGGAATGGAAAGAATATGGAGATTCCCAGAGAAAAGCTTTCAAATAATCCAAGGCAATCCAAAGGAGGATGACCAGCATGGTGAACAGCTTTGAGATTATGCCACAAAACAAAACTGCTTAAGTTTAGCTTTCTCATTCTTCCAATTTGGTGATTGTCACAGCCTGGAGAAAAGAAGACTTAGCCAGGGCATGATACTGTTTGCAGGTTTGAAGAACTAGGCTTTGGAGAATGAATTACACTTGTTCTGGTTGTCCCTCTGAGATAGAATTAATAGTAATGGATGAAAGCTGCAGAAAGGCTGGTGTAAGTTAGATGTCAGCAAAAACTTCTTAATGATGAAATTTATCCAGAAGTAGAAAAGGTTGCTTCCCCCAGGGAAGTAGCATGACTTCTCATTAGAAGTCTTTAAGTAAAGGCTGGAAACTCTATTAAATTCAATAAGCATTCATTAATTGTCTTTCTTGTTCAAGGCACCAGGGAGGGGATGAGAAAATAGGCCAAATGAAAATAGGTACCTGGTGGGCATGTAGAGAGACATTTCTTGTTCAGAGAGGTATTAGAGTAGATGACCTGGGAGGTCCCTTTCAATCAGGACATCCTGTGATTCCAGGAATCCCAGATCTAGGAAGGAAGTTTATCCCCACCCACCCACTCATATATGCACATAAACATGCCCAGTCCAAGGCCCAGCTCTTTACCTAAGACCTTCAACTCCATGTCAGCTTGCTCTTGGTGAAAACCATCTGCAATGAGACATGTGTACTTTCCTGCATCCAAGAGTCTCACATCTCGTATCTTCAGGGTGACATTCCCACTTGTGATAGTATCTCTCACCAGCTCTGTCCTCCCTTGGTAATCAGGGGCCTGTTCTCCAAACTGATCTTCTCCATCTCGATAGAGATGTACAACCCGAGTGGATTGCAACCAGACCACCTCCATGTGCTGAGCACTCTGAGGTGGGGACAGGTAGCATGGTAACTCTGCCTCTCCCCCAAGTGGGGCCTGGATGGGTCCTGCAGGTCCAGTCACTGAAAATTCCCCTGTTCAGTCAGGTGGAAAGACAAGATAAAGGGTCAAAGAGGAAAACAGCCAACGGTAGGTGGGATCAGATTTCAGTGGACAAAAGAAAAGAACCTTGAAGTAGGATGGGGAAGGAGGAAGTATGGTGGGAGATTTTAGAGAGAAAGAAGTAAAGAAGGAGGGGATAGATTATGAGGATAATTTTAAAACTCTAGCAGGATTCTCTAATAGGGATGTTGAGAAAATCCCAAGAAAAGACTAGGAGAATATGAGGTGTATGACTTGGGAGAACATGGGGCATAAGACTAGACTGAATCTCTATAGGCTCAACTGTCAGCCTGTTGAGCTCCTGTTCCAGAGCAGAAGAAACCAAATAAAAGAGGCAGAAACTTACCTGAGGCAATTTTGGGCATCATGAGGAGGAGGAGAAAGGCAATGAGAGAATTAGAGAAATAGGTTCCTAAAGGACTGAGAATTTCCATCACCCCTAGGAGAGAACATAAGGGAAGAGTAAGAGGGATTAGTGACTGTGATGGGGAAATGAGCATGGGAGGACAAATGATTTTAATGGGGAAGTGGGACAATATCTGTGACAGGGACACAAGGGCCCGGTGACTTTCTGTGACATAGGAGGATGAGTGTACATGACAGGGATACAAGAGAACTACAATTATGATAAGAATGTGGGCATTGGCTATGATATGGACACAGGACACCAGTAACTGGGACAAGGACATGAAAGAGCTTTAATATAATAAAGATACCATGCCATGATTGTGATGAGGAGAGTGGCAATGGTATCTACAAAAGAGATGGAAATAACCATGGGAGGGGGGTAGTGATCACTCACCTTGAAGTGATACCAAACCTCCTTTATGGAGGGAAAAGCCCAAAAACACTTTAAGGATGCCCCTTCACTCCAACTTCTATTCATTCCTTCTGCTCCATGAACAAAGAGGTCCATTCATGCCAAGGAACATTTTAAGTCGGTAGAAACCCAAGAATAGTGGGGGTGTCTAGGAAAGAAAAAAAAAGAATCAAGGAGACTATTGTTCAGTCTGAGGCTCCTCCTACAATTCTCCTTCAATCAGAAGGTTCTCTAGGCCTTTTGATGTGTTCAGAGCATCCCCTACTTATGCTATGGTCCAACACAGCCCCCCATGCACACACACGAGAGGGCTGTCCAGGGATTCTCCACTCCAGTCTATCCCCTACTTCTTTGGCATTCCATTGGTATCCTGCCAGACTACACCAATTGTATGGATTTTGAGGGGTCTTGAATTCCCCTGACTGGGGAACCCTGTGCCTTCCCCACAACCGTGGGGTGTATTTTTTATACCAAATGAAGAGGTCAGCAAACTCCAGATTGATTATAGGTAGTAGTTTAATCAGTCATTATGAATACTTACAAAACAGGGGCAATCTTCAGTCTGGGGCAGCAGCCAGAGTGTTCAGTGGATACCTGCTAAGCTAAGAACTCCAAAAATCCCAATGGTAATTATAGAAGACAGACAAAGGCAGGAGAGGCTGGAAAGTACATTACTACTGACTGGTGGATATTTTTGGTTTTCTGCTTAGTAATGAGCTTGAGCATTAAGCCAATATTATGTCCAAACATAAGTTTGTGTATTCATCATGTCCCAGGTCACAACATTCTTGTTTTAGATTTCATAGGTCATAGTATCTTAAGTTATGACTCAGTGTGTAAGTTATGATTTGGTATCTAAATTATGATTTCTAACAGGTCACCATGTCCAGGCTTCCAACTTTCACAGAATTTAAGTTTTTATGTTTTTTCACTTATTACTATATTTTATGGGGTTTTTTTCCTCCATAGGAACACTATAGTTCCAGATCCCCCTTTAGGAGGGAGGCAAGATGATCTGCTACTAGTTCTCCCTCCTAATTGCGCCACACAAGGACCAAGGAGCAAAATGTGACATTGGAAATAAAGCAAAGAGTCTCCTCATGAACTCACCTGAACTCAGACCACATACTTAATCATTTCAGAACTGGCCCTAAGGTATATTCCCTACTCCCAGGATTCTAAAAGAACCCCCCCCCCCCCCCCGCCCTCCTGAGCATCTGGGGAAGAGTAACAATTGGTTCGGAAATCTATGATCCCTGTGATCAATCCTTACCTGTGTATGGTTTAATTTCTAATAGAGAGAAGAAATAAGCCCTTCTGAAAGAAATAGGCCAAGGAAGAAGAGAGCAAAGGTGGGGGCAGGGGAAGAAGGCACAGATTTGAAGGGCAAATAAGAGACCATTGAAGCCACAGTTAAGTAGGGGGGAGGGGAGCAGATATACCAGCATGATGTTCACTTCTCAGTGCTTACACCCCTAAGAGTGGACACAGTGAGTGAAATCATTCTCTCCCTGTGGTTAACCTTTGACTTTATCTTGGCTCCAGGGTGCCAAACTCCCAAGTTTTGTGTATTCTATCACTTAAATTAATCTGCATGTCCTCCTCAATTACTCTTTTATGAAGTTCATTTGATAAATATGTTTCTTCCTATCTGTCCACATCTTGCGTAAATAATGTAGGAAAAAGAAACAGTGATTTTTATATTTATATTTGATTTCACTCTGTTCTGTAACTAAGTCATGGCTCTTTGTCTCTGACCTTTATTCATAAATTCAGCTGATCTGTAATGAGTCAAATTTATAAACCCAGTTCTCCTGCTAATTTCTGTTCTTTTCTTGCCTAAAGGAAATCTGCTGTCCTTGAGAGATGCTGGTAGACACTAGGCAGTCTGGTCCAGTATCTATATACTACCAAGCTATTCTTCAAAACTGTCTGGTCCACCATCTCTGACCTTACAGGTGGACTCAAACAATGAACATTCCTTAATCCCAAGAGCAGGAGGGAAGAAGGGGTTTGTTGCTAGCTTCTAATTCCGAATTTTCAACCAATTATATTATTCCCCATGCCTCAGCTATGTTCAAACCCATGATGTGATCAACTCTGTAACAAAGTATACTATTTCCTCATCCACCCTGTTATGATATTTGTTCTATGCCTATAAAAAGGAGATGCATCTTGATCTAGAGGTCTTTGGGCTAACTGAGGCAGTCATTAGAACCACTGTATTGGCAGGTTTGCACACTGCTCATAAACTGTTATCTTGCTTGAGGAATATATGCCTTAGTCTACCTTCATTGAATTTTACTCATGACAAGTGAATGGTGGTGGATGAAGCTAATCTGGCTGAGATCAACCTCTTACTTTGCAGATGTAGGGTGGAACTATTTCCCCACCCCATCCCCCAGCAACCAGAGAAAGTGCCTTTTATCCCAAACCCCAAAAGAATCATGTCCTTATCATCAAAATTTCTGATTGTAATAGCTAGATATAATTCTAAACCCAACTTAAAGATAATTAGGAGTAAGCATGCATTGACTGCAGTCCCTTTACTATCCACAAAGGTAGAACTCCAGTCTCTTAGGAGTTAAGAGGTAGGACATTTCCATATCTATTGATATACCTCTGGCCTGCACCAAAGGCACCGGTCAAATAGCCTTTATTACATGGTCTGCTTTCTTATTCTTGAAAGTTTATCCACAGAAATAATTTTACACTATGGTTGTTTCTCTTATAAAAATTTTTTTAAATTTATTTTGGGGCATTCACAATTTAGTGGGGATTCTGAAGTTGAATTAATAATGAATATTGATATAAAAATGCTAAATAAAATACCAACAAGAAGGTTACAGCAAGATGTCATAAAGGTCATACACAGGTGAGATATATAATAGGAATACAGGGCTGGGTCAAAATTAGGAAAACATAAGTATAATTGACTATATAAAAAACAAAAGCAACAAAAATCATATGATTATATTAATAGATGCAGAATTTGATTAAAACACACTCATTCTTATTAAAGATACTAGAAAGCATAAGAATAAATAGAGCTTTTCTTAAAATGGTAAGTAGTACATAACTAAAAGTAAGAATGGGCATTGTCTATAATAGGGATAAACTAGAAACTTTCCCATAAGACCAGGGACTAAGCAAGGATATCCAATATCACCATTTACTATTCAGTATTGTGTTAGGAATGATAGCTCAAGAATGAAGAATAGGGGCGGCTAGGTGGCGCAGTGAGTAGAGCGCCGGCCCTGGAGTCAGAAGGACCTGAGTTCGGATCTGACCTCAGACACTAACACACAAAAAAAACAAAAAATCCTAGCCGTGTAACCTTGGGCGAGTTACTTAACCCCAGTTGCCCACCAAAAAGCAAAAAAAAAAAAAAAAAAAAGAATGAAGAATAAACAACAACCTGTGAGTAGTACAAGCTGCCCCACTGGGGACCCCAAATAGCCAGTTCCAGTTGGGCAACACAATTCCTTTCTTCCCTTCCTTCTCTTCTTTCTCTTCCTTTCTTTCCTTCCCTTTTCCTCTCTCTCTGTCCACAAAGGGTATCATAAGGTATCATATCCTTACCTGCAAGTGCTCTACCCAAAGGAATATAAATTTTGATCACTGAAATTTCAAAAGATATCTTGGAGTTTATGGGTTAGATTTCTTTCTTAAGGAACATGCCTTAAACACAAATCACTGGGACTCTCATTGACTAATAATAAGTCCCAGCCCAAGCCCCACTTCACCATTGTTTGGGCTCTGATGACTCAGAATGAATATAATTGGCAATTGTTTCTGTTTTGGCTAGAAACCCTGAATGTCTTTCTCTACCTCATCATTGACCTTTTTTTTTTTTTTTTTGCTAGGCACAACAGGCCATTCTTTGCCTCATTTCTTACCTAGCCTTAATCACTGAATGGGTACAACCTCAGACAAACTGAGACCTGGAAAAGACCTTAGCTTACAAGGGCCAAAGTCTCCCACTGCATCCAGGGCCATATCCAGTTATCCCAATCTAATATATTCCCACTGGACCTCGATGGCTCTGGAGGAGAGAATGAGGTTGGTGACTTTGCACAGCTCTCCCTCACTTAAATCCAATTCACAGATGTTATATGGTCCTCTTCAAGAACAAAGGGCAAACAACAACAGAAATAATAGCTGCAGCAATGAGATAAGAAAAATAAATTGAAAGAATAAGCATAGAAAATGAGGAAACAAAATGATCACTTTTGGCAAATGTTACAATAGTATACTTAGAGAACCCTAGAGAGTCAACTAAAAAATTAATTGAAACAATAAACAATTTTAGCAAAGTTGCAAAATACAAAATAAATACACACAAATCATCAGAGTTTCTATATATTACTAACAAAACCTAGCAGAAAGACATAGGCTGGATGAACCTGTTACATTTCCATAAAATAGAAGAAATATGACAATAATAATATTAAAAATAAATAGTACATCTCTGAAATATTCTTTGGGAACCAGTTCCAGGATTCAGATACCAAGTTATATATGTGCCCAAAAAGAATGTCAAAATTAGAAGAAAAATAATTGAAAAAACTGAGAGAAAATTGCATTCAATAAATGGAGTCAACAATAACAATAAAAGTTCATTGTTGCAAACAGAAAATGAAAAACAAAGTAAAAACTTCCAGGCACCACTCTCAAACCTAGGATACAACATACTCCTGCAAAGCAAGTAAATACCAATAAATCCTTCAAAAGTTGCTACTGTAGCATAGTGTTTACCAAACCCAAAGATCCCAATTACCAGGAAAAAGATCCACTCTTTGACAAAACCTTCTGGAAAAATGGATAGCAGTTTAGCAAAAATTATGGTTGGACCAAAAACTTTCAAGCCCCAAATGGATTCATGTTCTAGATATTTTTGAAATTTTTTTAAAAATAGAGAACCAAGGAAGAAATTACCTTTTGGATTTCAGGACTGGGGAATTGTTAATGACTAAATAAGTGATACTAAGGATCTCATGATATAAACTTGATTATATAAAATTAAAATATTTTATGTAAACAAATGTAATATAGTTAAAGTTTTGAGAGAAACAGATAAATGGGGGGGGAAACTTTGCAACAAGTTTTTCTGATGATGGTCTCATATTGAAGATATATCAGAGAACTGACTCAAATTTATTAGACTAAAGAGACATTTTCTAATGGAGAAATGGTCAGAGAATAGGAAGAAACATTTGTCATTTCTCTCAAGATTCCACTTCTGACTCTTCAAACATTCTCTACCATGCCACAGCAGCCTTTTTCCCCCTGGAAATTCATCCTGCCTATGTGGACTCTTCATTTTGGCAGTTCACTCTACCCCTTACCAACTCTTTCTGGAGGTTCATTCCACCCCTCTAACCCTTTCTCTGATTTACTGGTTTCTCTTAGGAGATACATTTTAAGAAAAGTATATAGGGGGGCGGAGCCAAGATGGCGGAGTAGAAACAGCTCGTCCAAGCCTCTCTACCCCCAGATTCCCCACAAACTATGTAAAAAAGGACTCTGAACAACTTCTGGAGCCCCAGCACCCACAGAACGACACAGAGAAGCTAACCTCCCGCTGAGGACAGCCCAGCAGCCCTGCAGGAAGGACCAGCGCAGTGGTCTGGGAGCCGGCAGCGCAGGAGCCGAGCCGAGCCCAGGTCCGCGTGAGTCAAGGCTTTAGCCCCAGGGAGGCAGGGCCAGCAGCTGGCTGGGGAGACCCCAGAACACCAGCAGCTGTGGCAACTCCAGAATTATCAACATAGACATGCCTAGGACAAAGTAAGAGGTTAGTGTCCTATGGACTTTGGGACCAGTATTTGGAGAATGTATCGGCTCCCTCCCCTGGGGGCTAGAAGCTGCTGAGGAGACACGCCATTTTGTAGTTTTCAGAGGCAGCTCCAGCTCCTGGCCTGCGAATTGAAGGGAGATACAGCGATCAGTCTTGGGGGGTAATCGCTCTTGCTTTAACCTCCCTGGATCTGGATTGTGATCTAGGGTGGAAGTCGTGGGTGGGTTTACAGCTTGCCAGAAACGGAAGTTGCCCCCACACGTTCGGGACGAAAATTCCTCTAGCTGGCCTTAAAGCCATAGTGTGGCAACAAGCCCAAAAGTCAAGCAATTAAGGGGCAACATGCCAAGGCAAAGGAAACAGAAAAATGCAACCCTAGACTCCTATTTTGGGGGCATAGAGCGGAAAAGGACTGTGAGGTCAGAAGTCCTGCTCCAAAAGCCCCAGGGGAAAACATGAGTGGGTTGCAGGCCATAGAGGACCTTAAGAAGGACTTTAAAAATCAAATAAGAGAAGTGGAGGAAAAATTGGAAAGAGAAATGAGAAGGATGCGGAAAAGTATGAAATGAGGGTCAACAGCCTGACTAAGGAAAACAACTCCTTAAAAAATAGACTAATTCAAATGGCAAAGGAGGCCCAAAAGGGCAATGAGGAGAAGAATGCCTTAAAAAGTCAAATTTGCCAGATGGAAAAAGAATCTCAAAAGTTCACTGAGGAGATTCATTCCTTCAGAGCTAGACTGGAGCAAATGGAA
>WOXC01011726.1:0-330451 GCA_011680675.1 Gymnobelideus leadbeateri
ATGAGATAATTACTCCTTGTTATCTCTCCCTATACAGTTTTATTTTTTTAGAATCACCCCATCATATTCAGCTCAGCCTAAACCTTTCTTTCAAGTTACCCAAATAATGACAATCATGAGAACTGCTAATGTTTTCACATATATGAAGTCAATAATTTGACCTTATTAAGTCCCTTATAATTGGTCTTTAATGCTTGTCTTATATTTCTCCTGAATGTTATATGTTGATTTTTCCCTTATGTTCTGCAGTTTTTGTTACAAAAACCTCAAAGTCTTTCAGTTAATTAAATGAACTTCTTTTTTCATTGAGGATTATACTTAACTTGGCTGGTTAAGTTACCCTTGATCATAACCAGCTCTTTTGCTGTATTTAATATAGTATCCCAAGACCTACAGTCCTTCAACATAGTAGCTACTACGTCCTGTGTAGTTCTTATTGTAGCTCCATGATATATATTTATTTATTTCCTTTTTCCATCAATATTTTCTCCTTAATCCCAGCTTTGAAATTTAGCTATGATATTCCTGTGAGTTTTGCTACTGGTATCTCTTTCAGGTGGTGATTGGTAGGTTTTTTTCCTTCCTATTTCTGTTTTGCCTTATTGTTCTAGAACTTCAGGACAATTTTCCCTAATGATTTCTTATAATAT
The DNA here is from genome assembly GCA_011680675.1 of Gymnobelideus leadbeateri. Classification (NCBI taxonomy): domain Eukaryota; kingdom Metazoa; phylum Chordata; class Mammalia; order Diprotodontia; family Petauridae; genus Gymnobelideus; species Gymnobelideus leadbeateri. The sequence continues at coordinate 651 of WOXC01011726.1, forward strand.
TGTAATCAAGATTCATTTTTAATCATAATTTTCAGGTAATATGACTATTTTTATATTATTACTCCTCAATCTATTCTCCAGATCAGTTTTTTTTTTTCTGATGAGATTATCACTTTCTCTTCTTTTTTTTTTTCATTCTTTTGATTTTTTTTTTTTTATGATTCCTTGGTATCTTAGAATGTCATTAGCTTTCCCTTGCCCAATTCTAGTTTTCAAGGAATTATTTCCTTCCTTAAGTTTTGATTCTCTATTTCAAGTTGGTTGACTTTCTTTTCTTAATTTTTTTGGATTACTCTTATTTTTTGTTTTGTATTGTTCCCTCAGTCTCTCTTATTTGATTTTTTTATAGTTTGTTTGTTTTTTTAAGTTCTTCCAAGAACACCTTTTTTGCTTGGGATCATTTGATGTTTCTCATTGACAAAGGAGTGACTTTTTAAGCTCCATTATTTCCCTCTGAATAAGAACTCAAATCTTCTCTATCCACATAGTAATTATCTAAAATTCTTTCTCCTTTGCTTACTCATCTTTATTTAGTTATTTTTTGCTTCAAGTCTTCCATTATCTAAGCTAACCATCCCCAGTTCCTTCAGCTTATCTAGATAAGGAATAAATCTGAAGCCCTTCACTATCCTGATTTCCCTCCTATGGATTCTCTTCATCTTGTTGATGCTCTGGGGTGGCCAGAATCAGTGCCCAGAACTGAACACCATAAGCAAGATATAGTCCAGAGAGCATATCAGTGAAAAATAAGGTTTCATCTCATATTGATCAAATCACAACTTAAATCAGGAGGTGGAAGGATCCTGAAAAGTTCAACCTCCTCATTTACAGATGAGGATAATGTGACCAGAAAGTTTAAATGTTTTGTCCATGGTTCAAAAAGGTAGTGAGAATCAGAGGTAAAATTTAAACCCAGAACCTCTATTTCCACAGCCAAAATTCTTTCTCTCTTGTTGCTTTGAAGTTATTTCCTTCTTAATGAAGGCAAAGATCAACTTGCTTTTCTTGGCTAAAGTGATCTTTGGCTGCGTTGGCTACGCCCCATTCTTGACTTATAGAATTTAAAATCTTCTATTTAATCCCTGACCTTTTCTATGTGACTATTTTCTAGCTATTTAATCTTTTTAAAGTTACTTCTTGAACCCAAGGGAAAGATTTTACATTCATTTGTACTAAATTTCACCTTAAAAGACATGGTTTACTGTCTTAGCTTGTCAAGATATTTGTAGTATGTATGCATGTATGATTTGTATATGTAGGTATGCATGCGTTATGTATACATACTATATACCTACTTTGCGTATACATATGTGCACACAAGTACATTTACAAACAGATATTGCACATGCATGTAAATAAATATGTGCATATATACATGCATGTGCAGCACATGCATATACGTATATGAGTACAAATACATATTCTGGTTATATTGTGCTTGTGTGTGTGTGTGTGTGTGTGTGTGTGTGTGTGTGTGTGTGTATCTTGATTCTGTTATCCAGTCTTCTGGCTACTCTCAAAAGTTTTTCATCTACAAATTTTAGGAATATGATTCATGCCGTTAAGTTACTGACAAACATGTTAAGGAAAATGCAGCCAAGCAGAGACCCCTGGAACATTTCAGGGGAGATCTCCTTCAAAGTTGTTTTCAAATAACTAATGACTTCTCTTTGCATCCAACCATCCAGACAGTACTGATTGGTTTTAATTTTCCTATTACTTAGCTCATATCTCTCAATGATGTCCACAAGAAGAAAATGAGAGATTTTTAGAGGTAGCTGATGGCATAATAGATGGAGTGCTGGCTCTGGATTCAGGAAGACCTGAGTTCTATTCTGACCTCAGACAATCACTAGTTGTGTGATCCTGGGAAAGTTACTTAACCTCTCTGGTCTCAGTTTCCTAAAGTAGAAAATGAGGATAATAATAGTACCTACTTCGCAGGCTCATGGTAAGGATCAAATGAGATATTTGTAAAAGCAGTTATCACAGTTTGTGGCACATAATAGGTGCTACATAAATGCTTATTCTCTTCACCTAATCTTTTTCTTTTTCCCTAAAATGTAGCTAAACTATACTAATAAGCTGTACTAGTGTGGTAATCCTGTTTTGGGGAAAGTTGGTTTTGTTTGCTTATTTATTTTGTGTTTGGAAGGGGTTAGTTTTGTTTTTTTGTTTGTTTGTTTGTTTTTTAATAAACCTTGTATGCTTTGTTCTGATTGTCATTCTCACTCTTTTGGATCACCACCAGAATTTGATCAGTACAATGATCCAGAGTTTGCACATTTCTATCTCTACTCCCTTTTATTTTTTGAAAATTGAAACATCTGACCTTTGCCAGTTCTACAGCACCTCTCCTGTCTCTATGATCATTCAAAGATAAATCAAATTCACCATTTTGTTTTCCAATACTCATAGACATAGTTCATGTGGACCAGATAACTTGAACTCATCAAGGGCAGCTATATCCTTTCTTACTATCTCTTTTTTTTCCCTCCGCCAATATCAATCTTTTATCAGTCATATTCATTCTATATTTTGTAATCCAGAGATCGTTCACCTGGGCAGAGAAAACAAAAGGATAATGTGAATTTGGTAGCTCTTTCTGTTTTCAGTTATCATCAAAGTGTTTACTCTGAGCTGCAGTGTTCTGCCTTCTTTGGCCATCTTATTTTCCCCAACACAGATGTGTTCAACTTGTAACAATTTGGAGAGAAGCAAGTTTTATCCAAATGTAAAAAATGCTGAATATGAGCAGCAAAAGCGATACCTTAATGTCATTGATACTTGATCTACATGGTTCGGAGTTATAATGGTAATACTTAGAAGATTTAAAAGAAGAAGAAAAAAGTTAACCTATAATTCTGGTTCCCTTTGGAACTTTGCTTTTTTAGAAGCAACCATTCCATTTTGATTGACCATCATGGTGGAATATGCATTTTACTTAACAAAAGATGTCAGGCTTGCTTAGTGAAAGTCTTACAAATGTGACTCAGAGTGCCATAGGCTTCAAACATATTAATTTGAAAGCTTAGATTTGGAATGTAAGAAGTGGAGAAGAAAATTGAAGAAATAAAGATAACGATTGATAGACACATCACTAACTGAGAATACCAGCAATTGACAGTTGTTGAGAAATAGGATTTATAACCTCAAAATAACGTCAGATTAGGAAACATCATATTGTGGGGGTTTCAGACACTATGGAGATAATAGAACTGTTGAAATGTTCCTTTTGCTGTGAATTATGCAGATATAAAGATTGAACTACTTTGAACACTTTCAACAACGTTCTATGATGTGCATCCTGTATTGGGAAGGTCACCTGCAAGTTGAGGCAAAGTCTCCAGATGTGTTTTAAAAGTGTGACTAGAGTCCTTTCGTTTCCAATATATGACAATTGTAACACTAAATTATAATATTTGTCAATTGTCATTCCCACAATAAATTGTGTCCACTTATTTTTAGAAATACTAACAGTATTTGGTAGAGAAATGGAGTTTAAGATACTTTTCTGTCTTTTGCACAGAAGGAATTTTGGGGAGCATATGTATATCATGTGTCCCTCTAATACAGTACCGATTCCCTGATAAGATAGTTTTAACGTGTAAGGAAAACTTTAACAGAAGAAATGTGTGCCAGATGGTATATCTGTTAGCATCTATAATCTATTGTCATAGTATATGGATGTCTTACCAAAGCATGGGTGTATATCATAGGTGTGCATAAATGCATAAATATAATATATATGTATTTTATATAATTCATATATATATTTACTTTCTGATTCAGCAACTACTTAATCAGCTACTGTGTGTATGCATATGTGTATGATACATGTATGTAATGCATGTATACATGTGTTTATATAGTAGAAATTTACTGTTTAGCCTAAATGGCGGGTAAATCAGAAAATGTATATATACCGATATATGTGTATGCACATACATGTGTATTATAACAATTTAATTTGTTATGATACTTTTAAAACCTATTTGAAGATTACTTCAACTCACAAGTGATTCCCCCCCATTTGAGATGAATGTGAGCAAGTATTATAAATTATGTTCAAAGTATTATATTCCTGGGGCGGCTAGGTGGCACAGTGACTAAGAGCACCGGCCTCGGAGTTGGGATGACCCGAGATCGAATCCGGCCTCAGAAAATGAGCACACACACACAAATAATGACTATCTGTGTAACCTTGAGCAAGTTACTTAACCCCAATTGCTTTAAAAACAAAACAAATTAAAAAAAAGCAAAGTATTATATTCCTTATACAGTATAGTCCACTACAAAAATAATATTCCAATTGTTTCTGCTGTCTCCACAGCTTCTGAAACTACTTCAAACTTATACACACACACACATAAATGTATATTAAGTATGTAGTGGTATAGCTTTATTTATCTGTGCATAAATTGCTATCAATATATTTATATAAGAATCCATCTATCTCTACCTATGCATACATAGAAATATATCTATCTAGCACCTCAATAACTATATTTTTCAATAGATGATGGATGAATGGATAGATAGATGAATAGACAGATAAATGATAGAGATAGATGGATAGATAGATGGATGGATAGATATAGTGTGATTATCTTTCCATCAGGCTTAATGTAATTTTCTATCTTCTGATTCACCTATTATGAAAGTGGGCAATTTCATTCATAAGATGAGTAGAAAATTACCAGGATGTTATTTTCTAAATAGAAACTGTATATTGAGTCACATTTCTTTAATTATTTAATTCATCCTTATCTTAATGTTGAAAACTCTTAATTTAGTATAAACATATTCTAAATTTTCTATGAATGAAGTTTGAAAGGGATAAACATCGGAAGTCTATGAGGTTGAAAGTTTGAGTGATTTTTATAGCTTAAGAGTAGATTCCCAACATAAATACAAAATGCAAGAATTCTATTACAAAAGTATAACAGAAGACTGTCTGGGGCCCACTGTATAGGTCAAGGAAAAACCTGCAATATTTATGCTTGTGAGTTTAGATAAAGCCTAGTGGTAGCATTAAGTTAGCAATTTGAAACTGAGCATTCTCCCTCATATATATATATATATATATATATATATTAACCAGGGAGACTGACTGAAACAACTGCACATGGTAGAATGGACTCCAACAGAAAATTGTGGCTTGGGAAATATTGAATATAATATGTCCCAATTACTCTTGTAAGTGTAGTACACATAAGCTCTAGTCTTAGTCTATCAAAGCTTCTGGTTAGCTGCTTAGACCTCAGATGCTATTTGTCCCTTCAGAATCTAGGGATAGTCCTAGGTGTTTTTGTTTGTTTGTTTGTTTGTTTTCCCTAATGCTGTGGCTTACTAGCCTCCATTAATCAGTAATATCAATTAGCCACCCAGACTTAATCAGTGATTAGAAAGGTGTATTTACTAAAGTGTTGTAGTAAGAAAAATTGGTACAAAATATCCCCCAGTCATCTGAGCATTTTCATGTATATAGCAACAAAATTTTTCTCCTCTTCCCTACCAAACCCTCTCTTCTTGTTTCTCTGTCTCTGAATGTTTTTGTCTCTATTTTTCTGTCTCTTTCTCCCTCTGTCTATGTCTATCCGTCTGTCTGTCTCTCTGGGTATGTGTCTCTCTGTGTCTCTGTCTGTCTCTGTCTCTCTGTCTGGGTCTGTCTGTCTATGTCTGTCTCTTTGTGTATATCTCTCTCTGTGTCCCTGTCTGTGTGTGTGTGTGTGTGTGTCTGTCTGTCTGTCTGTCTGTCTCTGTCTCTCTGTCTCTTTCTCACTCTCTGCTTATCTCTCTCAAGGATCTTCCAACTTTATCTTTGTTGATGTAGCAAGTTAATACATTTTTGCCCTTCCTTTCAAAGGTGAGCAAGAATACCATAAGAAGTGAGCAGGGGGTACTGGTATAAGATTAGAGATTTATGGACTTCCAACCAAATGAATGGGGCAGTTTGGTAGCACAGGGGATAATGCTGGGCCTGGAGTCAAGAACACTCATCTTCATGAGTTCAATCTGGCCTTACTAGTATGTGACCCTTACTAGTATGTCACTGAACCCTGTTTGCCTCATATTCCTCATCTGTAAAATGAACTGGAGAAGGAAATGGTAAACCACTCCAGTATTTTTCCCAAGACAACCCCAAATGAGGCCACAAAGAGTCAGACACTATTGAAAAACAACTCAATGACAATCATATATATGTGTGGGTATGGAATGTCCATGTAGTAGACAATGAGCCAACACTCTAACCCCTAGTACATATGGCATCCAAAGAGTGAGGAATCTATATAAGAGTAATCTATAAAGAAGTAGAAAGAATACCAGGGTAGCCATTTAAAAGATGAAGAGACAACAAGAGATTCATCCCCTAGCCTAGTGGAGAGGGTTACAGATGACTTTCTAGAAAATGGACAATGTTAACATGGTGGAGTAGAAACAGGACTTCCATGTGGCTCTACCTTCCACCTCCTCCAATTTATGTAAAAAATGACTCTAAAAAACTTTGGAGCTACAGAACCCACAAAATGACAGAGAGAAACTAGCCTCCTGCTGAACACAGCCTGGCAGGCTGGCAGGAGGGGGCCAGCACAGTGCTCTGGGAGCTGAGCCCAGCCCCGAGTGAGCCCAGGGTTTTAGCCTCAGGGCAGCCAAACCAGCTACTGGCTGGAGGGAATTCAGATCACCAGCAGCTGTGGCAGTTTCTAGAATTATCAACCCATAGATGCTAAGGATAAAGTTAGAGGTCAGTGCAGTGTGGACTTTGGGAACAGGGAGTTTGAGAATGTGGTCCAGCCTTTAACCCCTGGAGGGAAAAGCAGCTGAGATATGGTGGTCAGGCAACCATCACCACATAGCTGCTTCTGAGCTCCTGGCCTGCAGCCTGCAGATTGTAGGGTGACCAAGCAACCAGTCTGAGGGGTAATTGCTCTTGCTTTAACCTGCTTGGATCTGGATCACTGTCTAGGGTGGAGGTGCTGGGGTGTGTGACCAGTTTGCCAGAGCATGTGGAGGCTTCAGAGAGGGCAACCAACTAATAGCTACTCTGCCAATTCAGGTCAGCATTTTATCTGCAACTTGTATTAATAAAATATTGCTAGGAGCAAAAAGTGGCCAAGGGACTTGACCATGATTTCACAGCCATAGGAAAATAGATTTAGATGTGGAAGAAGTTCATTCTAGCTCATCTGTCTCCTCATTTTAAAGATAATGAAATTGAGGACCAGAGAGGTTTTGTGTTTTGTTTAAAGTTACACAGTTAAATTGAGATTTTCATGCAAATTCTTTCATTTCAAACCCAGCTCTCTACTATCATTTACTGCTTCTCATATGGTATATATGCCAAAGGCAGAAATTGATCATGTGTTGTGGTTGTTTTTTTTTCTTTTTTTAAACTCTAAAACCAACCCTCTTTCTACTCTGCTATATTATCTCTCAAATTATATACTTGTGTTATTTATTTTTTTTTATTTTGGGGGAAGTTCAAAAAATCAACTTTATTTTTAAAATTAATTTTATATTTTTTTAGTTTTCAACATTCACTTCCATAAGTTTTAAATTTTCTCTACCTCACTCCCCTCCCTAAGATGGTGTACAAAATCTGATATAGACTCTACCTACTTATTAAACATATTTTCACATTAGTCATGTTGTATAGAAGAATGAATGGGAGGAATCATGAGGAAGAAAAAACAAAACTAAATAAAACAAGTGAGGAAATAGTATGCTTTGATCTGCATTCAGACTCCATATTTCTTTCTCTGGATGTGGATGTGGATGGAATTTTCTATCATGAGTCTTTTGGAGTTGTTTTTAGGTCCTTGCATTGCTAGGAAGATCTAAGTCCATTAAAGTCGGCCATGTGGCTGTTACTGTGTACAATGTCCTCCTGGCTCTCTTCACCTTACTCAACATCAGTTCATATATCTTTCCAGGTTTTTTGGAATTCTGTCTACTCATCATTTGTTATAGTGCAGTAGTATTCCAATCAGATACCAAAACTTGTTCAATCATTCCCCAATTGATGGCATCCCTTCAATTTCCATTTCTTGAGCACCACAAAAAAGAGCTGCTATAAATATTTTTGTATGTGTGGGTCTTACATTTTTATGTAGGTATTTAAACTTATGTTTTATGCTTGATCATATTGTTTTATTTATTGATTTTGTTGCTGTTGATATAGGCCAAAGAATAATAATAATGATACATTGGATCCTAGAGAATCTCCTTCAAGTACCATAAGAGCTTAATATCTAAGGTGTTGAAAAAGTCAGTATAAAATTTAATTCCTAGAATAGTAACATTCCATGTTCAAGTATTCTTAATATATAGAAAGCTTTCTCTCTTCCAATCTTAGCACATCCTGAATCAATCCTTTAACCATCAAGGATTCTTCTCTACTAGCTTTCCTAATGCCATTTTTGTATGAGTTACAATTGCTAGGGTAGATATAGGCATTCTACAGCCATGAAAGTTTGGAATATCTACTGTGACTTTATGTAGGGCAGGGGTATAGACAGATAGATGTAATGATAGGTATATAGATTAGATAGATAGATTTGGTAGGTACATAGATATGTCAACAGTTACCTTCTTTTCAATACTGGTCCCTTTGTAATCCTATGTATATTACTATATGCATTGAAAAACATTATTCTAATGAGTTCATAAATTTCACCAAATTGATAGAAGACTCCTTAATACAGCAAAGGTGTAAAAAACAATCTGATGTATGAGACTTTTTTCATCAACACAGAGGCACAAGCCACCTCTCACTCTGGAGATAAGTTCAAGGCCTAGATGTGAGGAGGAAATTAGAGATCATCTATTACCACCACTATTATTTTGCACGTGCAGACTGAGGCATAGATAGGTTCAGTGACTTGGAAAAGCAGTAAGTGAGCAGAGCAAGGATTTAAGTTTAGATAATAGAACTCCAAAACCAATGCTTTTTCAATTTCATTCCAGAAGTCCTGAACACACAGTGGTTTAGGGACTTGCCCAGGGCACACAGCTACCGACTGCTAAAGGCAGGATATGAACCATGGTCATATAGGTACTTAGTAAGTGCTTGCTGATTGATTGATTGCTGCCTAATACCCAGATGGTAAATTAGCTACAGTACTAGGTTATAAAGCTGTATTACTTTAGCTATATTTATGTCTCTATGATACTATTGCTCTATAGATGCATCTTCATAAATATCTGTTCTTTTCCTGCTTTTCCTCCTCCCTCCATTCCAAGCCCAGGATTCTCTCCATTATACTGTTACAAAGTTTATACTGATAAAAAGGGCTTTAATATCTCTTCTCTCCTCTTCTCCTCTCTTCTCTCTCTCACACATGCAAATACATGTATACTTATATGTAATTCAGTGGGAAAATAAAGAACCTTTGTGTATAGAAATGGACAGCTAGGTGACACAGTAAATAGAGCACTAGGCCTGGAATCAGGAAGACTCATCTCCCTGAGTTCAAATCTGGCCTCAGATACTACCAGCTCCATAGCCCTGGGCAGGCCACTTAGCCCTCTTTGCCTCAGTTTCCTCATCTACAAAATGAGCTGGAGAAGGGAATTGAAAACCATTCCAGTCTCTTTGCCAAAAGCCCAAATGGAGTCAAGAAGACTCAGATATGATTGAAAAATAATTGCACTATGTATAGTAAGATAGATAGATAGACGCTAGAGATATATATATATATATACACAAGTATTTATTGTAGATATTTACATGAATATTTGTATATATGAAATTTAGTAGACAGAAAGATAACCTTTGGATACACACACACACACACACACACACACACACACATATATATATATATATATATACACATACACACACGTGACTATATACACATGTATGTATTATATACCTATACATCTATATGTAATTCAAGGCAGGGAAACATAACCTTTAATTATTGTACAGTATGAAAATAGCCAGAGGTTTCTCTGTTCTTTTTATACAGTAACAATATAGAGAGTGCCAGTGGTGGCTGTTTATATTAATATTTATATAAAATCTTTAATTAAATGAGGTTATGCATCAATAAAGAAGTTTGTCACATGGAAGACAAATTTGGAAAGACAATCTTGCTTTCCGAAAGTATAATGCACAAACCATTGTAACAGATGCAGGAGATTGGGGCTCTGACAATTCCATTTAGCCCAGCAGTAAAAGGAGAAATAAGGAATGATAGACACATCCCTCTGCCACCACTTCTCTATCCCCATCATCCAGAATTTAATGTCCAGAGTACTCCCTGACTCATTTCAGCCCATATGCCTCTACCCACTTTATGTTTAAAGCCTAAATATTTTATTCTCAAATTAGGGGTAGTCAATCCAAGTGGTTTTCCTGCTCCCAAAATGAAATGTTCTCCCATGTGCCAGAACCATTTCCAAAATCACCTACCACTTCCCAAGGGGCACCTAAAGAACCAGATGTGGTAGGCTGAGAAAATACTTGGATACCATTAGAACACATGAGGTACATGTGCCCACAAAAGTCGTCCAAAGAGTAAGGGAAATAACGGTGAAACTGTATGGAGCATGCACATGAAATTTGAGAAAATAAGGGAAATAAGTGATACATGTTTTATGGGAGCAGATAGGGGGTAGAGATTTGGTCTGGGCTTTCATTAACATAGGGATATCCCAAGTGAGGAAACTCCCTTTAGCCATGCAGAGTAACACCTCTACAACTGATAATCTTAGTGAAATGACTGCTGTACTGAGGAGTTAAATAGCTTGCCCAGAGTCATATAGCTAACAAGTGCCTAGGTCTTCCTGAGTTTAAGAACAGCTCTCTCTCTTCTGTGCAGTGCTCATGAAACATTGGTACCAGCCTTTAAATTAGATACACTTCTTCATTTTGCTTTTGGAATGGGTATCTTGTTTTTGCATTGATGGGGCTCCATCAATGATTGAGGCATGCTATGACTATTCATTACTTGCTATAGCTCAATCTGGCAATGTGTGAATATTTATGAAGGCTGCTTCATTTTTTTTTGATTGGCTCTGATCCTGGGAGCCTTAATAAGCTGAAGGTTTACACCAGATTTGCACTCTTTGGAAGCAGGGCAGCATACCAAACATGGGGTAGACTTGGAATATTTTCAGTAAAGAAACACCTTGGTGTATTAAAACTTGGAAGAGTATGTGGAGCCCCCCAGGCTGCTCTCTTCTCATGGAGGGCCTTTTTGAAATCCTGCCTTGCCTTTCAGAAATCTGATGATCTCAATTTTACATGTAAGAACACAAAAGAAGAGGGGCAGGAGAATGGATCATCAATGGAAAGAAAGGCTTTTTTACCCTCAAGAGAAATCCCATTGAAGTACCAGATTCATGTCTTTAGTAAAAATATACTCAATTTTGACCATATTTGAAAGAATGCTTTTTCTTTTGGAGTGTGGGGGGGGGGGAGGGAGAAGAAATTGGTAATATAACCAAGTGAATGCTTATAAAGGTGATGGGAAAGTGTATGTGTCTGAAAAACTGAAGCAAGATTTGCTATATAGCAAATATTAAGCTTAGGATCAGGTGAAATGAATAGGAAAAAATGTACAACTCTACTCAGTGAATTTTATTTTAACATAATTATTAAAATGTGTATATACATCATGCACATATATCAAATGTGTCAGGGATCTAGGCTTTCCTCATTGTAGGAAGATCATTTCAGTGTAGAAATTCCCTCCACCTGATCCAAAAGCTAATAATAGCTTGTATTTATATAGAGCTTTAAGGTATACGAAATATTTTATATATGTACATTATTTCATGTGGTCATGACAACAACCCTGTGAGGTAGGTGCTGCTAGTATCTCTATTTTAAAGATGAAGAAACTGAAACCAAGACCATACGTAGTGTTTGAGGAAGGATTTGAATTCAGAATTTCTTACCATCTAGTTCAGCACTCTCTTCACTAATTTACCTATATTATACATTTAGAAAGCTATCAGAAGGCTCAAAGTAGTTAAATGACTTAGCCACAGTCACACAACTCATGTCAGTGGCAAGTGATTTTGTTGATGTCGGGGTTTCCTCTAATAGATTTGCTAACACCCCTCCCTGTGCCTTACTATATTTTTAAATGTATTCTTCTGACAAAATAAATAACCAGGCTGGTCCATAGACAATATAATAAGGTTTTCCTGGATTAGTAGAACAATTCATAACTTGTGTTTTTCTGACATGGAATCTGAGAACCAGGCTTACCCACCAGACATTATTAGTCATCAGAATGTAATTTAAATGGGAGCTCTGACTTCAGTCAGAATCAGTCATGTGCATTTAGTTTAGCTGCCTAGAAGAACATTTCAAGGAAGTCAACCACAATGGCAAAAGGCCTCAAGTTCATGATCCATGAGGCTTATTTTAAGGAAATCAAAATGTTTTGCTTTAAGAATACTTGGAGCTATGATGTTGTAGAAGGCTTGTTTCCCTTAGCCACCAAAAGCAAAACTAGGAGGAATGTGAGAAAATTGCCAAGATACAAATTTAGGTTCATGTAAAGAAAAACTTCCAGACAATTAAAACTATGCCAAAGTAAAAATGAGTTGCATCAGGGAGGTGTGGGTTTCCTCGCACTGGAGGTCATCAGCCAAGGCTAGATGGCCATCCCCTTGGGTTACCATAGAGTGAATAAATATAATGGCATACATTAGAGTTCGGGGCCTTTGAAGCTGCTTCCCTGTGTCTCTGTGAATAGAAGAAATTAGAAAGATGAGGAGGCACTGACTGCAATCATAGAATTGCCAGCCCCTAATGTTTAAGCAATTGGAAAACGGGAAATTGGAAACGGGTAGAAGCTCAGTCCCTGACAATCATTCTTTAAAAGATAAATTTAACAAATTAAAAATGGCATTTAAGGCAAAGAGGCCAAAATATCCAGGAATCTCCAAATGAATACTTAACCTCTTTAGCAAACAGCAAGATATAGCAGATAGGAGCAACACAAATTGAGAGAATATGTTCAATTTCAAAACACTGTCAAGGAGCATGACAGAAGGCTCTAAGCCCATAAAATAGGAGAAAGCAATTGAAGAGGAAGTGGGCCTTGGTGTGGTACTCAGCAAGGCCTTATCTATTAAGCATTTATTGATGAGGATAAAAATGCAGTCATTCCATCAGCAACAAGGGCTAAATCTTTGAATTTGAATTCCATGACCTCAGCTAATGTCATGTTCTATTAAAAAAGCAAGTATACTTGGGAGTATGAAATTGGGAAGAAAAACTGGACCTACAAGGGCCTGCTCATAGAGGCAGTTGGGTGACACAGTGCATAGAGCGTGGGACATGGCCTCAGGAAAACCTGAATTTGAATCCTGCCTCATACCCTTTCATGAGATGTATGGCCCTAGAAAAGTGACTAAAATTTCTGAGTTTCACTTTCTTCATCTGCAAAATGGGTATAAAAGTTGCATCTGCCTCCAAAGAAGTAAAAACACAATATATTAAGTATTTTGCAAAACTTAAGGCATTATATAAAGGTTATCATCATCCTCATTATCAGTACATTTATTTTAAATTGACTAGTCAGCTAAGTTCAGAGGAGTACATTACTAAATGCTTGACCATCAATCGATGATTCTTAATTGTTCACAGTAACTCACTTAAGTATCTAATAATGTATGGGAGAGGGGATGTCAGAATTAGAACAGAGAAGCCCCATTCAGATAAATTCATAGGTAGTCATTATAATTTAAATTTAATAAATTGACCAAAAGACATCAACAAGAACATGTATTTTCAGAAAAGATGACAAGATTACAGAGAGAACACTGAGTTGGATATTACATCCATTGTACCAGTTCCCACAAAATATCAAAAGAGTCAAGGGGATGTCTCCAGTAGGTAATTTAAGAAATTGATCCCCAAGAAGATGGTTTAGATGAAATTTCTTTGGGGATTTGCATGCCCAGTCCTACCAAGCAAAAACCAATAGCTGAGCACATGGCAGGCAGGCATGCCTAGATAAAATGGCAAAGTACCCTGAGAAAGAGAGACAGGAGGCAGCATGTGCCAGGCAAATCAACTTGCCCCATCTCCCCCAACACTGCCGCCTTGACCGAGTGCCTTTAAACTATGATGGGGACAGCCCAGGACCGTGAATCTAGAGGCACAAGAAAAATGACCTTAATCTGGGACAGTAAAGATGAAGCATTAGTATTTACTTGCTTCTGAACCCTAAGGACCATGGGACTTTTCTCTCTGACATGAAACTGAAATCTTTCATATTTGTTGTCTCCTTCATTGGAATATGAACCACTTGAGAGCAGGGGCTGTTTTAATTTTCTATTTGTATCCCAAGTGATTCATGCGGTGCTATGAACCTATTAAGAGCTTAAGAAAATGTTTTATTCTTTCATTTGTGGAGAAGTTATGGAAAGTTACAGAGAAAAAATGGCACAGGATGGAAGAGTAGGGACAGATGGTGATTGACATTGGCAGAGGTCATACTAAAGTCATTAAGTTCATAGACTGACTCGAGTAATAAAATAAGTAATGCCCATGGAATGAAGAGTAGGTGTTCTGATCAATTAAATTAAGTGAGAATAAGATCAAGAACTCATGCAAAATATTCATTAAAAAACAATAAATGTTTAATCAAAATTATAAGCAAACTTTCCCCTTGAAAGCCCCAATTCATCAACATAAAAGTTGAAATACAGTTTAATAATTTTGTAAGTTACCAGAAAGTTTGAAGTCAATTCGATCATTACTTTATTTTTTCTTTACAACATCTGAAGAATCCATAGACTTAAGGGTACATAGCTGCAGCTGTTTGGATACCTTGGGGCAACATCTCCCCCCCTTCTGGAAATATCTGGAAAAAAATCTAGTTAACTACTTTGCGTTTATAGTGTAGACACATGAAATGTCACATTTGATGTATTTTTTTTATCTTATCCCATCTCCTCTCTACCTAGCTTGAAGTCATAATCAACTCAAGCAAAATGTCCAGTTAGGATTATTTCAATGAATGGAAACTTGCCCTACCTGATCCTAGTGTCCATTATCCTCTGCTGATTTACAGTACTATGTGGCTCATTAGAGGCTTCTGACTTAAAAAGGTATAGAGTTTCATCCTGCCTGCCCAGCATTTGTATTGATGTGAGCAGCTGAGCTTTATTTTTTTTAAATTGCATATAATTTGCATTGTAGATTTGTCATCTAATGCTTCACTTAACCTACCTATTTCTCAGGTGCCTATCATTAGCCCAATGCTCTTTTATAATTGCATTCTGTCATTGATTCGTACCGTTAATTTTTGGGGGAGCTGAAATGTCAAGTACATAGGAGAAATATTTGGGGTTTTATTTCTTGAACTTGGATACCTGTTTTGAAATCATGCATGGCTGAGTGTTAGGACCTGCATGTCAACTAATTAGCTGAAGTTAAACATAGGCTTAATTGTCTCAGACCCTAAAATGACTGCAAGGGAATATGGTGACTATATCAGTAGATTAATTACTTGATTGATTGCACCAATGACCAAGTCTTCCCCTATAGTTACCCTTCCCAATGATTATGTTCATTTTCCTAAATGGTTTGTGGATGATTTATAGTCATCTCAAATAATTTTTAATCACGTCTTTAATCTACAGATTTGCTCTTTAAAATTTCACCTGTATCACTCCAGAATGCTTACCAAAAGGAAGTGTTCCCAGAAAAAGCAATTTTCTGTAATGGAGAACCTATAATCTTAGATAGAATCAAGAAAAAGAATAGCAATCCATTCCCCATTACCCTAACAATTAAAAAAAAAAAAACCACCCTCAACCTAGGAGTGCTAGGAATACCCATTACTTTGAGAATCTTTGGGGTTTACTTAAGGAATACAGACCTCAGCATTACAGACTTACTCAGTTGTAATCACTCCCCACTATCTCCTCCTTTAGTCCAGTCCCTTATGAAGATGTAGCCCTACTCCTTTCCCAGGTCACTGTATATGCACATATTCTTGATCTCATCCTCTTCCATCTTCTTTAGCAGATGGTCTCATTATCATCCCCTCTCTCTCATCTTTAATCTTTCCCTCTTGACTACTTCTACATTTTACAATCTTCCTTGTCATTATAAAATCCTCAGTACATCTCACCATCCATCTCCACTAGATAGCATCATATATTTCCTCCCTTTCTTAGCTAAATTCTTTGAGAAAGCTGTCTTCACTCAGGGCTTACTTCCTCTCCTCTCACTCTTTTCTAAATCCTCTGTAATATAGCTTTTGACTTTATAACTCAATTGAAACCTTTCTTTCCAAAGTTACTAGTGATCTAATGATTTTTATTTTAATTTGTGGAAACAATTGGGATTAAGTCATTTGCCCAGGGTCACACAGATAGTGTCTGAGACCAGTTTTGAACTCAGGTCCTTCTGACTCCGGGGTCAGTCAGTGCTCTATCTACTGTGCCACCCAGCTGCCCTAATGACTTCTTATTTAAGAAATCTCATGTCCTTATCTTACTCCTCATCCTTTTCTACCTCTCAGCAATATTTAGCATCATTCCCTACCTTCTCTTCCTGGATTCTCTCTCCTTTCTGGATTTTCATTCCACTGCTCTCCTCTGACTCTCCTCCTAACTCACTGACCACTCCTTCTTCATCTTCTTTTCTTGATTTTACTCTATTTCATGCCAACAGCATACCTCAAAGTTCAGTCCTGTATCCTTATCTTCATTCTCTCTTTTGTTCAGTTGTTTCACTCATGTCTGATTCTTTGTGAGCCCATTTGGGGTTTTCTTGGCAAAGCAACTAGAGTGATTTGCCATTTCCTTCTCCAGCTCATTTTATAAATGAACTGAGGCAAACAGGATTAAGTGACTTGCCCAGGGTCACAAAACTAGTAGTAACTCTCTGAGGCCAGTTCTAAACTCAGGAAGATGTCTTATTGATTTCTGGCCTGGCATTCTATCAACTGTGCCCCCCAGCTACCCTATAAAAGATCATATATATATATATATATATATACACACACACACACACAGACATATATACATATATACACATATACATGTATGCATATGTACATGCATATATAACATGTAAACAATATAATATATTGCTCATATATACATATATGTGTAACACATACTTACACAAATTGATACACCTATATGTATGTGTATGCATAAGTGTATATTTCCAGTCCCATCTCTCTCCTGAAATCCAGTCCCACATCATGAATAATCAAATTGCTCATTTTGAATGGGAATCCCATTCTCATCTCAAGTTCAACATTTTCAAAACAGAATTATAAAATCTGAAAATTGGAAAGGCCCTCAGCAGCCATCAAATCCAACATTTCCATATTAAATGAGTGGTTGTCTCTTTTCTGCTTGAAGACCTCCAGAGAGGGAGAACCCCTCATCTATCAGAGCAGTAAATCCACTTCTGATTCCTCCAGGCCCCTTTTTCCCCTTACATTGAAGCTGCCTTTGCAGCTTCCAGCCATTACTCCTGATTTGGCCCTGAAGATAACAGAACCAATCCAATCTGTCTTCCATGTGACTACCCTTCAAATACTCTAAGAGTTATCGTGCTTCTCTCCCCTACCCCCACCCATATTTCTCCCCCCTCATGCCTCAGTCTTCTATTATGTAGGCTAACTATGCCCAGTTTCTTTAGCTTATCCTCCCATTCCATGGGAGTCTGGCCATTCTCTTAGTCACCCAGGTTTGTGACTTCACTGTCATCTTGGACTCCTCACTCTCAATCAGCCATCAGTCATCCATCCATCAAGTAGCCAAATCCTCTTATGTTTATTTTCAGAACTTCTCTAATATATGTTTCTTTCATCTCACTCACCTAAACTAATCCTCCAAGTCCTTAACAACCTTTGCCTGGATTAATATAATCGCCCCTTAGTTTTCCTCCCAATCTTGAGTGAGACTCTTCTCACTCCAAACCATTCTCCTCTCCAATTGCCAAACCTTCCTAAGAAGAGTTGTGACCTTTACTCTCCCTTACTCAATGAAGGACAATGACTCCCTATTATCTCTTGGATCACATGGTAAATTCCTTTGGTTGGCATTTAAATCTTTTCACAACCTGTGTCCCTCAGTTTAGTTTTGCTTTTAGCCTTGCACATTATTTCCTACCCCCCCACCTGCCCAATTGTACCTGATCCAGGGAGAATGGGGTGCAAAGAGATACAGGGATAGGAAGCCCTTAGGGTAAGACAAGAAGGTCCCTGAAAGGTCGCTGTTGTTGCACACTCAGGTGTTGACCCCATGGGTTCTACACACTCAGTTCAAAGCCCACTAGGTCTAGGCATATTGACTTATTTGTTGTTCCTCATACATGACACTCCATTTCGAATCTCCGTGCCTTTATAGTGGCTGTCCTTCATGCTTAGAATATTCTCTCTCCTTATCCCCACATATTAAGGCAGCTAGGTGGCACGATGGATAGAGTGTGGGACTTGGAGTCAGGAAGACTGGAACTGGAATCCTTCCTCAGATGATTAATAGCTAAGAAGACCTCAGGAAATCACTTAACCTCTCTGTTCCAAACCCCAATTCTGAAAAATGTGGATAATAATAGCACCTACCTCAGGGGGTTATTGTAAGGATCAAATGAGTCAACATAGGTGATGTGTTTCGCAAACCCTAAAACATTATAAAAATGTTCATTATTATTATTTTTATTTTTATTGGAAACCCTGTTTCCCTTCAAAAATCAGTTTATGTCAACTTCTGCAAGAGGCTTTTCCTGACCAGTCCCACCCACCTGTTAATGCCTTCCTGTCTGAACTATCTGTATGTGGTCACTTCTTTTGGTGGAACTGTCTCCTGTCATTGTATTCTCCTCCTTTCTCCCCTTCAGCCCACAGCAAAATGCCTGGCACATAGAATGCACTCAATAAATGTTTGCTAATTGATTCTCCTTACCCTTGATTAGTAGGATACATATTTTATAGATATCTATATCTTTAGTTTCCAAATATAATTTTTTTTAAGACTTCAATAGCGTGATGAAAATAGAAGGACTGAGAGGAAAATTCTCTACATCATGACAAAATTCGATTCTTTGAAATTTACAGGATTTAGAGCTAGAAGGGACATCAGATGTCATCTAATGTCTTCGTGTTACAAGTGGGGAAACTGAGGTTCAGAAATGTAACATAGTTTTACCACAGTCACATTAACAGGTAAGTGGCAGTAACAGGATTCAAACCCAGGACCTTTTACTCAAATCTAGTTCGCTCTTTCTGATGCAACATTCCACTACCCCATGCCCAACTGTCATTTTAAACTGCCTCCTTTTAGGAATGATATGACTGCATCAAAGACAATTTTCATGTTGCATCCAGATTATAGGGCCCTCAGAATCAGATAAACCTTCATATGGTTTTAAAGATGGAAAAGAACTCAGGTAACTTATTAGACAGCCCTAGGCTTAACAATGATTTGGGCCTAAAATTATCATTCAAGGTTGGCAATTAATGGTTAATGATAAGAAAACATATCTGTCTTGTTCTAGATAAGGAAATTATAGCCTAAAGCTCTTGGAAAAGAAACTGAGAGCTAGAGAATTGGTCTGCACCTAGGTTAATCCTGCTTAGGGTCATTAAAGAGAAAGGAGGGCCTGGGGCAGAGCTGGATAAAATGTAAAACAACTCCAGCTTCTCCCTGTGTCTCCTTTTTTTTAGAATGTAAGTGACCACACTGACTTAAATGGCTATAAATGTCAAAAATGCTCTTTGTCAAAATACCCTGCAGTTTCATGATAATCCTAAACCAGCCTTGAAATCAGCATGAAATATTCTACTTGCTCAGTGGTGGGGATTTTTTTTGTTTCTTTTTTTTTCTTTTTTTAGGGATGAGGGAAGACTTTTTGTGGCATACTTTCAGATAAGCATAGTTTGGTTCAACTACCATGATTTCCATGCTAGTAATTTATGTGATCCCAACTCCACTCCCCTCCCAACATACACAAACACTTTTGGTAAGACTGCATAATCTCAACAATCCTGGTGCAAAAAGCAACTAGTTCATTCCATTCCCACCCTGGACTGGGCAGATCTCTTTCTTTTTCTATATCCATAGCCCTCTTTTTCTCCACCCCTCTGTTGACACTTTAACTGAGCTCATTTTAGGATTACAGAGCATGTCAGTGTGGCACATGCAGATTGAGCATATTTTTATCACCAATAAAGTTACTTCTGTCAAGAAAAATTAGCATCATAATAACTTTTTAAACAGAAATATCATATAAATATGTAAGGCATGTTTTCAACATTTTAGCATAAGAAAAATTTTCATCTTCATTCCAAGGAGATCTGGTGCTCTTGGGGAAGACATTTTAAGAAGAGCTGTAAAATAAATACTGATTTTAATCCCACACAAGCTCATATTGGAGGGGGGGAGGAGTTTAAAATGAAGTAAGTTCATGAAGAAGATGTCATTTATAGCTGCAGAGTATATTTTTGATTCACTAATTTACATGCATAATATTCTCTTTGTTCAAATTAATTACACACCCCTCTTTTGATAATTAAAATCTGACTCTCTTCATCTCCAAGGTCATTCATTTAGTCAATAAAAATTTATTTTTTACTATGTGCCAGGCATTGTGCTAAGTGCTGGGGATAAAAAAGGAAGGCAAAAACAGTCTCTACCCTTAAGGAGCTCACAATCTAATTTTCTTATCTGGAAAATGGGAGAGTTAGACTAGAAAACTGATTCTGAGGTGCCTGCTGAATCTTGATCAATAACTTTATTTCAGGAAAGTAAAATGTTGTTACTCTTACTATGTAACTGGTTCTCTTCAACCCACATTTCACCGGGTCATCATTTTAATGCTGGAAGGGATTGATAATCAAATTTATGACCCTAATCTCACAGACTCAGGCTCTGGGAGATGAAATTATTTGCCCATATCTGCCCCTCTGCAACTCATAGGATCACAGATTTAGATGGTGAAGTGACATCTGAGGTCATTAAGTATAACCACATATGTATGTATATGTACATATACACATGGGTATATATGTGTGTGTTAGATATTGTAATGAATGAAAATCTGACAGAGTTTTTGAGTAATAAATAACCAATTTATCAGGCTAACCATCAATAAATTGATCATTAGTGGTTTCTCTTAGTAACCAAAGACAAACCCTTGGAGACATTGAATGCATTCAATACCTTTGTAAAAGGGAATGCCCTTGACAAGTGAAAGTCAACCCTGATTGATAGATATTTAATGAGGAGGAAGACTAGGAGTCTTCAGTTTCTCTCACTGAGAACTGTGAGTTGATTATGAGATTCAGCCATCTCTAGCAATCAAGCCAGGGAAAACCATCTCCATCTAGACCACCCTGGTTGGTTTTCTTCTTCACAAGCTAGGTCATCCTAATCTCTAATGGTGGGGGTACAATGACAAGGGATCATTTCCCAGGAGTAAGATCTAGCCAAGACTGGATTCTGTTTGCACTCTAAACAGAGGTTAGGTTTCCTAGTTGGGTGGGGTTCTGTCCAAGATTGAATAGTCTGTTCCTTGAGAGCTAGGGCAATCTCATTAATCACTCATTTCTTTCCTAGACTGACTTTTTACAGGGGCTGGGCCTCAAATGATGAAATAAAGGAGAAAAGCCTGGATTCCAAATTAATAATTGGTTATTAACATAATTATAAAGTAATTTTTCTCAATATTAATTTTGTTTTTATACCTTCTTGTTTAATATATGTATATTGCAATATGCTTAGTCATTTTTTATTCATGCCCAAGCCTTTACCACACCTTTGGGTTTTCTTGGCAAAGATACTGGAATGGTTTACCATTTCCTTCTCCAGCTCATTTTATAGATGAGGAAACTGAGGCAAATATGACTAAGCAACTTGCCCACGGTTACAGGGCTAATTAGTATCTGAGGTCAGATTTGAACCCAGGAATATGCATTTTCCTGACTCCAGGCCTGGTTCTCTATCCACTATTCCACCTTGTATAAAGCCAAGCATGAGCAGCTTTCCATAAGAATGCTTCTGTGAACAGCTTTTCAAGGTTCTGATTACACAGTATAGTAAACTCTCTATTCAATAACAAATCAGAGCAAAACATTCATAGAAAACCAAAATACAGCATTCACCATGTCACAACTCAACAACTTATCACTAACATGGCCACATAGTTTTCACCAAAGTGGTCACATAGTTTTAAAGAAAAAAAGTAGATTCATTTAGTCAATCACAGAATTCTTAATTCAATCACAAAGTACAAAAGTCAAAGTTTTCCACCCCTAGGTCACTGTAAATGATAATCTCAGTCAGCACACAGTTTCCAAATAAAGTCTTCTTTCAGCTTGACTTGAGGCTGGCTCTCAGCTTCCATGGTTCCTCTTCCATGGTCCCAGCTCTAACTGTCACCTGGGTTCAAAGGCAGGCAGCTCCCAATTCCTTGTCCAGTTCCTTGTCCAGTTCTTTGTACAGTTCCTGTTCCATACTGAATTTCACAGTGTCCAGTCCACCTCAAGTCCTTCACAGTTCCTGTTTCTGTGAAGACAAAGCTTGACAGAGCCACAATAATATTCATGCACATTGCTGGCACCATCATCAATTCACTATCTGCCTGTGAAATCAACTCAGACCCACCAACAAGGTCTGAGAACTGAACACAAATCATTAACATAGAAACCAATGCAGATCCAAAACAAGGTCCAAGAGGTCAGCACAACTCATCAACACAGAAATCAACACAGACCAACAAACAAGGTTCAAGAGGTCAGCACAAATCATGAGTAAAGTCCCAGGACTTCCAAACCCTCCTCCAGGACTTCTGTAAACATACAACCAGGAAATCCACTTTCAGAGTTTCTAGTAAGGTCCCAGGGCTTCTGTACAAAGAATCACAAACAAAGATCAGCACAGACAGAACAGACAGAGTGCCAGGATACCAAAAGTTTCCTCCTTGATTCTGCCGCCATAAGAATCCTCTTCTCAGTTCTGCTGTCTCTAGCCTGGAAATTCTCCTTATATATGGTCATTAGTTCCTCTCCTTCCTGTTGCAGGAGTTCATGAGTTCTAGGGTTTACGTGTTGTGGGGTTCACATGTTCTCTTTCTTAAAAGACAATACGAGACTTGCACTGAAACAAGGTGTGAACTACTTCTGTGCTTGCCATTACACCTTGGTGGGCCCCAAACCCAGGTAACCAAGGCTAAAGTTTTGTACTTCAGTCACCTTGGTCTCAGTTCTTCATTTTTTTTTCTTAGTAAGAAACAAGAAGAAACTTGGGACCACAACTTCTTGCATTTTGACATGTCCAGATAGAAAATCATTTCAAGTCTTCTTCAGACTCAAAGACCCTAGCCAAATCACTTCAAATCTCAGGGCCCCCAGACAGGGCTCTGTAGGAGCATAAATTATACAATCCATTTGCATTGGAAGAGAAAGATTCTTCTGCTAGTGAAATCTCCAAGATTGGATTATCTACTCCCTCCTTGAAAGAAAAAGACTTACACTCCTCTCCCACTTTTCATATATCATCATATGTTTTCAAAGTCCTGCAGTAACCCAATAGAGCAGGTAATATTATCTCCAGTTTACAAATGAGGAAACTGAGGCTCAGAGAGTTTTCATATGCTAGATGCAGTATCTGGACCCACGTGACTGTGACCTCAAGTCTAGCATACATATACTACATCACATTGCCATCTCTGGGTAGAGAATGGAACCAATTCTTTTGAACTACTTATGAGGATTGTTATTATTGGCAGAGCTTGTGCCATCTAAAGATGCCAAACCTAGCTCTGAGGAAAAGAAGAAGAAGAAGAAGGAGCAGAAGGAGAAGAAGAAGAAGAAGAAGAAGAAGAAGAAGAAGAAGAAGAAGAAGAAGAAGAAGAAGAAGAAGAAGAAGAAGAAGAAGAAGAAGAAATCATGGGCTCTTACACAGAAATAGATTATTTAACTTAGAAGTCTGGCTCTGGTCCAACATAAGCTTTTGACTAAAATTGTGCCCTATACTTTAGGATTTTTTTCCTTTTCCTTCTTTAAAACCATCCAGTAGCAGAACCTAGGTGACCACCTGTCAGATATATTGGAATGGGATCTCCCTTTTAATGGTATCTTGAAGTAGATGAACACTGGTCCATTCTAGCCCTAAAATTTGTGAGATAATTAACTGCATGTCTGTGTTCAAGGAAACTAGTTGGTACAGTGGCTAGAGCAGAGTCAGACTCATCTTCCTAAGTTCAAATTTGGCTTCAGACATTTACTAGCTGTGTGACCCTGGGCAAGTCACTCAACCTGTTTGCCTCAGTTTCCTCATTTTTAAAATGAATTGGAGAAGGATATAGAAAACCACTCCGATATCTTTGTCATGAAAAGTCAGACATGACTCCAAACTGACTAAACAACAAACACTAACTGCACGTCAAACAAGTGAACTGAACTGTGCCATCAGTGCCTGAAAATGGACCCTCTGTTCCAACACAAATGGGTTGTCTTAATAACAGGTACACAATGTCAGTCCTTTAAGTGTTTTGGGCTGAAAGGTGACATAGAAAGAGGAAGTTATTATTGTTAGTTATCACACCCTAAAAATAAGGATTTGCCATCTAAATGGCTACTGAATTTTCACTGTAAAATGCCTTATAATAGGACGATCAGTTGGGCCAAATTCCATAAAACTCCATCCGGCATTCACACTGAGGAGACCCACGTGTGCCTTTATTTTTATTTATTTTTTTTAATTTCCTGGGCTTGCGGCCCAGAAATTGAATGGGAATTTTATTTAAACCTGCTCTTGTGTGTCAACTTTCAGTAAATATCAGGTTTTCAGTTTGCCTCATATTAAATTTTACATTTTGAGCATAGGTTGGAGAAAGGGAGCCCCAGCCCATAAAGCTATACTTCTGTATTTGACCTATTCCAACTGTGGCAGGTTGGCCCCTGGTGCAAGTTCATTATTACTCCTGTAAATTCCAGAAAGCTCTCTTTCTGCCACAGACACAGGATTCAAAATTTTTGTTAAATCCCTTCCAGCACTAATCAGCTTTTATCAGAACATGCAAAGCAAACCTAGCTTGGATATGGCCTCTCCCCACCCCTCACCTCGACCTCCTCCAACCCCAAACACAGGACTTAAATTCCTCTCTGTAACACTGAAGGCTGAAACTTTTTCTTTCTCCTCTCAGGATTCCAGAGGCTAGCTCCCACAGCTTTCTAAAAAAACCTCTTTCTTTACTTTCCCTGTTGAAGAGTACATTCTGTATGTGCCAAGAAGCTCCATTAGGAAATGTGTCAGACTTGAAAATGTTTAAAATTGGAGTAGAAGGACCTGGGTTCTAGTGTAGACTCTCTTACTTCCTGTGTGATCTTGGATGAGTTATTTCACCTCTCCTGGTTTTCTTCATCTCTAAAATAGACCAGGTTAGATTAGTGCTAAATCTATGATTTTAGGAAAAGGGAAAAGCAGTCATATTCCCCCTTCCCATTAGCAGTCTCTGCTTTTGAAATTTTTCCTTTGTATATTTTGCATTTTATTTACCTCTGTATGTGCTATATGCCTCAGGAGAAAGTAAGCACCTTGAGAATAAAAACTTTTAAATGTTTTTCTTTATACTTCCAGGACTTAAAAATGTGCCCTACAAATATTCGGAACTTAATATATGATTGCTGAAACGAATTAAATGTTCGTATCTTGGCAATTGAAATCACTTAGAGGTTGGCATAGGGAGAATTTGTTTTGTTGGGCAACTTTAAGAATACACAGGTCTTTGTCACACCCCTGGGATGGCCAAACGGTGCCTAAATTGCAACCAAAAAGGTAATTTATAGTAGCCCTCAAAGCTGAAATGAACATAAACAAGCTTTCCTTACCTGTCTCATTTTTGCTACACACAGAGAATTCAAGGAGTCTAAATTTATTGCAATTTAATCCTGATGGGATGAGGCACATTATTTTTATTTATAGCTTTGGGCTTCATTCTGCCTTATCCTATACTCGCTTTAAAAAAAAAAAAACAACCATAAATAATCCCCAGCCTCTTATCATACCAGTTATCACTTGGCGATAAAGCCCAAATTGTGCCATCATTGTGAAAGTTGCCAGTGTTGAAAAGTGACCCAGCCCATCCCAGAGCCTACTGACCAGAACGAAGACCCTTTATCAGCCTTCCCTGTAGTGCTGCCTCTCCCCCCATTCTCCCTCTATGTGTGTCTGTCTCTCATTCTGAACTGCAGGAGATGAACCGGGGGGCTGGGCTAAAGGGTGTTTATTTCCCTGGGATAAGGGACAGCTGAAGGTGCCAGGTCACAGAAATACCCTCCCAGACAGTTGACTCTTGACTGCCCCCTTTCTCAGTCTCACCTGGGTGTATCACTGGATTATATGGGGAGAAGGGGCTGAGTGGGGTGGGGGTGGAGATGAGAAGTACTGTTCTGTCCATCTTACCCACAGGGCAAGGTATTTTTTCGGGGGGAGGTGAGGAAGGCGGTTTTAACTGTTTGGTGGCCCGGGGCTCTTGGCCAGGTCTGGAAGGCTGACTGTCCATCCCCACCTCTGTGTACCGCCTTATTTCTGCAGGGGAGGCCAGAGTCCATTTGCGCTAGTGGGTCGCAGGCCGGAGCGAGGAGGCGTGTTCTGCGATCTCCATCCCCTCCATTCCACCAAACCTTCGTCGCCCCCAGTTCACCAGTTTGGCAGCCCCCAGGGAGTCGGGGGTGTTTGGAGCACAGTGAGTGAGACTCCTTGGGAAGAATCAGCAGCGTTTCCTGGGTTTAGTGCCCCCTCCCCTCTGCTTCTCCATCCTCCTCTCCTTTGCCTGTTTCCCCGCCCCGCTCCTCCCCTCCGGTCCCTCCCCTCTCAGCTCCTGGAGCCTGAGTGACTAGGAGCGAGCTCTGTGCCGGGCAGGCTCTAGCAGCCGGTAGACCAGACTGCGCTTTGCTGCGGAGCCGCAGGATCATCTCGGGAACCGGGAAGCGCTCCTGCGGGCTGGCAGCTCAGACAGGCAGCAGGGCTGGGCAGGGCAGGGCGGGGCGGGGAGGGGAGAGAAGAAAATCGAGCGGAGAACCGAGGAGGGGAGAAGAGGAGTGCGGCACGCACTGGACGCCGCTTGGCCTCGGCCGCAGGCTGCTGGTGCAGCTGCCGCTGCCGCGCGGGTGACTGTCCACTAACCGCAAGCAGAAGGTAGGTCTGTCTGTATTTCTTGGTTCCAGGCGCTGGGAGAGAGCCAGTGTTGGGGGTGGGGGTTCAAGGCTCTCGGAGGAGCAAAGGGACTGGCAAACTTTGGAAAAGGAGATGCTCTCTTGCCAGACTCAAAGTTTTGGATGATGAGAGAAATGCCCTAGAGCTGGTGGAGAGGTGTAGGTGGTAAGAGGTGCTGACCAGAGACGCGTATGAACTTGTGGAGAAAAATTCCCCACCTAGGAGGGAGGAAATTAGTTAGGGCAGTGGGGAAGTGGCCTGAAACGGAATTACCTCCTGCGGCTAGAGCATCTCCTGCAGCTGCAGAAGAGAGAAAACCGAATTTACGTATGTTCCTCCCCAACCTGAGCTCCTTTGAAGAGCGAATCTAGACAGGGAAAGTTTAAGAACAAACTTATCATTCATACCACTCTTGGGGGAATGGGGTGCAAAGAAAGGCACGGGCTAGGTTGTCACTGGGATAAGAAAAGCGGGTCCCTGGAATGCAGCTGGTGCCAATCTCTCAGGTTTCTTGACCTGATGTGTGCTCCAGAGCCCGCCAGGTCTGGAAAGATTGGTTGGGCAGACCACACCGGCAGGAGCTAGGGTTTTCGATTCGAAATCCCCTGCCTGGTCTGTGAGGCTTTTTGGGTTACTGGGAAGCTCTTTACAGTGATTGCCCGAGTTCTTCCTCTCGCCTGAGGCCGCTTTTCCCCTTCTGCTAAGTGCCAGAAAAGGCAAGGAAGAAATATCAACCGGCAGCCCGATTCCAGGGAAATCACCAGCAGGGTGCTCCTTTTCAAGCTGCCAGGCGAACTGTTCCCATGCTCTTCCAGGATGCCACTCCGCATACCGAGCTCCCAGTCCCCTCTCCACTCGCCTCGTATTGTATTTGCTCATTGATTTCCAACAAGTAGAAGCGCCTAGAGAAATTATTTAATAACAAACACTGCCTGCTACGGAGAGGACAGCAGACGTGCAGTCCTGAGCCAAGGGGAGGAAGAAGAGCGCATCGCAGGGATTCTAAAGCAAGAGCCAGCCAGACTGTTGACATTCACAGGAGCTGGGGGGAAATAAAGCAATGGGAAACTGCCGAGATTTAGCAAGGGTGTACAGGAGGGAGGTAGCAAACCCCAGCAAATATTGTGAATGCTGGAAATACTGGGGGGAAAAGCCTAAACAGAAATAATTTAGGAGGAGAGAGACTTCTGCATACTGGGGATGCATATACCCTCCCCCAGAGATTCATATCTCATTGTATTGAGAAGAAACGGATCTGTAAAAAGATTAAACACGAATTAATCAGAACCTGAGAGTCATGTGTGACACTTCAGAGATTAGGAGAGGGAGTAATTAGCTTTGAAAGAGCTATTATGCCTCAATAGTGCAGACTAATTTGTTACTTTTGCCTTGTTTACTAACAATACCTGACTTGCACCAGAGTAGCTTGGCATATTATTTATTTATTGCTGCCCCTTTCTCTTTAGGGATAATGGGACTGTGTAGAAAGTTGTGCCCAGCTAGGTTCTTTTGATCATTTATTTGACAAATGTTTATTGGGTATATTCACATGATCGTTTTATTAAAATATGCATAAAACTGTCTCTTATTCTCACACACAAACGAGACAAAACCATTGTCTCAGTGATTGACTAGGGTCTCTTATTGGTTGCCTCTTTGTCGACAGGTGGTTTATGCCCCCTAAGTGGCAATGGCTACATTGTAGGAACGAGGCCAATTAGTATGCGCTCATGTTGCCTCAGAGACAGTAAGGTGTAGTGGTTTAGGACATTGTCCTCAGAAACCTAAAAGGATGGGTTCAAATCCCACTTTAGATAATTAACTAACTAGTTGTGTGACCCTGGACAAGCCTCAGTTTCATCATCTGTAAAATGAACAGACTGCAGCTAACAATCACCAGGTTACCTTTGAGATATCTGTATCTTTGATTCTTAATCAGATTGTAAAGCACATCACTTAAATATTGCTCTTCTTGTTTAACAAGTGGACAAAATGACTTCCTCTTACATCTATTGACTCTGTGGCCACAAGCAAGTCACTTAATGACTCAGGGCTCTAGGCAGCTCTCTAAGACCATACATTGTAGAGAAGGCGCCTACCTGAATTGATAATGAGACTTTCTTTATTGGGACTTTCATATATCAGTGAAATCACTAGCTATTTCTTGTCCCTGCACTGAGGCACCAATGCTTGACAAATCTGCCAGCTGTAAGACAGACAGTGGCAGAGGTGATTGAGGAGGTGTGTAGAAATGGGTCCAAATTTGACCAGAGTTTTCAAATCTGGAAGACCTTAATGAGATTGTGGAGAAAACATTTTTCCCACTGCCTCCCCCCCCTCCACCATGTTTGAAATATATCCCTTCAGAAAAAGCTTAACTTCGACCTGATCTAGGCAAAACGATGACAATTATGATAATCATCTTCTAAAAAATTATGATTGATGGTAACAAAACTCAGTGGAGGAAAGGAAGAGAGAGAAGGTCCAGGTTGATGATATTCATTTGTTTTTTGTCAAATCTATATTCTTCATCTACTTGGTTGTTACAAATTAGTAACCATGTTTTCTCAAATATCTAACTCTGCCATCTACTTTCTAATGAGCCTGCTCTGAAATGTAATATCTCAAATTGATTTCTTCATTTTAAGTAGTTCTGCCTTTCCTGCATTCTGCCTTTTCTGCTTAAATGGCTCATATTTGGAAGTTCTCATTATCTCTTTATCTTTTGTTTTGAAACACTGGAGCTAGAATGGCTTCTTTCCAAACTCCCACATCCCTATACTTCTATTATGCCATCCCCCAGACTGGAGACTCCAATGATGGATTCAATGTTCTGTGTTTTCTAAAAGCCATTTACCATGTTCAATTTGATTCAACAATCGGTTATTAAGCAGCACCTCAGTGCAAAGCATTGGGCTGCCTTGCTTGGGGGCACTGTTGTTAACATCATTTTAAATTATAGGAAGTTGAAAGGCTTATTGGATGTAATATGATAGATTGCTCCTGCAAGTTCTCTGGCTCTGAATCTTTGGTTCAGGCATCAGAGCTGGTCTAATTTCAAACTCTCTAATGCTGCTTTGGGTCAGTTCTGACATGCCTCTCAGATGTGGGTGTTCTTAAGAACCTTCCAATGTCTACTTAGTGCTGTTTTGAGGTTTAGTAACCATTTCTAGGCCCCAAATTTATATGTTGCTTAAGTTTGCTGCTTTTTACAGATGTTTGATTTAACCAAAATCAAGGTGTTTTTCTTTTGCCCCACCCAAATCCCCACCTCCCAAATCTAAGAGAAACAGTGGTTTGAGAGGTTGAATAGATTTTGAATCCAGGCAGTGATGATAATGGTTTCCAGTATTATCATTTGTCTCTCCTATAACTAAAGTAATAGAAGGAAAAAATTCTCTTGAAAATTTGCTCCAAAAGAAATTTACTCCCTAGCTAAAACTTTGTATATGCCAAGTTCTAGTTCATGGTGATTTTTCCTTCTTTTATGGGTAAGTTATAAACAAGAAATAAAGGTTTGTAATAGAAATGCTGACAGTACTTTATAGCATTCCAAGCAGGCTCACTACTATGCATGTAAATATTTGTAGAATCTTTATTATATAGGGAGTAATCTTGCAAAGAGAGGAACAGATACCTGTTTCATAAAGTCAGATAAAATTATTCAGTGGGCATGTGCATTCCTTACTCAAAGAAATATTGAGAAACTAAATAATAGATTATGGATATTTATTGGGATGCCATAGCATTTCATCAGCAATCATAATAGTTCAGACTAAATTCAGCATTGGTTATAACTTAATATGTGTGGTTATAGCAGAGGAGAAATATTATATTCTGTTGTCTTTGAAAGAACTTTACTAATAATTACACCATCAAAAGAAACAAAATGCCAGGTCTATAACTAAATAGAGAATTTGATTGAATGGATAGCTATTGGCACTGGAGGTGTAATATTTAAATAAAACACAGCTCAAACCTCCAGGGAGGTGGTAGATCTTAACTAGTCTCTGGGACTTGGTGTGCTGGTGAAAGTTTTAACAGCTGCCTCTTCTGAAAAGTGGGGGGAGGGATACATGACCATATTTTAATTTTTTATCTTTTTTATCATTTTCTTTATCACTCTTTAAAGTCTGGTCAGCAAAGAAATAAATCAAGCCTTGATTTGTAGTATTTGTGGGTTTCTGAGGTATAAATGATCACACTGAAAATTAACTACTGTCTCTCAGCCAGTTGGAAGTATCTCCAGAATATTTTTGTACTAAAATGGTGGTCATTTGAAAGCCTGTGTCTATGGATTGAAGAATTTGAATTGAAAAGGACTTTATAAGTCAATTTGATAAAGTCATTCATCTTATAGATGAGGAAACTGAGGCACAAAGAAGTTGAATTATTTGCCCAAGATGATACAGATAGTGAGTAGGAGAGATGAACTAAAAACCCAGGTCTTAAGATTTCAGTCATTGCCCTATGTATCATAGTCCTAATTCTGATGCATTTAATTCTGCTGTGGTGGTATAGGATGTATCCACCCTTAAGGCTTTTGGTGTTCCAGCTGTAGTAAGTTGATTAGGAGAGTTCTCAGTTCCATTAGATAAGCATGAAAGGAAATAAGCCTTTATTTCTGACTTTGATCATCCCTCCTGATGAAGGATAAGGCTGGTACCATCTGATCCATTATAGACTGATTGCAAATTGATTTGGGATGTTGACTGTTGCCATTGTGGAAGGGGGGACTCACCCTTTTATGGGGGCTATAAAAGAGAGCCCTAATTCAAGAACAAGTTTTTAATTCCTTCTTTGCCCTCTTTTCCTTTTTTTCTCTACAGAAGCCACAGAATTAAAAACAAACAAAACAAAACAATCAAGAGACCATCTACTCTAGCCAATACCCCAAATAGAATCTGCATCACATTTCCTCTAGCCTCTGCTCTGTGTCCTTCAAGAAGGATAAACCAACTACTTGCTGATCCAAGTCCATTCTACTTTTTTAAAGGATCATTATTGTGATGGCTTCTTCTGATAGTAGTTTGCATAGGGTGGTGGGTCTTCCACCAGCCCCCTAAGCCTAAATGCCCAGATTTTAATGAAAGAAAGCAAAGGGAAGAAAATGAAGGGAAGCAAAAAGGGAAGAAAACTAACTGGAAGAATGTGGTCATGCCTGGTGATCTCTTTACAAAGTGTGAACAAGTTTCTCCTGGATTGAATTAGAAGGGGATCTTGTTCATTGACTGGGTAAAATATTGGCTATGCCCTTGGGTGACCCTTTCAAGACAGTGGGACAAAAATAGGACAGGAATGGTTTGAGAGTGTTCTGTTCAGGGAAGTCCAGGCAGAAATCAGCAACCAGAAGGGAAGTCAGATCCCAGTGGAGTGAAAACCTGAAGAAGCTGAGTACAGTTGGGAGAGGCCAACTCCATAGAGAGCAGATGCTTGGAATGTGGGAGTGAGGCTCTGTGGTCTGATTGGGCATGAATCATGAGGAGAGACAGGATTTCAATGAAAGGATCCTGAATGGGTAGTAAAAGCAGTTCTTTGGGAATAATATGTGATAATATATGTAAAAGTTCCCTAAAAAGCTTATGAAGGCTTACAGAAATTCAAGATAATATCATTGCTCTCTTTCACATCTATAACTTATCCATAAATAATGTAAACTCTTTGAAGGCATGGAATGTTGTGTTTCTGTCTCTCTATCCCCAGGTGCCTTTCTAGCTCAGTGCTTGGAACGTAGCAGTAACTTAAATACCTGATGGATGATTACCTGACCTTGGCAATTCCTGTGTATTTTGAAAAATTATGTCAGAAAAATTATTTATAAATAGGTATTTGGAATTTGGCAGGTGGTCTGTGGTCATTTGTCTCATGCAGGGCAATCAAGCAAGTCTAGCTGAAGCAGCAAGGCACCCTGAGGGAAAGACAGGAGTCAGCATTGGCCAAGCAAATCCAATCATAGACACCACCTTGACCACCATCTCCCCTCAGACGCTGATGGAGACAAGTGAGGCCCCTGAATCTAAGAGCCTTGGGGATAGGAATCCTTTTGGCCCATTGCCTTTAACCATCACCTGGGAAACAAACCTTGTGGAAATGCAGCGTTAAATGGTATAGTCACAGGTGCTGAGTGCTCAGAAAAGAGGATTCTTTTTTTCCCCCTTTTTTCAGAGGGAGGAAGGCAGGGCAATTGGAGTTGTGACTTGCCCAAGGTCACACAGCTAGTAAGTGTTAAGTGTCTAAGACTGGGTTTGAACTCAGGTTCTCCTGACTCCAGGGCCAGTGCTCTGTTCACTGCACCACCTAGCTGCCCCTTCAGAAAAGAGGATTCTTGTCAGCAAAGTCCATGACATCATCAAATGGTTTAGCATAAGAATCCGATATAATTTTATTAGTTGGAAATAACCTTAAAAAGAGGCACTCACATCTGTTTTTGCCACTGCATCTTAAAGACCATGAGATTTTTCTGTGTGTCTCCTTGCAGTTGAAACTGTCTGAGTCAGGACTGGCTTATTTTTCTATTTGCCTTTCCAGCACCTAGGACTGAGCTTCACATGTAGTAAACACTTAATAAGTGATTGATTGATTGATCTATTTGTGGAAGTTTCTTTTCAGTTAGGGATGTATAAAGTCACTAGATACCAAATGGTTTCTTTATCTTTTTTCTTTTTTAACTGTGATAACTTCCCATACTGGGAGGCTGTTGACCTGACCACATACTTGTTTGCATGGCAGGATACTTAAGGAGCTTAAGTATTCCATTCTAAGATAGAAAAAAAAAAGTCACTTTTTAAATTGCTTGAAAAATTTCAGAAGATGATAATGACACATTTCAGGCAATTAAAATCAACCAGAGCAATTCTAGTGATCTATTCTCAGGTCTGTTACTCATTCAGATGGGTTCAGTAAATGTAAAGTTGGCAGAAAGCTGCCGTGATTACTGGTAGTTACTAAATCTGATATATTTTCTGAATGTTTGGGAATTTAGCTCTGTGGAATGTCTATATGTAAGTTACTCTTGCAGAAGCCTCCACCATTCAATATCTTTTATGGCAAACTCAGGCCTTGAAATTCTATAAAGATATGAGGGATGAGAGTATTACATATGAATGACTGGCAGAATTGCATGGAGATGGGGAGGAAATGAGAATTTATTATGTACCTACTATGTGCGAGGTAGCACTTTGCAAATATTATCTCACTTGATACTTATAACATGAATATTCCTATGAAGTAAGTTATCTGTTATTATCCCCATTATATAGTTGAAGATACTCAGGCAGACAGAGTGTGAGTGACTTTCCCAGCTAGTAGGTGTCTGACATTGGATTTTAACTCAGATCTCTCCCAACTGTGGGCCCACTGCTCTGTCTGCTGCACCATCTCGTTGCATGACAGGAGTAAAGAATAGCTAGCAAGCTAAATTCACTAAATGGTGAGTATGGAGGGGGAAAATATGACATAAGTTAAGTAGGTGGGAGCCATATTTTGAAGGGCTTTCAATGAGAGACTGGGAATTTTGTATTCTAGAGTCAAGAGGATAAAGATACTCTTCTTAGGTTCATAGATTCAGAGCTGGAAGAGACTTTACAAGGTTGGATCAGATCAGAGGTGTGAAACATATGGCCTGGAATGACCCATAACACTCCTGAATGTGGCCCGATCCAGATTAAAATGTTATTGGGACATGTTTAACAAAATAAATACAAATACAATAAACCACAATTGACGTTTCATTTTAAACCTAAGTCAACATATAAGCCCACAGGGCTACTTATATATGCTTTGGTGCCTTCTTTTTCTATTCAAGTTTGACACCACTGATAAGATGATCTTTTATAGGTGAGAAAAATTGGGCCCAGTGACGATATAACACCCTTTTTCTTGCCAGTATCATCCAGGTAATAATTTGCAGCATTAGTATTTGCATCTAAGTCCTCTGACTTCAAATCCAGCACACGTTCATTCACACCAGGCTGCTTCCCCTATGAACTAAGGATGATCAGTCTGACAGCTGTGTTGAAGATAGAATGGGGCTGGGAGAGGAAGTAGCCAACTTATTAAGTTTTTTTTTTTTTTTAAGCAATTGGGGTTAAGTAACTTGCTCAAGGTTACACGGCTAGTCATTATTTATGTGTGGGTGCTCATTTTCTGAGGTCGGATTCGATCTCAGGTCATCCCAACTCCAAGGCTGGTGCTCTTACTCACTGTGCCACCTAGCTGCCCCCAACTTACTAAGTTTTGAAGAGAAAAGAAAACCTGTGAAAATAGCTGCTTTGTCAGTAATTACAGAATCATTCAAGTCTTGTTGATACCTGGTTGCTGAGTCCTTCTTAGTTCTCTTTATATTATTACAGTTTATGAACAGCCATCAACCAGTTCCAGAGATTGGCACAGCCACTGGGGCAGAGACAGACCACTAAACTGAGGTAGTGATTTTAAAAAAAAATTAGTAATGTATTAATATTTATATATAATATATTCTATAATGAACATTATATATGTGTATATTATATGATGTATATTGTGTAATATATTTATATATTATATAAGATATTTTTATCTTATATAAATATAACATATATTTATTTATTTATAGTGCTTAGCACAGTGGTTGGCAGAGTACGTGCTTGATGAATGTTTATTGATTGATGGTGAGCTCATGGTTCCTTTCTTGGTGATCTCCATATTGGTCATAAGCATGAACAGTTATATCCCCATATTCATTCGCTTCTCCCCATGTATTCCAGCTATTCCACAGAAGTAGCAACAACCAAGGCAGCACCTGAGGAACAGGTTGTTTCAGAAGCAGAAACAAAAATTATATGCTTTTGTAATACTTCCTTCTTCATCACTTCTTTAGACATCATCCCTTCTAATTTCTTCTGATATGGTCTCCTTCCTCATTCTTCAAAAGCCCATAGACTCTGTCTATAAGCTACCATCCTTACCAGACATGTACCTCGAGCCTTATGATTACTGACATATATATTAGCCTATGAAATAGCCAGTCAGTGCAGGCGTTCAAATAACAAGGTCCTAAGGGTGACTGAGTAAAAGACTTACAAAGCTAGAGAGCTTTGTGGAAGAGCACTCAGGAGTAGCTGGAAATCAGTGTATATTATCCTACCCCTACCCTCAACTTCCCCATCCAATTCTGAGTTTCCTACTAGCTTTGAATGGATAGCTCTATAACACAGATTTTCTACGGCCTCAGATTCCTATACTCTGAGATAACTCTCTGGGTGGCAGCAATCAAAAGTAAAAAGTACCACACAGGACACTGATTCAGTGATGTGGGAGACCATTGAATTTTATATGTCAAAGAAGGACTGATTGGAAAACATACTAGCAGGGACTACATGATATCTCCTGGAGGCATGAAGTGGGGTTGGTGATAAACTTGTACAAGATATCAGTGGTATAGAGGAGGGGCTGAAACAAAGCCTTGTGACATGATGAGAAAGGTGATATTTCTAGGAGGAACATGTAAGAACTGAAAAGTGAGGGTAATTTTGTCTTCTGCTCTTTGAATTATGCACTCGTACATTTCTGAACCAGTCAAAGGGCTGCTAATCTTCCTCTGGATCAGACAGTCCATAAGGATATGCTAATCACTTACTAGAAACCAGGCTCTAGGAGTACAAGTAGGGAAGCTAGGTGGCACAGTGGAAAGAGAAACTGGAGTCAGGAAGACCTGAGTTCAAACCCAACCTCAGACACTTAATAACTGTGTGATCCTGGGCAAGTCACTTGCCCTGTTTGCCTCAGTTTCCACATCTATAAAATGAGTTGTAGATGGAAATGGCAAATCATTCCCATATCTTTTCCAAGAAAACCCTAGATGGGGCCACAAAGAATTGCACAGGACTGAAGTGACTGAACAACAACCTACTAAACATGAATTGGAGAGGAAGTGGGAGACTAGTTCCCGTAGCTCCTCTAGAGTATGTTATCCTGCAACCTGAGCTAGTACTTACTCAGGACTACTTTAGCTATTCTAACCCTTGAACTAGTTTAGACTTTTGGCTAAAATAATATATATTGGCCTCAGAACAAGAAAAATCAATTAGAGACCTCATTTAGCAGTATATTTGCTTTCACTATGATGTTGGCATGTGGACAAAAGGTAATGGCATTCAATTTAAGCTTTTTTAATTTGGATTTTTTAAATAAGTCCAATGACTAAGTACATTTTTAATTCTTCATTTGACCTATGATCATATTAGCATGACTGTTTCCATCCTTCATGAAGATCATGACTCAATAATACTTTATTATCTGGTGTAATTCTTAAGTAATCTTTCCCTAAATCCTGCATCTATGAATTACCAAACATGTTGGAGGCCTTTCACCATTTTGTGTACAAACATAAGCTATTATTACTCAGTTAAGCATGCATTAATTGTTACTCCTCATTTATACTATTTGAATGTTTAGCTAGGTGTTGCTGTGGCTAATGTTGGGCATGGAGTCAGAAAGTACTAAATTGAAATCTAGTCTCAGGCCCTTATTAACTATGTGACCTTGGACCAGTGTATTAACTTTCTCCAGCCTCAGTTTTCTCATCTCAGGAATGGAGATAGTAATATCACTTAACTCCCAGGGCTGATGTGGGAATAAAATGAGGCAATATTGGCAAAAACCCTTTGTAAACCTAAAGTGCCAAATAAATGGTTACTATCATCATCATCATCATCATCATCATCATCATCATCATCATTCCATCTCCTTTTCTGATTAGATACATTTTTGATAATTTTTATACCAATTTTCATTGTCAAGGCATGACTAGTCATAACTGGCATCCTAATTACACCCACTGTTTGGCTTCAGATGAAGAAATATGCATGGAGAACATGTGTTATTTACATAATAGTATGATACTGGACAAACAGCCTATTCAGTTAGTTCCCAAATCAAGATCTATATCTTCAATTTGTGCTACTGATAGATGGGTTTCTTGGCCCTACAGTGAATAGGGGAAGGAAATTGGTTTAGAATTCATTTGAGCCCCTTTCTATGAACACTCAGCTGCTCATTGCCACCAAAGTCATATGTTTGAACCAGTATTCTCATGGTAATGCTGTATAACCCTGTCTCATGGAACAATACTGTCAGAAGGATCAAAATAACCAAGGAGCCAAAGGGCATATTAAATATGCAGCAATCCATAAATTTATTTAGCTGGTTTCTCCCTAACCACTCAAACTGTTCCTGCTAAAATTTGGCTGTTATTAATAACATGTATCTTAACTAAATTTCTTAAGAATTCAGTATATACAAGGTGTCCTGATTGGTGCTGTGTACACAAAGACATGTACAATACAAATCCTTTTCTTAAGGCTCTTTCAGACTAAGGGGTTGGGGAGAAAGATTAAGCAGAGATAATTATCATACAAGGAAAAGCTAGATAAGGCCAAGAGGTCTACTTGGTAAGGTAAATTTGTTGAGAGAAAAATAACTGTGATCCTAAAAGAGAGAAAGGGAAACAGTGTAAGCTTCACGGACTTGAATTGGGATTGTGTCCGTCAGGAAGGAAAGAGCATCAACCGATGAAGTTTGGAAAGAAAAAAAGGAGAATTCAGTTTTACATCCAGTGTGAGCAAAGATTAAAAAAGAGACAAGAACGTGAGAGAGAGTAATTGTTTTGGAACATATAACTAGAACTTTGAAGAAAGAGGAATAGTATTATGTAAGACTTGATATTTGTTGGTAAACAGTTTGGAGAAGTCAATGTAATCTTAAAAGCATCCACATCTTAAGATGTAGTGATGTAAAACAAACAAACAAATAAATAAATATAAAAAATTAAATCGGGAGGCGATATTTTGAGGTACAGACCAGTTAGGGAGTGATTACAACAATTGAAAGAAAGAAAAAAAATCGGGTGCCATGAGTTTGGTGAGGAGGACATAATTAGAAAAAAAGGAGAATTCAGTTTTACACCCAGTGTGAGCAAAGATTAAAAAAGAGACAAGAACATGAGAGAGAATAATTGGGGGATGATGGAGTGGAGGGCCAGTTGGGGGGGAGGGAAGTTAGAAGCACACACTTCTGAAAAGGGACAGGGTCAAAGTGGAGAATAAAACAAGTGGGGGGCAGGATAGGAGGGAGGGAAATAATCAATCTTTTACAATATATCCTCCATGGGAATGTTTTGCATAGCTACACATACATGTACAACCTATATTAAATTGCTTATCTTCCCAGTAAGGGTGGGTGACAGAGGAGAAAGGGAATGAATCTGGAATTCAGAGTTTTAAAATCAAATGTTTAAATATATGTATATATATATATATATACACACTATTATTAATATTATTTTACATGTAACTGGGAAATAAAATACACAGTTACTGGGGCATTGAGATCTACCGTGGGGATATGGGGGAATATATGGGAGAGTGATGATTGGAGGAGGAGAAAATTTGCAACTCAAAATCTTGTGGAAATTAATTATGTAAACTAGAATTTAATAAAGAATTTGATAAAGAAAACAACAACAAAGTAAAAAAAAACAAAGAAAAAAACATCAAAAGAAATGTTATTTGAAAATTTGTAAAAATTGTCATTGATGTAGCATCATATTAAAGGAAAACCATAAATCTTAAAAAATAATAGAATCATGCAATTCAATAAGCATAAATGAGCTAATTAATATGTTCCAGGCTCTGTGCTTCCTGCTGGTGATGGCTACAAAGATCAAAATGAAACAGTCTTTACTACTCTCATGGAGTTCACATTCTACACATTCTATTGGGGGAGACAACATGATATTTTAGTTTCCAGAAATATCTACCAGGCCACTATAGCTTGAACATTCAATAGTGAAATGGAATAACATGAAGCAAGGCTTGAAAAGTAGGTGGGATGAAAAATTGTGTCAGGGCTTAGTAGCCAGGACTCATTAAGAGTTTGCATTTCATCCTATGTGTAACAGAGAACTTCTGAAGGCTTTTAAACAAGGGGTGAAGTGATCAGACCTATTCCTTACAAAGATTATTTTAAATATGTGAAAGATGGATTGAAGATGGGGGAGAGATGAGAGGCATAGGTGACTATTCTAAATGTATTTATTTCTGTCTCTGACATCACTGGAATATATTAAATTAATAACTTCATGCAATCCTTTGTTATGTATACTCCATCCCTGGCCAGAAACTGCATTCACTCTTTTTTTTTTTTTTTTGAGGGCAATTGGAGTTAAGTAACTTGCCCAAGGTCACACGGCTAGGTTTTTTTGTTTGTGTGTGCATTAAGTGTCTGAGGCCGGATCTGAACACAGGTCCTTCTGACTCCAGGGCCAATGCTCTAGTTACTGAGCCACCTAGACACCCCTGATTCACTCTCTTTTAACCTATAGTCCATAAAGCCTAAGCCCATTCTTATATACTCACTTAAGAAGTTATTCAGTTGACAAAACATTTTTTCCCTTTCTGTATCCATTATTTTCAGTAGATGGTATTGAGGAAAACATAATTTGTAACATGCCTCCCCCCCAGGTCTCTATTTCTTTACTGAGAATTAGCAGTCTTTGGCAATACTTTCTTGTTTTATTTTTCTCCTAGTAACGTGTATGTCTACATGAATTCACAGAAATTGATAAGATAAATCCATTTGAACAAGTCTTGGGAGCACCTTTGTTTTTCTTGGATAAATTCTTTGGGAAAACAACAAACTGCTTTATTCTTATTAGGTCAATAAAAAGCCATCCCACTATCTTTTAAAAATAATATTCAGTTTTTTCCTCAATTGCACGTAAAAAGAATTTTCAACATCCAGTTTTTAAAGTTTTAAGTTCCAAATTTCCCTTCTTACCTTTTTCCCCTTCCCTTTCCCTGAGATGATAATTTGACATAGGTTATGCATGGGTAATCAAGTAAAACATATTTCCATATTAGTCATATTGTAAAAGAAAAAAAAAGCAGACCAAAAAAATGAAAAAGATAATGTGAAAAATAGTATGCTTTGATCTGTATTGAGATACCATCTGTTTTTTCTCTGGAGATGGATAACATGTTTCATCATAAGTTCTTTGGAGTTGATGCGGACCATTGTATTACTGAGAATATCTAAATCTTTAGCTGTTGTAAAGCACTTATCATTCTACATTATTGCTGTTACTGTGTACAATATTCTCCTGGTTTTGCTCATTTCATGTATTTCCAAGATTTTCTGAAATTGTAATACTGCTCATCATTTCTTATAGCACAATAGTTTTTCCATTACATTCATATACCACAACTTGTTCAGCCATTCCCTAAGTGATGGACAACACTAACAGAGCTGCTATAATATTTTTATACAAATAGATCTTTTTTCCCTTTTAAAAAAATCTCTTTGTGATATAAATCTAGTAGTGGTATAGCTGGATCAAAGGGTATGCATAACTTGATTGCCCTTTGGACATAGTTCCAAGTCGTTCTTCAGAATGGTTGCATCAGTTCACAACTCTACCAACAGTGCATCAGTGTCCCAACTTTCCCACTCGCTCTCTAACATTTATTTTTTTCATATTAGCAAATCTTATTGGTATGAGTTTGTACCTCAGAGTTGTATTAATTTGTATTTCTCTAATTAATAGTGATTTAGAGCATTTTTATGACTATAGTTTTGATTTAATTTGAAAGCTGTCTGTTCATATCCTTTGACCATTTATTAATTGGAGAAATAACTTGTATTCTTATAAATTTGATTCATTTCTCAATATATTTGAGAAGCAAAGCCTTTATCAGAGATAATTGCTGTAAAAATGTTTTCCCAGTTTTCTGCTTGCCTTCTGATCTTGGTTATTGGTTTTGTTTGTGAAAACTCTTTTGAATAAATAAAAATTATCCATTTTATAAGTTGTAATGTTCTCTCTTATTTAATAATAATTTCTTCACTTATCTGGTAAACTATTTCTTGCTCTCCTAATTTGTTTATGGTGTTATCCTTTACTTCTAAATTATCTACCCATTTTGACCCTATCTTGTTATATGGTGTAAAATGCTAGTCTATATTTAGTTTCTGCCACACTGTTTCCAGTTTTCTCAGCAGTTTTTGTCAAATAGTGAGGTTTTGTCCCAAAAGATTGGGTCTTTGAGTTATCAAACATTAGGTTACTATGATCATTTTAGTGTTTTGTATATCTAATCTATTCCACTGATCTACCACTTCTATTTCTTAACCAGTACCAGATTGTTGATGATTACTACTTTATAGTATAGTATGACGTCTTGTATGACTAGGCCACCTTCCTTCACATTTTTTCTCCCCCACTAATCTGCTTGACATTTTTGACCTTTGCTTTTTCAAGATGAATTTTGTTATTAATTTTTTCTAGCTCTATAAAATATTTTTGGTAGTTTGATTGGTATGGCACTGAGTAAGTAAGTTAATTTAGGTAGAATTGTCATTTTTATTATATTAGCTTAACCTACCCATGAACAATTGATATTTTTCCAGTTATTTAAATCTAACTTTATTTGTGTGAAAAGTGTTTTGTAATTGTGTCCGTATAGTTCTTATATTTGTCTTGACAGGTTGACACTAAAGTATATTATCTTGCCTAAAGTTATTTTTAAAAGGAATTTCTCTTTCTATATCTTGCTTCTAGATTTTGTTGGTAACATACAGAAATGCTGATGATTTATATGGGTTTATTTTATATTCTGCAACTTTGATAAAATTGCTAATTATTTCAACTAGATTTTTAGTTAATTCTCTAGGATTCTTTAAGTATACCATCATATCAACTGCAGAGAGTGATAGTTTTGTTTTCTCACTGCCTTTTCTAAGTCCTTCGATTTCTTTTTCTTTCTCTTATTGTAACAGCTACCATTTCTGGTATGATATTGATTAATAGTGATAATAATGGGCATCCTTGCTTCAATCCTGATCTTATTGAGAACACTTCTAGAATATCCCCATTACACATACAGCTTTCTGATGGTCTCAGATAGATACTACTTATTTTAAGGAGAGCTCCATTGCATTTGATCAAAAGTTTTTTTTTTGTTTTGTTTGTTTTTCCTATTGAGATAATCACATGACTTCTGTTGGTTTTGTAATTGATATGGTCAGTTATGCTGATAATTTTGTTAATATTGAATGAGCCTTGCATTTCTGATATAAATCCTACCTTGTTAAAGTGTATGATCCTTGTGCTATATTGCTGTATTCTCCTTGCTAGTATTTAAGTTTTTGGGTCAAAATGCATTATGGAAATTGGTCTAAAATTTTCATTTTCTTTTCTTTTTTATCCTTTTGTTGGTTTGCGTATCAGCACATATTTGTGTCATAAAAGAAATTTGATAGGATTACTTCTTTGCCTATTTCTCCAAATAGTTTACATAGTATTGGAAGTAAATGTTCCTTAAATGTTTGGTAGAATTTACTTGTGATTCCATCTGTCCCTAGGGAAATTTTCTTACGGCTTGATAATTTCTTTTCACTAAGATAGTATTGTTTAAGCATATCTACATCTTCTGTTAATCTGAGTAATTTATATTTTTGTAAATATTCATCCATTTCACTTAGATTGTTGGATGTATTTGCATATAATTGAACAAAATAGCTCCTAATATTTGTTTTAATTTCCTCTTCAGTGGTGGTGAATTCACTGTTTTCCTTTTTTGTTACTAGCAGTACTTTTTAAATCAAATTAACCAGTGGTTTATCTATTTTATTTATTTTTTCATTAAACCAGGTCTTAGTTTATTTATTCAAAGACTTTCTTACTTTTAATTTTATTAATCTTTCTTTTGATTTTCAGAATTTTCAATTTGGTCTTGAATTGGGTATTTTTCTTTTTCTAGGTTTTTATTTTATTTTTTTAGTTGCATGCCCAGTTTTTTTCTTTATTTTATTGATATAAGCATTTAGAGATATAAAATTTCCCTTCAATATTGCTTTGGCTGAATCCCACAAATGTGGGCATATTGTCTCATCATTGTCATTCTTGTTTACAAAATTATTGATTGTTTCTGTTTTGTTATTTGACCCACTCATTCTTTAGGATTAAGTTATTTAGTTTTCAATTAATTTTCAATCTATTTTTCCATGGTCCTTTATTGAATGTAATTTTATTGCATCATGTTCTGAAAAGGATATATTTACTATTTCTGCTTTTCCGCATTTGATTGTGAAAATTTTATGTCTTAATTCAAGGCCAGTTTTTGTGTAGGTACCATGTATGCTGAGAAAAAGGTATAATTCCTTCTATGCCCATTCTTTTTTTCCCTGAATATCTATAGTATTTAACTTTTCTTTTCTTTTCTTTTCTTGCTTTTTGGAAGGCAATTGGGGTTAAGTGACTTGCCCAATGTCACATGGCTAGTTTTTTGTGTTAAGTGTCTGAGGCCATATTTGAACTCAGGATCTCCTGACTCCAGGGCCAGTGTTCT
Organism: Gymnobelideus leadbeateri; assembly: GCA_011680675.1. Taxonomy (NCBI): domain Eukaryota; kingdom Metazoa; phylum Chordata; class Mammalia; order Diprotodontia; family Petauridae; genus Gymnobelideus; species Gymnobelideus leadbeateri. The sequence continues at coordinate 45,197 of WOXC01011726.1, forward strand.
ATTCACTTCGACACCTAGCCACCCCCAATATTTATAACTTTTATAAAATTCTATTAACCTCCTTAACCTCTTCCTTGTTTATTTTGTGGATAGATTTCTCTAATTCTGAGAGGAGAAAGTTGATGTTTTCCACTAGTATAGTTTTACTGTTTTACCTTCTCCTGCAACTCCTTTAACTTCTTTTAAAACATTGGATACCATACCATATGGTGAATATATGTTTACTATTGATCCTTCTTGATTATTATAACTTTTTAGCAAGATCTAGTTTCCTTCCTCGTCTCTTTTAATTAGATCTATTTTTGTTTTGTCTAGACCATGATTGCTTCTCCTTTTTTGTTTTTTACTTCAGCTAAAGCATAATATATATTCAGCCCATCATCTTTTCTCTATGTGTGTCTCTGTGCTTCAAATGTTTTTCTTGTAAACAACATATTGTAGGATTCTGGTTTTTAATTCACTCTGCTATCTGCTTCCATTTCATATGTGAATTCTTCCCATTTCTATTCCCAGTTGTGATTGATGTATATCCCCGTCCATCAGATTTTCCCCCATTTATCCTTGTCTCTCTTTCCTTTCACCCGATCCTTCCTCACAAATACTTTGCTTCTGACTTTTTAAAGTCACTTCCCCCTTTTATCAGTCTTCCTCCCATCTTCATTTATCCCTTTCTGCTCTTATTTTCCAACAGGGTAAAATAGATTTTTATGCCCAACTGAGTGTGTTTTCTATTCCTTTTTTTTGAGCCAAATTTGATGAGAGTAAGATTCAAATGATGCTCACCTCTGTTCCTTCTTTATGTCCACTATAATGGGTCTTTTGAGACTTTTCATGTAAGATAATTTGCTTCCATTCTACCTCTTCCTCCCTTCTTCTCACACAGCAGTTATCTTTCTTGACCCTTATTTTTTTATATCATCCCATCAAAGTCAGCTTATACCCACATCCTCTGTCTATAGATATTATTTCTAATAGCATTAATAGTAATGAAGTTCTTAGGAGTTTTACATATGTATATATAAATCTTCCCATGTAGGAATGTTAACAGTTTTATCTTAATTGACCTTTTATGCTTTCTCTCCCCTCTGTGTTTATATATTTCTTTTGTTGAGTCTTGTATTTAAAAATCAAATTTCTCTTCTGTTCTGTTACTTTTTTCATCAGGAATCCTTGAAAGTCCTCTATTTCATTGAATATTCATTTTTCCCCCTGAAGGATTATACTCAGTTTTGCTTGGTAGATAATTCTTTGTTGTAATCTTACTTTCTGGAATATCATATTCCAAGCCCTCCTATTAATGTGAAAGCTGCTAAATCCTGTGTAATCCTGATTGTAGCTCTCTAATAGTTGAATTTTTCCTTTCTGATTGCTTTGCAATATTTTTCCTTGACTTGGAAGCTTGGAATTCATGCTATAGTATTCCTGGATGTTTTCATTTTGAGACCTCTTTGCAAGAGGGGGCTGGTGGATTCTTTCATTGTCTATTTTATCCTTCATTCTTGGATGCCAGGGCAGTTTTCCTCTATAATTTCTTGAAATAGTATGTCCAGACTCTTTTTCCCCCATGACTTTCAGTAGCTCAATAATTCTTACATTATCTTTCCTGTGTCTGTTTTCCAGTTCAACTGTTTTCCCAATGTGATTTTTCACATTTCTTTTTTTTTATTCTTTTAATTTTTTTCTTGATGTTTCATGGAGTCTTATGCTTTCACTTATCTAATTATCATTTTTCTGCCAATCTTCTAAGTTGTCTTGGACTGGAACATTGTCTTCCCCCATATTTTTGTTGCTTTTGCCACTTGAGAATTCATTTTGAGCTGCTATTTTATAGTTGTTTAGGGGTAAATTTGGGTGAATTCAGGTGAGTTCTTGCCTTACTTTGTCATCTTGGTTCTGCCCTGTTCTGTCCCACTATCTTTAAGCAGCAAATCAGAAAAGAACACTTTTCTCTTTTTCCCCTGACCCATGGTGATTTCTCATCCAGTAGGTTCTGTGGCTCTACTTTCTTATCCTTAGAGGGCAAGTAACTACTTTCTCTTCCTAATATCTTGCTGTCTCTTCTTTAGGATGAACTTCAGAGTTAAGGTTCAGTTACAGGTATATAGTTGTCTTTTTCCTTTCTCTTCTTGCTCTGTTCTTCTCACTGATATTATTTCACTTAACATATCCTAACAAATATGATTTATCTTCAGGCACTTCAGATTTTTATTTCCTTTCATTGAAAAACTTTCTATTTTTTCAAGGAATAGTCTCAGATTGTGTAGAGTATGGAGATACATTTCTCAAGATTGTTTACTTTATTTTCTAGGACAGAGCCTACACTATGAACATAAATATTAGTAATTTGACTGTGGAAGACATAAAAATATCAGAAATATCACTCAACAAAAGTCATGCAAAATGTATCCTGTTCTCCATACAGATTGAAACAGGCAGCTTTTTTCTACTTTCTCTTTTAAGATGTAGAAAAGAGAGATGTTATATTTTCCAAATGTAGTCCTATCACAATCATCAATGGAAATTATAGTTAATTTTAACAGAACTCTTCTAATTTTCCATCTATTTGTAGCTGTACTTGCAGTTTTATGTTTAGGTGTATGTCAGATGATCTGATAACTCTCACAATAATCTTTAATTGTATTATTTTTCCCAACACTATTAATCAATGCTTTATAAGTTAATAGTGCAGTTAAAATGATTCTGTGGTATCACCTCACACTTATCAGATAGACTGATATTATAAAAATGGAAAATGATGGATGTTGAAGGAGATATGGAAAAACTGGAACACTAATGCATTGTTGGTTGAGTTGTGAAATGGCCTAACCATTCTAAAGAGCATTTGGAACTATAACTAAAGGGCTATAGAACTGTGAATACCCTTTGATCCAGCAATACCACTGCTAGGTCCACATCAGAATGATACAGATATGCATAATACATAAATACATACATACATATATGCAAAAAGGGAAAAGAACCTAATTGTTAAAAAATATATATTTATAGCAGTTCTTGGCTAAGACCTGAAAATCAAAGGTATGCCAATCAATTGGGGAATGGTTAAACAAGCTATGGTGTATGAAATGATGAGCAGAATGATCTCAGAAAAAACCTGGAAAGACTTACATGAACTGATACAAAGTGAAGTAAACAGAACCAGGAGAATGTTGTACACCTAACAACAACATTGGCTGATGAAGAACTGTGAATGATTTAGCTATTCTCAGTTATATAATAATCCAAGAAAACCCCAAAGGACTAATGATGAAGCATATTATTTGTCTCTAGAGAAAAGAATTAATACTGTTTGAATAGAGACTGAAGTGTTCTGTTTTCACTTTAATACCTTTTTTCTTTTATTCTATTCTTCTTGTGCATAATGAAAAATATGGAAATGTTTTACGTGATTGCACATGTATAATCTATTTCTGATTGCTTATTATTTTAGGGAGGGGGGAAAGGAGGAATAGAATTTGAAACTCAAAACTTAAAAAAAGTTATTTTTAACATGTAATTGGGAAAAAATAAAATATATTTAAAAGGGGAAAAAAGTTATGTGAATAAAATTCTGTCATCTTAGTGTGGGTTTTTGAATGTATGTTCTTAAGTAGTGATGCCCTTGATAGCTATGTCTCAGCTTGTCAAAACATTTGTATTTGTTGGTAGAAATGTCTTTTCTGGTAATTGTGTTTACATTGGTGAAATATCTGAGGGAAATTAATTCATTTCAATAAATGAAGAGAAATCATTTCAATGACCTTTCATTTAGTTATTTATTTATTGGCTTCAATGATTTTTAAAAACTAGTTCAGAGTATGGCTTTTTGTAACTGTTTGTCATGCCTTTTAATCACTATCCTTTCTTCTAGCTTGTTGGTGATATTTGATCTTGGATCTAACAAGTTGCTGTTTTGACCAGGCACATATAGTTGATTCCAGTACTGAGGTAGCTAGGTGGTACAGTACATAGAGTTCTGTACTTGGAGTTAGGAAGACTTGAGTTTGGAATTTGCCTCAGACAATTATTAGTTTTGTGTCTCTGGGCAAGTCACTAATGTTCAGGGCCTCAGCTTCATCATCAGTACGATAGGGATAATAGCATGATATAGCCTCACCACCCTAGTTGTTTTGAGTATCATATGAGATAATTTATTGTAAGCAAAAGTAACTTGGGATTCTTGTTAATTTTTTTTCTTTTTGTTGCAGTTCAGTTTCCTATGCTTAGTCTAAATTGTAAACATCTGAAGGATTGATCTCCTTTGAACCCCGATAATTCACAGCTGTGCTGAGTCAAGCAGATTTCATGCCTTTTGACTCTGAGCCAATCAGGGACTGAGTCTTTATTATATATTCTGGGAGTTTGGCATTTTGCTTTGGGGGATTCACTTATGAGAAGGACCATTTGATTTCTTGTTTGAGATTCTGAGTAGCTATATGTTCAGACCCCTCAACTGCTCAGATGTAAAGGCTCTCTTGATCCAGTGGTGTATGTAAAGTGTATAGCAGTATTGCTTTGATTCAGGCAGCCAGAGCCCTGTCTGTTGGTCTTCATGCTAATTTCTCTGCTTGTATTTTCTCTGTATTTTTTTCTGCTTGTATTTTCTCTGATGTTCAGGGTGCTGACCTTTCCCATGAACTAGTGAATGTAATTAAAAGTAGGATTGGTAACCCCTTTTTGAGTAGTCTTTCCCAGAAAAGCAGATCAAAGAACCTGTGCGAGCAGGCTATCCTGGAAGCGTATGCTTGCGTGCTTGCTGTTACACATATGTTAAGTGCCATACAAACTGGATAGCTCTACCTAAATGATTGGTAGTATTAGGGATTATGATTATTGCCATTATTATATGATGCCCATGTCAGTAACTAGTGCTTTCTTGTTTGTCCAAAGAGTACAGTCTCATTTTTTTCAGTTACTTGCTATTCAAATGAAAATATCCATAGCAAAGAAATGTATGAATCATGCTTTGGCCTCCTTTTCTCTTTTTTTTTCCTTTTTCCTCACTTAAATTCTGAATCCCTTTTTAAAGTATTTTTTCACTGACTTTACCTCAAGCTGTGTATTGAAGTTGTAAAGTATTAAGGCATAAGTTGACCTAACTTGGAGGATCTTAGTGAGTTTTGTATTGCAATTCTTTACCATTTTATCCTTTACAATAGATAGTGACACATAAGTTTCCTTTATCTTTATGGCAATTTTGGGTTTTGCTACCATAAACACGAGAAGGAGAGATAATCTTGAAGGTAAGATGATCTTGAACTAATATGAGGGTGGTATTTTTTTGTTTGTATTTCTTTGGGGGTTGCTTGTTGTTGTTTTCCCTTTGACTTTCATAGTCATTGTGGCATAATCGATAGAATTATTGTTTGCAATCAGGAAAGCATGAGTTCAAATTCTTCCTCAGATATTTATTAGTTATGTGATCCTGGTTTAATGATTATGCTTTCTTATTTTGGATGGGGGGAAGGCAGGGCAAGTGGGGTTGAATGGCTTGTCCAAGGTCACATGACTAGTAAGTGTTCAGTGTCTGAGGCTGGATTTGAATTCAGGTCCTTCTGACTCCAGGGCTGCTGCTCTATTCACTGCACCACCTAGCTGCCCCTGGTTTAAACATTATGAAACTCAGTTTCCTCACTTATAAAATGAAGGGGACAACAACATTTACCTCACAGGTTTGCTGTGGGAATCATAGCATATATTGTCTGTAAAGTACTTTATCAACCTCAAGGCAGGATACACTGATTGGCTTCTGCATGGTCACATGACTGGTGTATGAGGGAGGCAGGCGATGAATAATGGCCATCCAACTTTAAGACAAGCATTCTTTACATTAGACCGTGTTTCATGTTATCCTGTGTTACTTGGCTTTTAGGTGAGTTTAAATGTGTAATCTTGAAGGCAGGAACATTTTTTTTCCATTCATTACCTCGTGTCATACATACAGTGGGCACTTCATATATATTTGTGGATTGGCTTAATGAATGTCATATAAAGTCAGCAAAATCATTAAGAGCTACACATAAATTTGAGGAAGAAATGATTATAGGATCCTTACTCTAGAGATAGAAAGAACCTTCGAGGACATGGAATCCAATATTCTCATTTTTCAGATGAGGTAACACAGCCTAGAAAGACTAAGTTACTTATGGTCACAGAGGTAGTTAGTTCTAGAGGCTGATTTGAAATTGTACAACTTTGCTTCTCCACTGTGTGTGTGTGTGTGTGTGTGTGTGTGTGTGTGTGTAATCCATATTACTTCTGCTCTTATTTTATACATGATAATCAAGTTTTGATTATTTTAGGCCTAATAAGTAAAAGCAAATGAGATTTGACAATCAATAGTCTAAAACAAGCCTAGCAATTTAACTACTGCCTTAAATTTCTTCTCTGCCACCACCACTATCATCATAATCATCATTATTATGGTATTTATTTTTAGTATTGAGGAGTTATCTAATTTTTGTGATTAAGCTCGATTACCAGAAATGAGCCTTGATGAGCCGACATCTATGAAAACTGTCACCTGCACAGATAACTTTTTGCTGTACATATTGAAAAAGAAAGAAAAGAAAAAGAAAAAAAGAAAAAATATTTGACTGTTTTTAAAAACATTTACATATGCAAATTGCAAATCACTAAAGAGAAATTCCCTGGTCTCCAATAATGCAAGTAACAAGAAATACATCTTGAGGGAGTGATGTTCTAACTTTATCTGTTTTTTAAAATAAATGTACTGATCAATATCATGAATAATTAAATGAAAGGAGTCGTGGGATTCTGATCTTGTTTTCATTTTAGTAATTGTAAAATCCTTTTCACAAAGTCTTAGCTCTGTAGTTATGGTGTGAGGGTGGGGAGGAACTGAATGAATTACTCCCCTATTCTAAATCCCACTAATATTTGATAAAATATAGTTAGAATTTTATTTTGGCCTAAAATATTCAGGCCTATGAACAATAGGGCTTAATCACAAAAAAAGAGAACTTAGTAGTTATAGCTTTCCTGACTATTTTAGTTTCTGAATGAGGATTAAATTTAATGTAACTAGGTGTCTTATTGGAGCTGCTGTCGTCTGAACTCACTTCCTTCTAAAAGTATCCTCTCCATTTGGAGAACTAGCAAAGCAAGAGAACAATTTTATGCCCATAGTTAATAATCTTCCCAAGGGTAAGATCAACAAAATGTCTGTCTATGAGATTAGCTTCATAGAAGACTACTTAAAAATATTTAACATTGATGTATCAGATCAAAGAAACACATTTTCCTTTATGTCCATAAGGTCTATTTTAGAGATTCCTATGTTTGGATCATTTTTTCCCAGAAGGTGTAGCATCTAAAAGCTTTAACATACCCTAGTATCCCCCACTTTGGTGCTTAGACTCAAGTACCTGGTGATGAGTTGAGGAACCAAAATTAAGTGGATTCCTTTGTACCTATGTAAAGGAATCGTGCTACTCAAAATTTCTCTGCTATTTTGGCTATTCTAAATGAATTATGGGATTTCAGGGAACAGAAAAAGACCTTTATGATTCTTTCAGTTGATGTTTAGAGTTTATTGCAATCATGTAAACCCTCATTGGGTAAACTCAGTCAGGAAGGAAGAATATAAAGAGTCAAGTACTATGCCTTACTGCCATACATTGTATTTCAATCTTAGACTCAAGGGAAGTGAAGCTGCTCATATAAATAATTAGGAAATTCTCTCCAAATGTCTGACCACAGGATGAACTTCCTGTTCATCTAACCATGGGATGGTCTCTCCATATTCCTGGCCATGGGATGGCCTTTCCAGATGCCTTTCTGTGAGATGGATGTGACTGTAAGGGCCTGAATCATTTTATGCTTTATTAGAGAAAATGACCTAGGACCATTTAAAAACTCTGATTCTAAATAAGAAGATGCCTCTTACTTTTGAATATACCATTCAAGAGTAGATTGCATAAGAATAAACACAGGACTTGTACAATTCTTCTGGTGTTGGTAACTTCACTCATGGGAATTCCCTAGTCACTCTACATGTCTCTTTTTGTAGGTCAGTCTTCCTTTTCAGGGTGAAGAGGCCCTTTGTCTATGTAACCTCTTTCACCAATTGTCCAAAGATGTATGGTAAGACTTGAGATTCATAATATCAATCTAATTCCATCCAAGGAGCACTTATTAAGGGTCTGCTCTTTTCAAGATAAGAAGTAGTAGGCAGAGAAGATGGGGAATATAACCTTGAAGACAAAAAGACAATGTTCAAGTGTTTATCTCTTCCACATTCTTTCTGTATGACCCTGAAAAGTCACTCTCAATGCTCTAAACAATTCTCCAAGACCATATAATTCAAAGAAGTTGCCAATCTGAATTAACAGAGGGAATTTCCAAAATGAGAGTTACCTTTACCATCAGATTTCAGGACTGGTCTCTTATCACATTCTTATTCTTATATATGTACTTGACATCTAGCAAGTCATCAAGTTAGCAAAATACTCATAACTTACATTAATTAATTAATTAACATTAATTTAGACCATTCTTTGGAAGAACAAATATTAAAGCTGAAGCTTATTACTTTGGCTACATAATGAGAAGACAAGTCCTGTCTTCTTGGAAGAAACCCTGATGTTGGGAAAGATTTAAGGCAGAACAAATTCAGAGGGTGAGAGGGGTAGATAGTGTCACGGAAGCAATGAACATGACCTTGGACAGACTTCAGGAGATATCAGCATGCTATGGTCTATGGGGTCATGAAGAGTCAGAAACAACTGGACAACTGGACAAAAACAGAGGACAACTGGTGTAGAACCTCATTCCCAGATACCTCAGGAAATGGGATGACTTTTGCCTCCACTTGCTGGGCACCAAGTACCCTGCAACAAATTTATGAGGATTTTATTTTATTTTTGAGGATTCAGGATTTTTCTTTTAGATTTCTACTCTTCCTAGGCTGCATGATCAAGGAAACAAACTGAATATACTTAACACTCCTGGAGTGTCTGGTTGCAAGTGCATTTTTTCTCTTCCACAGGGATTCTGTGGTTTGGGAATATTTGGAGATCTCCAGGGATATCTCTAACTAAGCAGCCTGGGTCATGAGAGACTTCTTGAAGGAGGAAGGAGGAAGCTCCCCTTGAGGAGCTAACTTTGGTGTCAGCTTTCACTCTGTTGCTGTCTTTCACCCCAGTCCCATCCTAAAGATCCAACTGTTCTCCAACTGTTTATGACTGGATATTAGGACACCTAGGTGCTATTGTGAATAAAGTGCTAGGTCTGAAGTCAGGGAGACCTATATTCAAATCCTGCCTGACATTCTCAATAGCTCTGTGATCCTGGACACATCACTTTAACACTCTTAGCCTCAGATAACCTATCTGTAAAATGGGGATAATAATATCTACTTCACAAAGTGTTGTGAGGATCAGATGAGGTAATATTTGCAATTCATTTTGTAAATTGTAAAGCATTATTTAAATGTTAGCTGTTATAAAAGCTACGTCCACCTTTCCCTCTCCCAGGAGGGACACATGGGGGCAGCACTGTCTGTCTCATCCATGAAGAGACCCACAGATTCCAACACTAGGTAAGTAGCTCTAGCCTAGGAAACTGAGGCAGCTTGTGCCTGGGCTGCTACATGAGCCTTATGGTCAAGTGGTCTTTAAGTCTGGGAAGTATATTGGCATAGAGATATTCATTAAATTCATTATTCAAGGAATATGAATCAAAGATGCTAAGATGATTTTATTGAGTCACTTTAGGCCTTTTTTAGTTTGTTAATCCAGTTCATGTTAATTGGGGTTGGCAAACTCTCCATCTATCAACCACAGATTTGAGGAAAAACAGACTGAAGACAAAAGGGGATGCCTTCTGGAGACAGCTGTCCTCTAATATCAAATACAACAAAGCAGTTACTGTGGCTATCTAAAAAGTGAGGGGAAAGGAGTCCTTTAATTACTTTACCTTTAATATGAAAACCTTTTTGTATCCCCAATATTATTGAAAATCGTTACTGTCATGGTCAGGACAATTTCTTGCTTAATACTAAATGTTTTTCATTTTTCTTGGATAATTAAAATTCTAGAAATTTAATCCAATTTTACCAGCTTTTATAGTATGTTCCTGAGATGGGCACTGTGCCAGCTAGAGAATCAATCTCACAAACTGGAAGACCTGTGCCTTTAGCTCATGCTGGGTTGCGATTCTGGCCAAAATACTATGTCCCTCCCTTCTCTAAGCAACTTTCAAAGAGAAGAGAAGTAGTCTATCTGCATTGGAGGAGGATGTTTCCACACTTGGGAATTCCCTATATCCCAAAATCACAAACTAAATCTCTCTCCATATCTTAAATATATGCTGGGCACTCTGTTAGGCACTGAGGACATGGAGTCTCTTGCCTTGAAGTAGCTTACATTCTGCTAAGGGTGGGGGGAGATCAATGTGTATAAGGTAAATGGTTGTCCAGTATATGTTACAAGTTGGAGATATTGGGTCCACATGGACACTGGCCTGTAGCAAGGAGGGTTCTAGTTAGGGGCATTTATGCATTTGGCCAATAGGTTTCCTATTTCCTCTTCTCCCCTCATTCAGCCTCTCTAGTCTTACTAGGTTGATAATAAAGCTATTCTGGGTGAGTGTCAATATGTGGTGATTTTGACACACATTCTCCATTTTATTTTCTTCCTTTTTTGACCTTGGGATGTTATTCTGCTCCCGGCTTCTCAGCCTTTCCACCTCACAACTTAGTTAACTCCTTCTAGTTTATTTTTTTCTCCAATATCCCATTTGAAAACATTCTCCAATATCTTTTCCCACTGTTTTCACTTAAATTATCCCTCTGTGTATGTTGATTAGTACAGAGGGAAAAGCTCTGAACTGCAGTCAGAATACCAGAGTACAGGCTCAAGTTTTAGTGTCCCGGTAGCTCTGTGACCTCGGACAAGTCACTTCCCCTCTATAAGAGTTGTATTTGATAACTTATAGGGTCCTTCCTCCTTTGAGGGTCAATATTTTTTTTCTATTCTCTCTTTTTTTCTTTGTCTCTTTTTATATCTGTCTGTCTCTCTCTACCTCTCTCTGTCTCTGTCTTCCTCTCTTTGTTTCTGTCTGTCTCAAAATTTACCTATAGAGAAAGGTATCTAGACTTCCCTCTAAATATATGTAAAATACTTACCTCCTTGCAATGAACTAGTATCATCAACTTGGAAAGCCCTTGAGAGTACCTGAATTCATCTGTAGAATCTTCATAGTCTCTCTCCTACATCCTATCCTTTTAATATTAAGCCTGTTTTTCTTCAAACACTAGAATTTATACTTAAGTAGCTTTAGGCTTTATTATTTTCCTGTTTTCCTTAATTATTAATAGTCTAACCAAGGCCCCACTTTAATATCTGGCATAGGTGATCTTGGATTCTTGAAAGTGCTTCCAGAAAAGTACAAAATATTCTTCCAAGGAGAGGTTGCCAGTTTATAGAGGACCAGTGATGCTCTGAATGTCTTTAGCCCATGGACTAGCCTAGTTCAGAGAGCTAGCTCATGCCCAATTGTCTAAGAACATTGAATTTTTTGTTTTTGTTTTTGTTTTTGGAGGGCAATTGGGGTTAAGTAACTTGCCCAAGGCCACACAGCTAGTTTTTTTTTTTTTTTTTTTTTGGTGTGTGTGTGTGTGCTTTAAGTGTCTGAGGCTGGATCTGAACTCAGGTCCTTCTGACTGCAGAGCCGACGCTCTACTCACTGTGCCACCTAGCCATCCCGGAACGTTGACTTTTTTGACCCCAGCAACATTCAAAGCCCATCTGCTAAGTTGTGAAAGGGTTGCAGTGTGCTTCATTGGGGAAATGCAAATTAAACAACTCTGAGATAACACCTCACACTTATCAGCTTGGCTAACATGACAAAAAAGGAAAATGTTGGATGTTGGAGAGAGTGTGGGAAAATTGGGACATTGATGCACTGTTGGTGGAGTTGTGAACCAATCCATCCATTCTGGAGATCGACTTGGAACTATACCAAAAGTGTGCATAGCCTTTGTTCTAACAATACCTCTGCTAGGTCTGTATCCCAAACACCAACACAAAAATGTAAAAGGACCTTTTGCTACAAAAAACATTTTTAGCGTATATATATATATATATATATATATGTATGTATGTATGTATTTTTTGTGGTGGCTAAGAATTGGAAACCAAAGGGATAACCATCAATTGGGGAATGGCTAAATAAGCTATAGTATATGATTGGAATGGAATATTGTGTTGTAAAAAATGACATGCAGGATGATCTCAGAAAAACCTGGAAAGACTTACATGAACTGATACATAGTGATGTGAATAGAACCAGGAGAACATTGTACAAGTAACAACAGTATTGTATGATGAAGAACTGTGAATGTTCTGCCATACATTGATCCAAGATAATCCCAAAGGAGTAATGATGAAGCATATTATATCTGCCTTCAGAGAAAGAACTGGTATTGTTTGAATACAGACTGAAGCATGCTATTTTCACTTTCTCTTATTTGAATTTTCTCATACAAAATGACAAATATGAAAATGTTTTATATAATATATATGTGTATATATATACATATATATACATATATATATATATATATATATATATATATATATATATATATATGATTGCTTACTATTTCAGGTAAGAGAGAATGAAGGGAGGGATAGAGTTTGGAACTCAAAATTTAAATGAAAATGTTAAAAATAATGAAAAAAAGTAAATCACTTCCCCTCGGGAAAGTGATAGGAAGTAAGAGAGGAAAATTGGAGTTCTGAATCTGTGTGTGATATGTACAATATTTTAACCCTCTCAGCACCCTAAAAGAGAATGATTGATTGTCAGGGAATTTAAACTAACTTAAGCCGAGGCTTTCACAGGCACCTATACACCATTGATTAGATATATAGTGCATTGTACAGTTATCATCATGAATGTGAATCATCTAAAAAAAAGCAGCATACTAAGCTATCATTTTCTCTGAACACTTACTGTTGGAATTACTCCCCTATCACCTTAACACACAACCCCACCCCCCCAGACACACACACACACACACACAGGCACACACACTCTCTCTCTCTCTGCCTTCTCTGTATCAAAGAGAATATTATCTCAGATGATTAGAGCAAGCCTTAGCTGACTTGTTTCTGCCTTAGACTTAGTTCTACAAAAGATAAGCTTATTAGCAGTGGGAGTGATTATCAGAGTGACTAATGAACTTGAACAAATAATGGAGGAACATTGTTTTATTCTGTAGATTTCCCAGAGAACAGGATCTTCATAGAGAATTAATGATAAATGACACCTTAAATCTAGAGTATTACAAAGGGCCTTTTAAAACACTCATACACATACACACACATTAAACACAATTATGGTATCCCTTAATTAATGGAATAGATGTTTCTGAAAGATTTATTATAAAATGATTTACTTATGATTGTAACCCAGTGGATGCTGATGTCTAGGAGACAATTAGAGATCTATTTGTGGGGGAAGTTTTCTCTGGGCTATAAGAAGAAAACCATTGTTTTGAAATCACACATTTAGAGAAAATTTAAGGTTTTAATTCTTCTTGAACACTATTGCTTAAAAATTTAACAGTAATTTCTACTGTATATTGAAATTAATGAAAATAATCTCAGATGGCAAAAGAATATAAAAAATCCTTCATATTTGCTTATTTGTTTACATTGGCTGTCCCAGTTTCTTTTCACTATAGTGATAGCAGTCACTAAAACCTTGGCAGTTTTACTATTTATCCATCAGTAGGGCCATTTCTGAATTTAGTAGGAGGGGAAGCTATTCCATCCTTTTTTTTTTTTTTTTTGTACTTTTCCTACTATTCGGATAAGGCTGTCATCTTACTACAGTGGTTTGTTCATAATAGGTACTATATAATTGGTTATTAGATTTGACTGAATTAGTGGGAAAAAATCAGTCTTTTTTAGTTCAATAACTTTTTCATCTTATCCACCTTTTCCAGCCACTATAGGCTGTCCTTATAATTTCCTCTTACTCATTGAACTTTCATAATACTCTTATATTTTATGTTTGTGCTTATAAGTATTCCTTGCCCTACAACCTTCACATAATTGCTTAAGATTCTTTTTTGCATATAATATATTTTATTCTGAACTTAGAAATAAAACAAGCATTTTATAACATACAATAGGAAAAAAGAAGATTGTGCGTGAAACTGCAAATATTTTATGTACAACTTGCTATTGCTTTTATTTTATTTTTTTAACATTTGTTTTTGAAACTTAGAGTTCTAGAGTCTTTCCCTTCTTTCCTCCTCACTCACTCCCACTGGGAAGACAAGCACTTCAACATAGGTTGTACAAGTGTAGTTACACAAAACATTTCCATTGTAGTTATATTCTGAAAGACTAACTATATTTCCCTCCATCTTATCCTGTCCCCCCACTTGTTCTGTTTTCTATTTTGACCCTGTCCCTTTTCAAAAGTGTTTGCTTCTAACTACCCTCTCCCCTAATCTACCCTCCTTTCTATCATCCTTCCTCTTATCCTCTTCCCCACTGCTTTCCTGTAGGTTAAGATACCCAATTGAATGTGTATGTTATTCTCTCCTTAAGCCAAATTCAATGAGTAAGGTTGACCCATTCCCTTTCACCTTCCCAGCTTCCCCTCCATTATAACAGTGTTTTCTTGTCTCTTTTATATGAAATAATTTACCCTAATCTATCTCTCCCTTTCTCCTTCTCCCAACACATTCCTCTCTCACATCTTAATTAGTTTTTAGATATTCCTTCATATTCAACTCCTCCTGTGTCCTCTGTGTATACATGTACACACATATGCACACACTCACATATGTATTTATACACACATATAACCCCCTATATATACATAATATATATGTATATGTATACATATATATACAACTATATTCCCTTCAACTATCCCCATATTGAGAAAAGTCTCATGAGTTACAATTATCGTTTTTCATGTATGAATGTAAATAGTTCAACTTTAATAAGTTTCTTATGATATCTTTTTCCTGTTTACCTTCTAATACTTCTATTGCTTCTTGCATTTGAAAGTCAAATTTTGTATTCAGCTCTGGTTTTTTCATCAAGAAAGCTTGAAAATCCTCTATTTCATTGAGTGACTATATTTTCTCCTGAAGCATTATACTCAGTTTAGCTGGGTAGGTGATTCTTGGTTTTAATCCTAGCTCCTTTTGACCTCCATAATATCATATTCCAAGGCCTTAGATTCCTTAATGGAGAAGCTGCTAGATCTTGTGTTACCTTGATTGAGTTTCCACAATACTCTAAATGTTTCTTCCTGACTACTTGCAGTATTTTCTCCTTGATCTGGGAAATCTGGAATTTGGCTATACTATTCTTAGGAATTTTCTTTTTGGGATCTTTTTCAAGAGGTGATCAGTGAATTTTTTCAATTTCTATTTTGCCATCTGGTTCTAGAATATGAGGGCAATTTTGCTTGATATTTCTTGCAAGATGGCGTCTAGCCTCTTTTTTTGATCATTACTTTCAGGTAGTCCAATAATTTTTAAATTATCTTTCCTGGATCTATTTTTCAAGTCAGTGGTTTTTCCAATGTGATACACATTGCTTCTATTTTTTCATTTGTTTGGAGCTGTTTTATAGTATCTTGATTTCTCATAAAGTCATTAGCTTCCAGTTGCTCCAATCTAATTTTTAAGGGATTATTCATTTCAGTGAGTTTTTGAAATTCCTTTTCTGTCTGGCAAATTTGGCTTTTTAAGGCATTCTTTTCCTCATTGGCTTTTTGGCCTCTTTTGCCATTTGAGTTAGTCTACTTTTTAGGGTGTTATTTTCTTCAGTGTTTTTTTTGGGGGGGGGTGTCCTTTAGCAGGCATGCTTTTCATGATTTCTTTGCATCAGTCTCATTTCTCTTCCAGTTTTTCCTCCACTTCTCTTACTTGATTTTCAAAATCCTTCTTGAGCTCCTCCATGGCCTGTGACCAATTCATATTTTTCTTGGAAGCTTTTGATGCAGGAGTTTGGACTTCATTGTCCTCCTCCAGTTCCATGCTTTGATCCTTTTTGTCCCCCAACAAGGATTATATGGGCTTATTGTGCTTCCTCTTCTTGCTCATATTGCCAGCCAATTACTTGACTTTTGAGCTCTTTGCCACGGTAGAACTCTACTTCTAGAATGGAGAGAGCTTTATCCCAAATTGCTGGGTTTTTCACAACTGATGGAGCTATGAGGAGGGTGCCCCCCTGCAGCACCCACAAGCTCTTGCACACTGGCCACACACCCCAGGACCACCACCCAAGACTGTGATCCAGATCCAAGCAGGGCAAAGCAAGAGCCATTGCCCTCTGAATGGTCACTTGGTCCCCCTACAATCTGCAGGCCAGGAGCTCTGGAAGCAGCCACACTGCAGTAGCTGCAGCCACCACACCTCCACCATTTCTCTCCCTGGGGGCAGGGACCAGACAGTATTCTTTTGTCCTCCTGTTTCTAACAGAGTTCCCCATTGACCTTTTATTTTGTCTTTGGCATTTATGGTTTGAGAAGTCTGGAAACCACCATAGCTGCTGGTGATTCACTCTACTGAAGTCTGCTTTGGCTGTCTGGTTCACCCTGGGGTCAGAACCTTGACTCATAGGGGACTGAGCTTGGTTCCCAGTGTGTTGAGATAGACTTTTCCTGTGGGCCTGCTGGGCTGCCTTCAGCAGGATATTTGTTTCTGTCTCATTGTGGGTTCTGTAGCTTTAAAATTTGTTTACATTCATTTTTAAAGGAATTGGAGGTGGTTGGAACTGGAGCTGACCCCAAGTTTGTGCTTTTAGTCTGCCATCTTGGCTCTACCCCTTATTCCTTTTAAATATATAATAAAATTACATACCTTCTTTTTTGCCTTTTTTCCCCTTCTCTTCTCCTGTCCTAAAAATGGCTACCATTGGACACAAATGTGTGTGTGTGTGTGTGTGTGTGTGTGTGTGTGTGTATAAGTATGTAAAACCATTCTACAAATATTTCTATTAATCAGTTCTTTTTCTGGATAAAGATAGCATCTTTCTTCATAGGTCCTTTGCAGTTAATTTGGGTTATTTATAATACTCAAAATGACTTAGTCATTCAAAGTTGTCCTTAAAACACTGTTTTTTTATAAACCATATTTTCTTGGTTCTGCTTATTTTGTTCTTCATTATTCTGTGCAAGTCTAAGTCTGCCCGTGTTTTCCTAAGACCATAGACCTCATTCTTTCTTTTAGCACAGTAGTATTACATTACAGCCATATACCACATCTTCAGTAAGTTCTGAATGCACTACTGATTACAACATTCCCTCCCTCAAAAATCTTCAGTGTTCACCATTGTGTTCCTCCTAAGGGCCATACTCTTGATCTTGGCATTTAAGCCCTCTTTTCTCCCCTTGCCCCTTTGCCACCCAGATCCATTTTAATTTTACTTGACTAGCCTGTCTTTTCTTCAGTACTATGCTGTTCCCATGTGCCTCCTCCTTATGCCAGCCAAACTGTATTACTGTGTCCTAAATTTTATCTTACCCTCTTCCAGATCCATACCTCTGTTTAAAACCATCCTTCAATGTTTGAAATATACTTCTCTACATCTTCATTTAGGGTTTGTACTACTCTTCCTTTAGACTCCAACTCAGTTGCTTCTTCATCCAAGAAAGTTTCCTGATTCTCCCACCTTACAGTAAAAATCTCCTTTTCAAAGTTATTTTGTGTACTTTACCAGACTCTCCTTTGTCCCTCTTATTGGGATACATACCACTTTCCCCCAACCAAGTACCTCACACATAGAAGGTGTTTAATACATATTTCATTGATTAACAAAAAAAAAAATAAAGGACAGCTATGTCTTACCTTGGTTCGAAAATATGGACTTAGAACATTATCTCTAACAGTGTTTGATAGCCAAATGCAAAATCACCCACATGTCCTCAAGGACTTTTGGTGCTGATGTACAAACTTACCTTAGAGATGTATAGTGCATAGTTGTTCAACAATTGTCTAATATTCCAAAATAACATATAGTAGATTGTTCCTGTGTTGAAAGTTGTTGGAAACCTAATACTTTTAACTCTGATGTCTTAGTGATCAAAATAGGTATGAAACCAGAAGAAATAATAAAAGAATCAAAATGATATATATTTACTGAAAACAACTTTGATTTGATATATTTTTTTAAAAATCCTATTGATGCTGAAAAATGTGAAATTGATAAAAGAACTAACATTGAAAGAGACTGTCAATATTTTCTCTAGAAGTTTAACAAATAAAAATCAATCACTACAATGAAGTATCCATAGGATCTTAAAAATTCTCTCAACCAGAGAACATTTTAACTCTTTGCTAGCAGGGAGATAGTGAAACCAAAGGAAATACTGGGTAAGAACATTAGTTTATTTGTAAAATATTGTGGACAACGATGGTAGGAAATTAAGAGAAATAGTGGAGGGAAAACAGGTTCACAAAAAATGTGGCAAGAACATAAATTAATGCAGGTCATCCTTAGAGAACTATAGGATAAAATTAGGACAGTCTACACAAATGGAAAAGATTACTGAGAATTAAAAAAAAAAGAGAGAGAGAGCTTTCATTGTCATTGAAAAGCAGAGTCACTACGTTTATATTAGCATTAGCTTTAGAG
Organism: Gymnobelideus leadbeateri; assembly: GCA_011680675.1. Lineage (NCBI taxonomy): Eukaryota > Metazoa > Chordata > Mammalia > Diprotodontia > Petauridae > Gymnobelideus > Gymnobelideus leadbeateri. The sequence goes on from WOXC01011726.1 coordinate 63,835, forward strand.
TCTCTTATTTGCTGTAGGTATAAGTAGAAATGTAAGGAAAGAAACAAAATGAGGAAGAATAATTAAACCAAAACAAATATATACAGAGATGGTGCTAAAGGAGACACAGTTGAGAGAGGGGAAGACAGTGACAAATAGCTGAAAGGAGACTAACAAATAATTGGAAAAATGCAATTATTCTTTTTATTTTTTTCTGGAAAGAGGCAACTGAAAAAAAGATTGGTAACCACCAATGCCTGGTTTCCTATTATCTGCATAATCTTTATGAGAATAATCCATGTGTATATTAAAAGACATCCTTGATGAAGGTGAAAGCAAGATCCAGACATGCTTTAGCAAATTCTGCTTTCTCATAGACCACATCTTCATAGTTCCAGGATTGACTAAAAATGTGAAGAGAACAGAGAAATCCTGTGTACTAAGTGTTTGTTAATTTACAAAAAGTAAATTTAATAAAGGAAAATATTCCTTCCTCCAACAAGATATCTCTCATACATATTAAAATCATACAAGATTCCCTAAAAGATGCAGCCACAGAGAGGACTTTGATTCTGTGAGTATTAATATAAAGTGAAGCTTAAAGCAAGGAGACATGTTTGCCTAAGGTTTTTGTCTCTGAGTGACCTTGGAAGTCTCTTAACTTCTGTTTGCCTCAATTTCCTCATCCTTAAAATGGGGATAATAATAGCATGTATCTGCCAGGGTTGCTGAGAGGAACACAATGTCTAGCATATACTAGGTGCTATAAAAATATTATTATTATTATTATAAAAATATAATTTTCTATACTGCACCCAAATGAAGAGGAATTCCTTGTGTTAGGGGGTTATTAATCTTTTCTGAGTCATAAATTCCTTTAACAGTCTATTGAAGTCTGTGGGTCTCATCTTATAATTTTTTAAAGCAACTAAAAGAAATATTAATTTAAATAATAGGTTAGTGAAAAGGAAGATGTATTTTATTTTCCCTGTCCAAATTCATGGAGCCTCTGGAATTTCTCCAACAACCTGCAAGTACCTTTGTTATTATTAGTGATATATTCTGATATTCCTGTCTGTAGATGACATTTTGTTGATTGCAGTAAGGCCTGGAATGTTTCCAAGAAGATTAATAAATTCAATCCATTATCATGCAAATGAATTTGGCCTAACTATCTACATGAGAATAACCAAGTGGATGAAGAATACCTATTATCCAGACTTTAAAACTGAGTTGATGACCCAAATAACTGGGCCTTCACTGGGTATATATTAGGCATGTTTTGTGGGTGTATAATAAGTTGACAGTAGGGCTGAGTAGGAGGAAGAGAGGAAAATAAATGTGTTTGGAAAATTGGACAGAGCAGTTTCGAAAGTTAAATCCTGAATTTATTATGCATTTAAAGGAAAGCAAACTGTATAAAATAAAGATTTATGGCTTTACATAAAATTCTTTTCTGTTCTACTTTGTATACAAAAATGCTCACCTTATTTGATGTTAAGAAAAATGATTAAAAAAAAAAGGAATTGGGTGGTAATATATTTTCCAGTATTTTCCCTGAAACAAAAGCCCATCTTTTTAACACTTATATTCTTTCATGGATTTTATATGGATGAAAAACATAAATTATACCATAATATCCAAAGAATTATAATTGTCCCTTGCCTAAAGGGTACTTGAAGGGCAGCTGTGCGTATCTTTTTGCTATCATAGAATTATGCCTTAAAATCATTAAGATATAAGGCCAAAGGTAGATGTAGGCCAGTCATATTGAGGAAATGGACGATAATAGCTGAATAGTCGAGGTGTTCTTTTAGTTGAGACACGTTGTCAAGAGATATAGAGGAAGGTCTCCAGCACATTGGGTGACTGGCTACAGAGTGGAGGATATTTTAGCCAACATGGGTTTATTTAAGGCTCAGATTGAATTTTAAATTCCTGTCTACTTGACTGATAAACATTTCCAACCATGCTGTCTAATTGTTCCCTCATCTTTTGAATAAGCCTCCATTTACTTTAAGGTTAATGATCCTGCTAGACACCTGTCCGTTCATTGTTAAACTTTAGAAATGAATGAAGAGTTTCTATTGGCTGCTTTTATTTTTCTCACTTTGTTGTTGTTCAGTTGTTTCAGTTTTCATGATCCCATTCAGGATTTTCTTGGCAAAGATACTGGAGTCATTTGCCATTTTCTTCTCCAGTTCATTTTACAGATGAGGAAACTGAGTCAAACAGGGTTAAGGGATTTGTCCGGGTTCCCATAGCTTAGTAAGTGTCAGAAGCTGAAGTTGAACTCGGGTCTTTGCAACTCCCCTCCTAGTGTTCTTTCCACTGTGACACCTAGCTTCCTATTTTTTCTCTTTACTATCTAAGTATTTAAACCTCTTACAGTCAGACAGCTCTGATCCTGAGGGGGGCCACACTAGTGGAACGTAACTCATGAAGATCACCATTGATTTCTGAGGTGTTAAATCATAGGATCACAGAATTTCAGAATTAAAAGGGACCTCAGTAGTCATCTTGTCTGACCTAAACCTGAAAAAGAATGCCTGTAACAATATATTCCACCAAGTTCCAAACAGTATAGATTGAAAGATCTCAGATAAGAGAGAACCCAGTAACTCTCAAAGCAACACATTCCATTTGTTTGGAACATTTTCCTGATAACAAGTCTAAATTTCTTAATGCTTTTCTTAAGTGTAGCAATGCTCAGGATACGATTGTTTTCACTTTTCTCTCTCTTCTCTCTCTGTCAAGATTTGGAAAATTTGTGTGACCTCATTTCCAAAGAGGGCTTATTGTATCTATCTGTCTATCTATCTATCTATCTATCTATCTATCTATCTATCTATCTATCCTTCCATCCATCCATCCGGCCATCTATATGTCTGTCTGCTCATCTGTCCATCCGTTCATCCTTATTTTGATCTATCAACCAATTGGTCTGTCTGCCTCTCTATCAAATCTATTCATTTATATGCACACATTAAATGTATTTTTCCCAGATCTGTGCATTCATCAATGTAAGGAACTCCCAGTGAGGAAACACCTTATAACAATAAAAGTCGCCAACTTTGAGGAGTTTTTACTCATAAGAAGTTGACTGGGGAATTGCAGGATTAAGTGATTTGTCCAGGGTGACATAGCCAATATATGTCAGAGGCAGGTTTGAAGTCAGCTCTTCTTGAGGTCAAGGCTGGCTTTCTATCTTCATGCTGTATCTCCATGTTATATGTAAGGATTGTTGTTAAGGATTCTGTTTCCCATTCACCTATTGCCCCATTCCCCATTTCTGTAACTGTACATAGCCCAAAGCCCCATGCCCTGTGTATTGCTTCCTCCACCAGATTGCAAATTCCTGTGAGGGCAGTGACTGATTTTGCTTCATAGTTGTATCCTCAGGGTTTGTCACTATGCTTGGAACAAAAGAGTTTAATAAAAGCTTTCCCCCCCCCTTTCTTCTTTTCATATGTAGGAGCCATTTAAAGTAGATTTACAAGTTTATTGCTGAGTTAATAGTTGCCTTAGTAATCTGTAATTCAACTTAGATGATTAGATTTCTATATTCTTCCAGAAGTGGTAGGTTCTCCTTAAACTCTATGTTCATGGTGGTTTCTATTAAATCTCACATTTTCTGGAATAAAAGTATGTGTCTGGGGGGCGGCTAGGTGGCACAGTGAGTAGAGCACTGGCCCTGAAGTCAGAAGGACCTGAGTTCAGATCTGGCCTCAGACACAACACACACAAACAAAAAAAAACCTAGCCATGTGACCTTGGGCAAGTTACTTAACCCCAATTGCCGTCCAAAAACAAAACAAAACAAAACAAAACAAACAAAAAAAAAAATCACACAAAAAACAAAAGTATGTGTCTGGGAGGATTCTGGGAAGATGGCAGAGTAGGTCAGAAAATTCCAAACTCTCAAGATTTCCCCAACAAAAGAGTTAAAATAGCACCTTGGGGCTAACAATGTGTGGGTGGAGATAAATAAGAACGGGGGCATAAGTGGGATCTTCCTGGGACAATTTGAGAAGGTCAGAAGAAAAGTCCCAGGAGGAGGTTTGGGCCCTGTGTAGAGTAAGCACCTCCAGGCTAGGTTGCCTTTTAGCTACCAGGGACAAGCCCTGGGCGTAGCTGGTTTGAGAGGCTGCCTTGGCCCCGCCACCAGAACTTTTTCTTCTGGGATAGTGAGGGGAATTGGGCATCGGGGCCCAGGAAGATGGAGGGAACCCCTGCTGACCACGAACAACAGACATGGTTGTGCTGCAAAGAGTAGAGTGGCAGGGGTGAGAAGGAACCAGCATATGCCGGGTGGGTGCAGAAGCAGTGGGGCAGAAAGCCCCTGGCTGGGGCACTTACAGGAGGTTAAAGGTTTGAGTTTGATAGAGCACTGACGCTGGAGTCAAGAGGACCAGACTTCCAATTCTACCTCAGACACTTGACACTTACTAGCTGGATGACCTTGGGCAAGTCACTTAACCCCAATTGGTTGCCTTTCCCCCTCCAAAAAAAAAGTGTGTGTCTATTTTGTAAGACTCAGCTCTCTATAGTTCCAGGAATTTTGGACTCTCCAAAATTTGGGATGTGATAGGCTGTATGAAAGAGTCAAAGGGAATTAGTTTGTAGAATCATGTACCAGAGCTGAAAGGAATCTTGGAAGTCATTTATTCACAAACTCCCTCAAAATGAGAAGACCGAGGTCCAGTGATGTGAAATCCCAAAAGTCAGAATCGTCTTATTGGGGGAAGTAGCAAGGGAAGAAGTATTTACATGCTAGGCACTGTGCTAAGCCCTTCACAAATATACTCATTTGATCCTCATGAAAACCCGGGGGGTGGGGGGTAGGTGCTGTTATTATCTCCATTTTCCCGTTAAGAAAATTGTAGCAGACAGGTTAAGTTATATTACCAGGGTCACACAACTACTGTCTAAGGTCATATGTGAACTCAGTTTAGTCAAGATGACCCAAATTCAAATCTAGTCTTAGATCCTTACTAGTTATGTGACTCAGGTTAGATTTGATTTTGGGTCATCTTGACTCCAGACCCAGCTGCCTCAAATAGAGGCAGTATTTGAACCCAGGACTTTTGACTTTAGAGCCAGTGGGCTTTCCATTTTACCACACTTCCTCCTCCAAAGGTTTCTCCTAGATGGCATAGAAATAGACAATCCTTGGCATTCAAATGGATAATCAGGTTAATTGCTTTAATTTTGCTAACTTAAAGGAAAAAAAATTATGGTCCAGTTGATGTTAATGTTTCCTCCATTGCTAAATACTGCAATTCCTCCATGCCTTTATCTCAAGGCTTCCTAACCTTGGATTCTAGATATGTGTACATATATACACATATGTATATATTTATACATATATGTATGCATGTATTTTGATAATTGTATTTCAATGTATTGTATTTCAATGTATATGTATTTCAAGTGTAATTTCAATGTAATTTATTTCTTCTTTGTAATCCTTTATGTATTTAAAAATATTATTTTGTGAAAGGGTTCATAGACTTCACTAGACTGTCAAAGGAGTAAGGTTAAGAACATGAGCTTTATTTACTCTACTGATATAGTTTATTCCCTCCATGTCTTCATGAGTCATACTTCGTGTGGGGGGGGGGAGGGGGGAGAGAGAGAGAGGGAGAGACAGAGAGAGGGGGGTGGAGAGAGACAGAGAGAGAGACAGACAGAGAGAGGGGGGGAGTGAGAGAGAGAGGGAGAGGGAGAGGGAGAGAGAGGGTGTAATATTTGTGGCAGGTACTATGCTAAATTTATAAATATTATCTTACTTGATCCTCACAACAGCCCTGGCAGGTAGCTGCAGTAATTACCCCCACTTTATAGGTAAGGAAGCTGGGACACACAGAAGTTAGTGAAGTGGTTTGCCCAAGGTCACACAACTAATAGTAATCTGAAGACAGATTTGAATTTAGGTTTTCTTCACTTCAGGTCCAGCATGCTTTCCACTGTACCAATGACCTGCTTTTGCGATCAAAACAGTATTTTGGTTGAGGATGACCTTTCAGTGATTAGTCTCTTTCCACTTAGTTCAGCTGGTTTTCAGACTCAAGGCATTGAGTTCATTCTTGAGGCTTTTTCAGCTTAGCAAGATGCACCTGAATACAACAGCTCAGATCTTGGGCACTTAGTATCTCTGTGACCTTGGGCAAGTCACTTAACCTCTTGTTTTCCTCAGTTTCCTTTAGAAAAACACAACCTTCCTTGATGGATACATGGGTTGTTGTTGGAATCAAGTGAAATAATATTTGTAAAGGTTGTAGCCCAGGGCTTGGACCATAGGAGGCACTATATAAAGCTTTTTCCATTCCTTTCCTCTGTTCCACTGGCAATGGCTTTCATTGAACTGGGGTCCTCTCCAAACCATACTCAGGCATAGGAGCAAGAGTAAAAAAAATTGTCTTCAGGAGCTTTTATCAATTACATGTTCTGTTAGAAAGCTTCAGATCTGTCGACAGAAACAATATTTTAATAAGAACATTTTCTCCTATCCATTTACTCCATTAAGAAAAATCTACTGGAGGCCGTATACTTTCTTTTGTTTACTGTCTTAAAGGGTAACAGAAGGATATTTTACTTCTATTTGTAATTTAAAGACTTCTAGAAACTTGTCACAACTCCCCAAGACTTTAAGGAAGCAGAGTCTGAATGCCAAGACAGTAATTTTACCATTATCCCAGTGGGTCTGTCTTCTTGTTTGATACATTGCAATTTTAACAAAGAAGTTCCCAAGAAGGTAAGAATTTCATAACAGTGTTTTTAGAGAAAGCTGAAATGGAATGTAGCAGTCTCCATTTATCCTTCCCTGATTTATTTTCACCATGGCCCAGCATTGCTGTTTTATGGATATTAATAGATTCTTTGTTAGCCACACTCATCTGTCATTAGAGGAAATTCGTATTTTGTTTATTTATCTTAAAGTCATTAAAAGATTTATACTGAACACAACTTCTTGACATAAAATTCAGAGAGAGATAGCTTTTAAAACTTAATGAAGGGGAATGAAATATTTATTACTATACAAACTCAGACTTTGGGATAAGTTTGTTAATTTCAACACTTAAGATTCTAAAGGAGAAAAGATCACAATTATAATCCAACTGGGACCTAACTTTGTGACCTTGGGCAAGTCACTTGACCACTTTCCTGTTCTGGAAAATGCAGGCATTGGACTGTATGATTTTGACTTCCCTGGAAACTCTAACATTCTATATTTGTAGTTTATATGTCTGGCATTGTCTAAATGGCCCCTCATTATACACACCATAAAAACCAAATCACATTTTAATATAGGTACTGCTGCTGCGTGACTTTTGTTGCTGTTCTTGACCTTGATTTTTCATCTGTTAAAAAAAAAAACAACAAAGGACGTTAGGGTAAATTATCTCTAACATACCTACTAGCTCTGAAATATCATGCACTCATTTCTGACTTGAGGACAGGGATAACTTCAGGCTTATTTATTTGTTTGATTTTGTTTTTATTTATCCTCATTCCATTATGTCACAAAGCACAGTTGGTGACCCTCAACTCAAATCCTGCCTCAGCCATTTATTAGCTGCATGACCTGATAGAACTGCTAAGGGGTCACCTGAACTTGTCTTGTTGAGTAGCCAGGACATGCAGGAGGTGCCCCTCCTCCCTAGCTGATATAATGTGTTATTTGTGTCCCAGCTTGGACTCCCTGTGTGTCCTTGGAAGTCAAGACAGGCACCATCTAGTCAGCACTAGGCTTGTGCAACTGGGCCCCTGTTGATAAGGAGACCATCATATCTTCATGATCTAGCTTAGTGCCCAAGGGAAAAGAATGTGGCTTTTGCCTTTGCCTAGCTCCTCCCCTTTGGGTGGGGTTTTGTCCTTTTCCTACCTTTACTGTACCTTTCCAAGATCCTTTAGGAGATATGGATAGCTCTTTCCTTTGTCTAACTGTCATAAACATGCAAATTTCTGTACAAATTATGAACTCTTTGGGCTCCACATTCATGTTCATCTCTCTTGTAATAAACCTACTTTTCCTGTAAGTTTTCTGAAGTTGTGATTGACTGTTGACAAAGCCTAGGCAAACAACTCAATCTCTCAGTCTCAGTTTCCTCATCTGTAAAATTAAAACCACTAATAAAAACAAGAACAGAAACTAGAATTTATATTGTTCTTTAAGGTTTGCAAAGCACTTTACAGATATTGCCTCAGTTTATCCTTACAACAGTCCTCAGAGGTAGGTGCTACTGTTATTTCAATTTTACAAATAAGGAAACTGAGACCAAGCAGAGTCAATGACTTGCCCAGGGTCACACAGCTTTTAAGTGTTTGGGGCTTGATTTGAAAATGTGGATTACAGTAGAATTCTATTTCCTCGAAAGAGTGTTATGAAGATCAGGTGAGAGAATATATAAAACACTTTCCAATCTTAAAATGCTTTATAAATGTTAGTTATTATTGTTGTTACTGTTGCAAATATTCACTTTCAGTCTTTTTCTTGTGTAATGCTTGATTTTCTAAAAAATGATCTGGTCTCATACATGCCTGAACAGGTCTCCAAGTGATAAATTTAATTCAGTTTATAAGCTTACTAATTTCCATAGTCCATTTTAAAAAAATTCACAGAATATGGGAATCTAAGGGCATCTAAAAGTAATAGAGATGCTCTTTTAACCTTTGAAGGAAAAAAAAATGTATTTAATGCACCAAATTATGCTGAGCTAATCCATGCTTGAAGTTCAGGAAAATTTAAGTTGGAGCTTTCACTACAACTACATCCTGGTTTCTTTTTCACATGTCAACCCTGCTGAGTTACTGGGGAACCAGTAATCTTAAATCTCTAGGCTCAGTGTGCATAAAAATCTCAACTACAGTATTTCATTCGAGTTAGTTCTCTTGGCATACATTTCCCTGATCTACCAAAGAGGATTAAAAAAAATGGAAGAAATTTAGCTGCAGTAGTTATTTTATTATGCAGATTATATATTACAGAATTTCCTGGAGAGAGTTTTACTCATAGTGAGTCATGATAATACCTCATATTTTCACACACACAATTATTTAATTTGATCTTCCCAACAACCTTGGATGACATGTCATATAGACCTGTTCTTGGATTCAGTGAGAAAGCCTTGGATTCACATTCTACCAGTGTCTCATGCTAAGTCCATGACCCTGAGAAAGTGCTCCCAGACAACCCTCTCCAAAGTCATATCCTATCTGAATCAGAAGGAGTTTTTTCATTAGGAGTTCCCTATGTCAGTGAAATTTTACTGGGCCAACTCACAGAACAACTTTGTGAGATAGGGAGAGTAGGTCTTAATTATTCCCATTTTATAGATTTGAAAGGATTATGACTTGTTAGAATTAATTGTCTGTCCCAGTCTGGGATGGAAAGAACTCAGGTCCCTTATCCTTAATTCAGTAGGAATTTATTCTAGTTGTTATTATTCTACTATATCAAATCAAATTTTAAATGAGATAATATGTGTAAAGTGCTTTGCAAAAAAAAAACAAACTACATAACTGTTAGCTGTCAGTTATCTTTATTTTTATATCATAAAACTTTTTTTTTTGTGGAAAGCCATCAATTTGGCTCATTTGAGTGCTCATGGTGACATATTTTAATTCAGTATCAGCTGGAAACAGTCCTTTTGTTCCCCATAAAATACCTGGACCCTTGTATGCTTCAGAGGTGGGGAGTTTGTGGGAAGGAACTCCAGAGAATACTCTGTTTCTGCCAAAATAACAACAATAATAAATAATATTGAAAAGAAAGGTAAGTGAAAAATTATTGGAATTAAATCCATTTGTGCATACCTCATATTTTAGGCGACAGAGGTTATCTCTCTCCTTTTTCCATTCTCAACGCACTTTTTCTTCCAGTTTACTCTCCCCTCTGACTCAAATGCCACCTTCTACGTCTCTTTCTCCCTGTTAAAATCTTTAGAAAAGTGGTAGAATCCAATGGGAAAGGCATGCTGGTTCTGTTGCCAAAGCCTCTGGGTTTAAAGCCTGAATGCAAATTAATGCCTGTTTGACCATGGGAAAATCACTTAACATCCCAAGTCCTTGGTGTCCTCATCTGTAAAATAAGAGTTGGATTGGATGGCTGTTAAGGTCCTTGGATGGTGCATTGTATGAAGCCTTGGACCTGGAGTCAAGAAGGCCTGAGGTCAAATGTGTCTTGACTCAGATACTTCCTAGCCTTTTGACTGGAGAAATCATTTAATTTATTATCTGACTCAAGTTCTTGACCTTTAAAATGAGGATAATAATAGCATCTACCCCTACGGTTGTCATGAGGATAAAATGAGATAACATTGGTAAAGGTGGTGCAGTGGATAGAGCATTAGTCTGGGCATCAGGAAGACATTTTCCTGAGTTCAGATCTGACCGCAGATGCTTACTAGCCATGTGACCCTGGGCAAGTCACTTAAACCTATTTGTCTCAGTTTCTCATCTATAAAATGAACTTTGCCCCTGCTCCCCCCCCAAAAAAAAAATGAAAAGGGGATCAGGGAAAGTTGGACATGATTTAAAGGACTGAACAACAATAATTTCAAGAAACATCCAGAGGTGGGTGCAGTCTCCTTAATGAAAGAGCCTTGTCTGGTGTTCTTACCCCATATCATCAGCCAACTAGATCTCTGCTTCCTAAGAACTCTCCAAACAATTGGCCTCTCCTTTGCACTCCCTGCACTCTTCATAGTATGACACTCTTTTTTGTGTGCATGGGCCTTTCCTGTCATTAATTACAAGCACTTTGAGACCAACAAGCCTTGCACAGAGTAGTCCTACATCAACTTGCGCTTAGTAGGAGGCAATAGAACATCTACCCTGAAGTCAGAATGGTCTCAGTTTAAATCCTATCTTAGACATTTACTCACTGTGCAGCATGAGGCAAGTCATTAAGTTTATCTCCAGTCTCAATCTTTTTATCTGCAAAAATGGGGATAACAGAGCACCTGTTGGTGTTGTATTATTATAAACAAAGGAGGCAGAAGATGGAAAATGTATTTGCAAACTTTAAAGTGAATTTTGACTTATCTTTACCACTACTACCACGACCACTGCTACTAATTATTACTGCTACTATTACTAGTACTATTACTACTGCTGCTGCTACTACCACCACTACTGTTGCTGCAGCTGCTACTACTACTACTACTACTACTTCTTCTACTACTACTACTGCTACTGCTGCTTATATACAAGTATAACTAATACTATTACTTGTAATAATGCTAATAATTATGTGATATAATATAGCGCATTATAATATAATATAATTACTACAATTACTAACAAATAAAAATACATATAACATAAGAAATAACTTCCTTCTAGTTAGAAACCTTTCCGTCTTGAAAGCAGGGGCTATTTCATCTTTGAAATTCCAGTGTCTGTCCCACTGGTGAAAGCACATAGTAAATGCTTAACGGAAAAAAACCGAAAAGTTCTTGAATTGAATTAACTTCTAAACTCACCACTTTGATATTTGAAGGTATTGTTTTTGGAGGCAACACAATCATTTTACCTGGCTCTTGCTCTGTAGAAGGAGTCCTAAGATATGTGAAGAGAAATGTACTTTCCCTCCTAAAAAACATCTTTAATCCATTACTGCATTCATGTAATGGAAAGAAGGTGAATGAAAGCCACAAAATTGTGGACTATAGTTGTTTGACAGGATAAAAGATAGAAATGAGTAGTTTATTTTTTTAAAGAGATGGAACATTAAAATGGATAATTGAAGCAAATATTCTGAAAGAATTCTTTATGATTTTTAAAGAGGGGATGTTTGAGAGTCTGCAGGTAAATGTCAGAGAGCTAGTTATTATACATATATGTAGGGTGAATATTTTCTTGCTGCCTTAGGGCTACTCAAATTTCCATATCAGAAACATAATTTTCATTACAATAGGGCCTACTGGAGGGGGAAGAATGCCAGGAAAATATAGTGGGTTGGGATAAAGATTTGGGGAAGGCAGCTAAAAGAGAAAAAAATCATAACTATCAGTATAGGGAGGCAGGAACTATGGCTTATGAACTGTTCCAACAACCTAAGAGGGATTTGATGAGGAATCCAGGAAAGAGCTTGTTATGATCAGCTGCCTGCGAAATAGTGGCTAGAGTGGAGAGGGACTGAAGTCGAAACTCATGCTATCATTATGGATCTCCTTTTAAAGACTGTTTCAGATTTTTTAAAAGTAAAGTAAGGTGTCTTCTGAATCTAAAATTAATCAAGTCTACTGTATGAAACTGTACAGTAGAGTTCCTGTTTTAATTACCATGTTTGGTCTATTACATAAAATTGATGCTAAGAGATCCCCCCTGAAAGTGCTGCACAAGAGTTTTCATGGTCATAGAGATTTCTTTACCTTGGTATTTTAATTCAGATACTGTTTTCAGAGTATCACAGTGAAAAGAATCTTGAATTTGGTCTCAGTAGACTTGGGTTTGAATCTTGGCCCTGTTGCTAGTGTGATCTTAGACTTCAGTTTCCTCATTTGTAAAATGAGACAGTGTAAATTACATGACTTTTAGGACTTGTTTCAGCTTACAATCTAAATCACTGATTGCATCATGATACACTTGGTTTTTAAAAGAAAAGTTAGTCAGAATGCTCTTTGTAACCAGTGGGTAGAGTAGCAAGAAGACTGACCACTCCATGCGATAAATATTTCCTGTATTTTAGTCACAGGTCTGCCACTTATTGCATATGTGACCTTAAACAAAGCACTTCAGTTTTGGACTTCAGTTTCTTTCTTTATACAATGAAAGGGTTGGGCAATTTGGTGGTGCAGTGGTTAGCACCCTAGACCTGGAGTTAGGGAAACCTTTGATGCTCCCAACACATCTGAGAGGTAGGTGAGGTTATCATCTGAGGCAAACAGAGGTTAAGTGACTTGCCCAGGTCCACAGAGCTAGCAAGTGTCTGAGGCCAGATTTTATCCTCCTGACTCCAGGGACAGTGATCTACCTGCTGCACCACCTAGTGGCCTGAATATTTTTAGAAGACAATAAAATTTGTAATCATTGTTTTTCATGCCCTTACTTCTTCAATTTATTTTTTTAATTGTCAAAAGTCCACCTTAGAAAGAAAATACAAAACCCTTGTTTTTTTAAAGCAAAACAAATGTCCACATTGGCCACGTCAAAAACAAAAAATCACCAAACCGCTCATTCTGTTCTTTGAGTCATTCACCTCTCTTGGAAGAGGTAGATAGCATGCTTCATTATGAGTCCTCTGGGATAGAGATTGGTCATTATGCTGATCAGATTTCCTAAGTCTTGCAAAGTAGCTTATGTTTAAATATGATTATCATTGAATAAATTATTCTTCTAGTTATATTTGCTTGACTCCGCATTAGTCCAGACATGTCTTCCCGGATTTCTCTGAAACTGTCCTTTCATTATTTCTTACTGCATGATACCAATGATAGCGATCCATCATATTTATAAACCATCGTGTTCAGTCATTTCCCAGTTGATGGATGCCCTCTCAATTTCCAATATTTTGCTACCTCAAAAAGGTTTATACCTATTTTTGTACATCCCTAATTGGATTTTATTTGACTTAGAACAGATCCCTCTTTCTAATTCCCCTTCTTCCTTTTCCCCTTTCCCCTTTATTTTCCTGTTGAGTGAAATACATTTCTCTACATTGTGTGGGGAATTCTCTCTTTTAAACAGTCCAAATGAAAGTGACATTCACGTTCGTTCTTCTCATTCCTTCCTCTTTGTCTGTAGAGATTTCTACTTCTATACCTTGATTATGGGAGATACTTTCTCCTTGCTCTTCCTCCACTTTTCTTCCTCTAGTGTATTCTCCTTACCTTCCTTCCTTCCTCCCTTCCTTTCTCCCTTCCTCCCTTCCTCTCTTTCTTTCCCATCAGACATAACAGAGCCACTTTCAGGCCTTACAACTAATTAGACTCCTTTAAAGATGCTTGATAGTGAAAGAGCTCTGAAGTGATACATGTATCGTTGCCTTATAGATAAAACACTTTATATCTTTTAGTTAGTTATGATTCTTTACTTATGTTTACCTTTGTGTTTCCTTTGTCTCTTGTATTTGCTCTTCAGAGTTCCTACATTTTATTATTATTATTGTTATTATTATTATTATTGTTACTTTTTGGAGGGAGGAAGGCAAGGCACTTGGGGTTAAGTGACTTGCCCAAGATCACACAGCTAGTAGGTGTTAAGTGTCTGAGGCTAGATTTGAATTTAGGTCCTCTTGACTCCAGAGCCCATGCTCTATTCACTGTGCCACCTAGCCGCCCTTTAATATTTATTTTATTTTATTTTTTCACCAGGAATGCTTGGAAATCCTGTTTCATTAAATATACACTATTTCCCCTATAAGATTATACTCAGTTTTCTTAGATAAGTTATTCTTTCATTTTAACCTATCTATCTTGAATTCTGTAATATCATATTCCAAGATTTTTATTCCTTTATAGTTGTGGCTAATGTGTGATCCTGACTATGGTTCATTGGTACTTAGGCTTTTTTTTTTTTTCTGGCTCCTTGTAGATTTTTTTTTCTTTGACTTCAGGATGTCTATGAGAATTTTCATTTTGGTGTTTCAGGAGGTGACTGGTAGATCCTTTCTATGTTCACTTCACCATCTGGTTCTAAGAGACATGGGCCATTTTTATATGATTCTTGAAATATAATATAAAGATCACTTGTTATGGAGGCATTCTCTTCTTTTAAGTTTCTGTCTTAAGAGTCCTTGTCTTCATAAGAATTTTTTAAGGTGGGATTTTTTTTGCTTGTTCGATTGTACTTCCAGCCAGCTTCCTGACTTCAGGCTTTCTGTTGGGGCCAGACTCGGTACACATCTGGAGAAGATGCCTGGGATAATCCTGGTGCTCCCTTTGGGGGGTATTGAGTGATGTGTTATTGTAGGATTTCAAGGATAACTCAGACTGGGAAGATGTGACCTTTTGGTGCTCCCCAAAAGGTCTAATCCAGGGCAAAGTCTGATTGCTGCTCCATCATTGAGGCTCTGTAAATTCCTGATCCTGAGCTTGGGTTGGAACAACAGGCCTATGGGCTTCCTCCACTTGGAGTAGATTCAACCACTATCAGATATCTTAAAAACTGTTGGATTCCAGGTGTGGAACTGCATGTTTCTCTTTGGTCTGGGACTTCTCTAGTTATTCCTCTGCAGTTTTCAGTCTGCGTTAGATGCTGGAACTGATAATCATCTTGGCTCCTGGTATCAGAACCACACAGCTGCTGTTTATTTCTGAACTTTCTGCTTCCTCAGTACCCACTCAGGGCATAGGACTATTAGTTACCCTTGAATGCCAACTGTAGACCCAGGTTCCATTCTCAGTCAGCCCTGGTTTTATAGCCCTGACCAGTGTAGTAAATGATAAGATTTCGAGGTGGCACTTGTTCCTGTATCTTACCCAAACTTAGTCCTCTCCTTACTGAATCTGTGACCTTTTCCCCCCTGGTATTAGAATGCTTCTTTGGTGGGCCCCTGGTCTGACCTTGTCCCCAGTGTCTGGGGGTTTCTCCACCTGTCTCCCCATGCTGACCTGGTCTAGAAAATATTACTCACTGTGATTTTTTTTTTTTTTTGCAGTTTGTCTGATCACATTTGGTCTAGTGCATTTTCGTAATCTGTCTGGAGGAGTTGTGTCTCCATAGCAGGAGACACAACTTCCTCCTACTTTACCCTCTTGGCTTTACTTCCCTTTCTTTTCAAATCTTGGATGCTCTCAAAATTCAGCAAAATTAATTAATTAGCTTTGATCTTTAAAATCTGATTCATTCTTATATGCGTTGTCTCTTCCAGTGAGAGCAGGGACCATCTCTTATAGTCTATCTGTATTCCTAGCTCTTAGCATCACACTGCACATTATAAGTTCTTAATAAAAGCTTTTTTCCCTTTATTCACTCAGGAATGCATCTAATCAGAAATGGGGATACTATCATTTGAGGGAGAACATATGAAAATGACAAAGATGGAGAGATCATGAATAATTGAAAATAACTTGTTCTGTGCTATTAAAAAAATGAAAAATGCATTGGATAAATGAGAGGGAACCATAGGATAATGCTTTGAGGTCATTTTAGTAACACACACATGATAAATTTCATTCCTCCTTTTAAAAAAAGTCTTGAAAAAGTGTAATAGAATAAGTAATGTTCAGGAATCCAGTTGAAGAATGAGCCCCAGCAGATTTCAAGCCAACCACTTGTGAAGTTTGATGTATGTCTGGGAGTCCAAACTTCCAAGAGAGAAATTGCTGATATCACTTGGATTAACGATCTGCGTTAGTATCATCATTCCCATTTTATATAGACCATGAACACATTTGGTAGGCATTCTGCTTGAACGTATCCATTCATCTAAAGCAGCATTTATAAGTAGCAATGGAGGAGCTTGGATACCAGAGAACGACCATTCTGAAAGTCTGTTTTAGGTCCCGGATGAGTTATCTTGTTCTTGGTATCCAGATCTCAGTCCAGGGAGGTGGATTGTATTTGGGTCTGATTTTTTTGTTTTAGTTGTTGGTTTGTTGTTTTGTATTTACTCATTCTTGCTCCTCCCTTCCCCACATCTGCCTTGCTTGAATTCTTAAAATGTTAATACCTATGGTGTGGTATGTTTACAAGATATGAGATCTAAAGAAAAAAAAATATATCCCATAGCTCAGAAAAAAAAAAAAAAAATATATATATATATATTTCAATAGGAACCTGAAAATCATGACAAAAAGTCAATTGGATTTACGTGTTATGAAAAGTGAGACAAAGTAAGGTGGAGAGACGCACTTTGAATATAGAGATGTAGTTGTCACACTTATATGTATGTATAGTATGTATGTATAGTATGTATGTACATGTGTATAGGCATACAGTATACACACTCTTGTTCAGTTGTTTCTGCCCTGTCTCACTCTTTGTGACTCCATTTGGGATTTTCTTGGCAAAGGTACTGGGAGTGGTTTGGCATTTCCTTCTCTAGTTCATTTTACAGATAAGGAAAGAGGCAAACAAGTTTGATTGACTTGCTTAGAGTCATATATCTAATATGTGTCTAAGGCCAGATTTGAACTTAGGAAGATGCGTCATCCTGAATCAAGCCCTGACCTTCTATCCACTGTGACACCTAGCTGCCCATACGCAAATATATTTTCTATAGCAGGTCTTTTCTGACTGCTGCTCCCCCCCTTCCCCAAAAAAAATACTTTGTATGTCCTTTATATTTGCTGATCTGTGTATCTGTGTGAATGTAATCTCCATGAGGGCAGGGACAGTTTTCACTTTTTCTACTGTACATAACCCTTTACCTAGCACAGTGCCTTGCACACAATAGTGCTTAATTAGTGCCAATATAATTCAATTTAATGTAATTGTTTTTGTACTTTTATATATTTTTTTATACACTTGCTCCTTAATATATCCCAGGCCTAAAAAAATCTAGGATTCTATAGTTTATAACTAATTTTTTGTGCTTTTTTTTGGGTTGTTTTGTTTTTTGTTTTTTGTTTTTTTTTTGAGCACAGGAGTGGAATGTAAGTTTGAGTGCTGGGTTTGCTTTTCATTTATTGAATTTTGTGTTACCTTTGTATCATTACTGCCCAGCATAGTATCTTGCACATAATTTCAGATTTGTGTTCTTTTCCATGTATGGCATTTCCATCTTGGAAAACCCTCTCTATTCTATTCCTCTGTGACTTGTAGTTTTGGAGAGTTGACTGTGCTACTACTAATTGGACGCCCAACTTTCTCAAGCAACTTGAGCTAGTATTTATCAGAAGCATGATTTGAATTCAGGTCTTCCTGACTACAAGATCATACCTCTCTATCCATTATGCCATGCTGACTCAGGGAAAATCTACTCTCAGTTCATCCAAACAGTTCAGGAATGGGAACTTGCAATCTACCAAAACTTGGTATTTCTGACCTCAAGCAGTATTGATTGAGATTTAGACACAAGCAAGGCAAATTTTTCCTTCTCAGAACTATTGAAGAGATGAAAAGGGCATTGGGGGAAAAAAAGAGACAAAATATATTTTGCTCCATAAAGCTTGCCAGAGGAAAGGAACACAAATTACCTGGGCATATTTTCACCATCAATAAAGCAGCCACACATGACTAGAGAATAGGATTGTCATATAAGAACACCTGAGTGGAATATGGGAATTTTGAAACAGGACCTTTGTTTTCCCCTTCCCTCGCTATTAAGATTGGCTTTAGTTTCAATAGTTTTTTTTGTATGTGTGTGTTTGTTTATTTTTTTATAAATATAATGCAAAATGGCACCCCCCCCCCCCTTGTAATAGAATTGGATGCTGCATACACATAGAAAGGAGATGAATCTTAGTACTTTGGGAATCTTAATAGCTAGGAAAGAAGCTCTCAGCCCTGAAAAATCTCTGTCAACTTGCTATTTCCTAAACTGAATTCTCCACTATCATATAAGACTTTGGTATTCCTTGTTTGAGTATTTGTGTTCATTTCATCCTACTTCCCCGTATTTTCTTTTGATCATTTTGCAGTTTTCAACTTAAATCTTGCTGTCCAATGCAGTCTTTATACCTTGGATCATTTCTAACCTTTTACTAATATTTAATGAGAAAATTTTCCATTTCCTTAAATGTCATATCCATCCCTCTAAGGGTTATATATAACTAAGATTAGGCTGGTGCTGTTCCCATATTGTAGAAAGGTAGCTGCTATCTCTCTTCTTTTCCTCCTCTCCCTTTCTTCCCAGAGTTCATTTTTATTTGCTATATTTTGTTACTTGACATGCAGATAATCATGTAACTGTTTAAATTCATTTTTATTGTTTCAAATTTTATCAAAAGAAGAGTACCTTTATTTAAAATATGCTTATATTTAATCTTTAATAAAAAGGAGTAGGAGCAAAATTGGGGGAATACAGTGAATTGTATGGCCATCTGCTAATACCCAAGAAAAGGTGCCAGAGCTTGAGACTGAATGGCAAAAATAGAGAATAGATGGATATGAGAGAGGTGAGGAAGATGAAAAACTTGAGTTAGTTTGTTCTGCCCCAGAAAAAAAACAAACCAACTTGTAGAATTGGGTATTCAACAGAAGTGTGTTAATGTTAGTATGTAACTGTATACTAAAAGAAACAGAAGTGGTGGCTAAAGGAGTGACCTTAGAATTAGGAAGACCTTGGAGTCAGGAGGACCTGAGTTCAAATCTGCTCTCAGACACGAGACACACTTATTAGCTGTGTGACCTTGGGCAAGTCATTTAACTCCAATTGCCTTGCCTTCCCCTCTCCAAAAAAAAAAAAAAAGAATTAAGAAGGCTTACCCTTACATCATACTAATATATTAGTGACTTAATCTTTTGGCTCTTTCCAGAGGTGTCAAACTCTGTCCAGAAACAGATAAAAATGTAATTGGGAAACGTTTATACACATATAAGGAATTTCTTCAATTGAGAGTTACCTGTAGCAATGAAATCACAGGTCCTGTTCTTATTCCTATACTAAATAGACTTCTAGTGCTCCTAGCACAGTACTTGGCACATAATAGGTGTTTAATAAATGCTTATTGACTATTTTGATATGTTGAGGATAATAGCAAAGCACACAGACTGTCCATTCTCACATCACATGATCAGCAGGTGTTTTATATTTATTGTTTTACTCATACATTTAGGATCATAAGATGACAGATTGAGAACTAGAAGGGACCCTAGAAACTGCCATCATTTTATAGAAGAGGAAGCAGAAACCTAGAAAGGTTAGGTGACTTAAGTAAAGTCATATAGGTAGTAAGTGACCAAGAATGGACTGGAACCTAGTTCCTCTGATTCCAAAGTCAATGTTCTTTTCCTTCTCTCCTCATATTCAGCATGTACCTCTCCATTTCTCTCTGGGTGACACTCTTCATCAAACGGTGTGGTTTTCTGGGTCTCACATCCATACAATAATACCAAAATAGAACATTGGTATGAGGAAGATGAACATTTTCTTCCCCCAGAGTAGAATAAGATCATTGAAATAAGAGTGTAATCTTCAAAAGGGAGTTGAAACTGTGTTCCTTGTTGGCAATTCTATAATTGAATTAATGTTTAACTACATTTTCTACCCAAGAAATATATATTTGTGGATAAGACTTACAGGTTAGGCATTCATTGCATAGACAATAGGCATTCTTAATCCACTTATTTTTTTTTTAGTACAAATAATTAAAAATAAATTTTTAGTGTGGTTATGGACCTTATTTAGGAAGTACTGAAATCTTCCAGGGCTTACTGCCATCATCACAAGGTGATCCACATAGAGGAAGACCTCACCAATTGGAGTGATCTTTGATCTTGACTCTCCACTGGGTCTCTTCCATGACAGGATTGAAGATCCCTGGCCATCATACATCTTTTTTATGTATGCCTTGTGCACCCTTTGTAGTACTGGAAGACATGGGAAAGAGTAACATGGAGTGGGTATGGATAGACAGTTGGACTGTGATCTTCAGTTGTTAGAAGGGATTACCCCAGTAATCAATGAAATTACTGACCTATTAGATGTCTTCAAAAAAAACCCGAATGACCAATATTCAAGTATGCCAAAGTGGTAATTCAAGCATATGTTTGACTAGATGGTTATGCCAATCATTTTCAACACAACTGTGCTATTCTATTAAGAATATTATGTAGCATCCAGATAGAAATTATAATAGAGTAAATGGCCAAAATCAATTAAAATGACAAGGGGCCTATTAAGTATGGAGAGCAAAATTATCAAACCAGTATTTAAATAAGCAAATATGGATAGTAAGATAATGTGCACTTCAAAATTGGCATTCAGAGAAATTTTGTTTTGTGTTTTATTTCCCATATGATTAGCCAAATAAACCATTACAACTTTACAAATAGTTTAAGTGGGTATAATACGTCTTCAAGTTCAGTTTTCTTTTTAAATTACCTTTTCCTGAAGTCTTGTGCTCCAGTCATTCAATTTAAAAAATTTAAAGTATAGACATGGCCTTTCATCAGTTTGTGGAACTGTTTTGGAAAATCTCTTCACTTATGCGTATTGGCAGGTTTCTGTAGTCTCAGAAAATTTCCCAGTGTCCTGACAGATTAAGTGAGGAGCCCATTGTCATACAGCTTGGACATTATCTGAGGCAAGTTTTGTATTCATACCTTTCTATATTCAAGGCCAGATTTACTACTCCAAGGAAGAAGATAGCAGAATAACATAGAGTTTCTCTGAGGCCAAACTTTTCCAGCATTTGTTTTGGAAGTTCAACTATTTCTAAGAGATAGAGAAGTCAAACATAATTTGCGAAACCCAGAACCAGCAAGATGTAAATAGCAGTTCAGTGGACAAAGCACAAAATTTGGAAACAGAGGATCTGACTTGAAATGCTAGCTCTGTCACTGCCTATGAGATGTTGGGTGATTTCTCAATTCTGAGCCTCTTTCTTCTCCTCATCCAAATTGAAATCACTGCCTCTCAGTTAGTAAACTTTCTTTCTTTCTCTCTCTCTTTCTTTTTCCCTTTTTATGTCTCTATCTGTTTCTCTGTGTCTATCTCTTTCTGTCTGTTTCTGTCTCTCTGTCTCTTTCTCTCTCTTTGTGTGTCTTATGGGCTAGTCTTCTCTATCTTGATTAAGCTTGAAGAGCAGTGGTCATTCATGGGATCCACCCCACCGTTGACTGGTATGTAAGTTTTGACCTCTATTTAAGATCTGAGACAGTTCTCCTCTATTTGGTAGTCTTAGTGGTCCTCTAGTCTCAGGGGTTCACCGTATTGTTGCTAGAAATAATGTGGACCATGGATGAACTTTAGTTAGGAACGCCGAAGCTCAAATGATCCACTAGCCTCAACCTCCCACATTAGTAGTAATTGAATTCTTTAAAATTATGAACCGAAATTTCATATTCCTTATATAATTTGGTTTGCTATGTTAAGCAAAGTGAGTATATTTACTTTGTGTGGTGATAGTTGTCTGTGCCCAGAAGCATAATTAAGTTAAAAAATTTTAGTTCCTTAAGCACATTGTTATAAATGACATAGCATGAATTTTTAATTTATTTAGTCACTTTCCTGTCTTCCCTTTATAGGTTTAGGCCACCATTGCTATTTTTTCCAGTGTACTTTGCCCTTAGTAGAGTACCATGTTTCAGTGCTTAAATCCCCAATCATCATAAAAATTTTAATATATTTTACCTGAATCCCACTTGCTGCTGTTTGAACACATTGCTCTTGTTGCTGTTGCCCTCTCTTCTCATGCAAAACACAATCCTATCTAGCAAAATCTTTCATAATGTGCACAGGAAACAGAAAAGTTCTTCTAGAAAAAAATTATAAATTTTGGATGAACACATTCCCCCTAGCAATACTACCACTTCCAAAAAAATAGCTTAATTTATTCTTCTCTCCATTTATATAATCATAGTCATTGTATATATTGTTTTCCTGGTTCTTCTTCTTTCATTATGCATCAATTCCTAGATATCAGTTCCCACACTTCTGAATGTTTCATACTTTATTATTTTGAAGAATTTTCTCTTATATTGAGATTCTACAACTTATTTGGATGTTCTCCAATTGATGGGCATCTACTTTTCTCCAATTCTATGCTAACACAAAAACATTGTTAGGAATAGTTTGCTCTATATAATAAACCTCTCTCTTTGACCTCTATGGAGGTATATATGGCTTAATCATCTCAAATCAATGGGTGTCAAGGTAATAACACGTCTGTGTAGCATGTTTAAGTTTACAATATTGCTTTCCTCACAACAACCCTGTGAACTAGGTAGGGCTAGTTTAATAATATCCATTTAACATGATGAAACATCCCATAAATCATATAGATAGTACCTAAGGTCTGATCAAACTCAGATATCCTGACTCTATAAACTTAGGACTTTTTCCTCTATGTTTGCTGGTGGGAATATCTGTCAACTAAATTATGTCTATCCTCTAGCCATAATTATCCCTTTGTATTGCAACCTTTAATGTCCTTTGAAGTGCTCAGTACATCTATTATTTGTTCAAAATCTGCCAATTCCTTAAATTTCTGTGAAGTTTTTGATTCTGTGAAAAATAACACTCAACTGTGTAAAAAGAAAAATTCAGCTTTTTTAAGATCACTATTTGAACTGCAGAAGTTATTTTTTTTTCTCCATGAGGCTTTGTGTGTCTCCCTCCCACCCCCATTCCCCCAAAAAGGGCCAACTTTCTGGAAGGAGAAAACAGAGAAACAAACATCTGGATCTTTGATCAGGAAAGTAGTGGTAGGAGAGGTGGATTGACTAGAAGACAGTGTGGGAAGAATAGGATGGAAAGGAGCAGCTGTAGTGGAGGGGGGAGTGATGTTCAAAGTCATTCTCCCTGAAAAGTAATTGTGGGACCATCCATTATGGAGTGGTGAGCTGCATTGGAATGTTCAGCTAATCAGGCAATCTAATTGACTGAACATCTGCAACTGCTTTATCATTATCCTCACATGGATATTATCCCTCTGCCTGCCAGTACAGTTTAAGTATCTTTTAGCCTTTTTCATCACAACTTACTTAGGGTCTTACATTTCTACTTTTTTGGTTTTTTTTTTTTAATGGTATTTGGCCAAAACCTAAAATTCCAGTCATCAGTTAGAAAGGTGAAGTACAGTGCCATTTAAAAAAAAAAAAAAGATTCTTTTGAGCCATTTTGAAGAAAGGATAGGAAAATGGTTCCATGTCAAGGCTGAGCAGTGGAGAAGCCTGGCAGTATTCATTATGATAGAATACTGTGTTAAAATAAAATATCCTTCCTCACTCTGGTACTGGGCTACACAATCAGATATAACAAATTAGTTCAGCATAGAACAATGGCAGCCTTGCAAGTGAGATTGTGTGTTGGCTGCTTCCACAGGTTTGAAAAGTTTCAGAAGCTTCCTCTGAACTCATTTAGAGCCAATGGATCAAAGTCCTATACACTTTCCTTCATATATCATTTTTGGACTTTTCTTTAGTGAAAATGATGAGGTCATTCTTTAGGTATAGGCCTTTACAGATACCTCTATGGATAATGGCCTCATAGTGCCTAGCCCTTTAGCAAAGAGAATACAAATAATGATAGTGGAATATTATTGGCTTTGTTTTAAAGTACAATTTACTAGATAACCATCCATAGATAAATGGGCCAATGGAGAAAATCCCCACTAAGATAAGTAGATGGCAAAAATAAGACTGTTGCTGTTCAGTTGTTTTAGTCATGTTCAATTCTTTGTGATGCCATTTGGGGTTTTCTTGGCTGACGCTGGAGTTGTTTGCCATTTCCTTCTCCAGCTCATTTTACAGATGAGGAACTTGAGGCAAACAATATTAAATGGCTTGCCCACAGTCACACGGGTAGTAAGTATCTGAGACCAGATTTGAACTCAGGTCCTCCCAACTCCATGCCCCTTGCTCTACCTACTACGCCACCTAGCTGCCCTCAAAATAAGACCAGATGTTCAAAAGCAGGCGGCCCATTACATTGATTTAACATAATATAGCTACAGTTATACATATTTGCCCAGCTATAGCTACAAATTCATTACAGAATATCTGTCACCTACAGAAGCATTTTATTCTGAATACTTTCAATGGTTTGCTTCTATAGGCAAAGAGAATCAATGAGGAGGTGGCCTGTAGAAATAGGGTGGTGCTCAGTCTCCATCATTACTATGGGTAAACTCTCCAACACAATCAGACTCTGAGTAAAATTTCCATTTCACCCTCTTCTAAGAGTTTTCTAGAAATCAAATATATCTGTATTTTGAATATTGAAACTAATGTAGTAAAAGCCATTTCTATGCCCTACTTAATGTCATTATTTGGTTCTGGGAAAACATGTCATTAGTTGAGGCAGAATAATAGAATGGGGAAGGGCAGGAACAGGGATTAATGCCATTATTGTTAATAGGCCATAGAGACATGGTAGAACAGTGAGGCTTGGTTTCAATGACTTAACAACATTATTAGGAAATAATGTTATCTAGGACATTTTGTAGGATGTGCCTATATATGTCACTATTCTTAAGGAAAAAAAACCCTCTTCTACTCATCTTTAATATCATGATTATTTTTATTTCAGTAGTTAAATAATACTTCTCTGTTAGAATAGACATTGGGGCCAACTGCTTGCAGTGAATATAATGTATGTCTCATTCAGGCAAAGAGGGGACAATCTGAAATTTTCAAATCTGTGCTAAGGTTTTCAAGTTCTGGTAGGTCCCACTGGAAAAGAAAGGCTTTGAGTTTTATGACAGTAATGATCTTTTAATTGTGATGCCCAAGGACACTATTAGCTAGCTAGGTTTACTAGGTCTTATCACCAGGCAGAGTGCAGGGGGCTAAATTTTATGGTTGAGTAACTCTTGAAGACTATGCCCTAAGTTGTAGAGGGGTCATGGTATTGTAAGAGTGATGAATGTGACCACATAGATCCTTGGAAGTACTGCAGAAAATGCATTATCGAATTTCAAACTGAAGGTGTGGTTTACTATTGCAGTTGTCACTCCTTAAATGGACAATGTTATGCCACAGTTTTTCGGAAAAGGAATTTTCTGAACTTGGAGTTCTATGAACCAGTCAGTTAACAAGCATTTAATAAGTACCTGCTTTGAGTCAGGTACTGTGCTAAGCATTAGGAATATAAATATTGAGGGGTGGATAGGTGGCGCAGTGAGTAGAGCGCTGGCCCTAGAGCGAGTTCGGATCCGGCCTCAGACGCTTAACACACACAAACAAAAACCTAGCTGTGTGACGTTGGGCAAGTTACTTAACCCCAATTGCCCTCCAAAAAGCAAAAAAAAAAAAAAGAATATAAATATTAAATTAATATTGGAGAGATAATTAAAAAAATTATTGGACTACCTGAAAGCCATGATTACCAAAAAAAAAAAAAAAAAAGCTTAGACATCTTTCAGGAAATTATCAAGGAAAACTACCCTGATATTCTAGAACCAGAGGGTAAAATAGAAATTGAAGGTATCCACCAATTATCTTCTGAGATTCCAAAAGAAAAACTCATAGGAATATTGTAGTCAAATTCCAGAGTTCCCAGGTCAAGAGGAAAGTATTGCAAACAGCCAGAAAGAAACAATTCAAGTATTATGGAAACACAATCAGGGATAACACAAGATTTAGCAGCTTCTATATTAAGGGATTGGAGGGTTTAGAGTAGGATATTCTGGAGATCAAAGGAGTAGGATTAAAAACAAGAATCCTCTACCCTGCAAAACTGAGTATAATCCTCCGGGGAGGAAAATGGGCATTCAATGAAATTGAGAACTTTCAAAGATTCCTTATGGAAAGACCAGAGCTGAATAGAAAATTTGACTTTCAAATATAAGAATCAAGTGATGCATGAAAAGGTAAACAGGAAAGAGAAATCATAAGGGACTTTTAAAATTGAACTTTTTACAATACTACATGGAAAGATGATATTTATAACTCATGAGGCCTTTGTCAGTATTAGGGTAGTTTGAGGGGTGAGTTGCATATGAAGGTATAATATCTGAAAAATAAAATTAAGAGGTAAGAGAGGAATATATTGGGAGATGGAGA
Organism: Gymnobelideus leadbeateri; assembly: GCA_011680675.1. Taxonomy (NCBI): domain Eukaryota; kingdom Metazoa; phylum Chordata; class Mammalia; order Diprotodontia; family Petauridae; genus Gymnobelideus; species Gymnobelideus leadbeateri. The sequence goes on from WOXC01011726.1 coordinate 90,376, forward strand.
AAGGGAAAGGTAGAATGGGGTAAATTATTGCACATAAATGAGGCAAGAAAAAACTTTTACATTGAAGGGGAAGATGGGGGAGGTGGGCAGGAATGAGTGAAACTTACCCTTATTGTATTTGGCTTAAGGAGGGAGTAACGTACTCACTCAACTGGATATGAAAATCTACCTTACCCTACTGGAAATTAGAGGAAAGGGGATAAGTGTGTATGTGTGTGTGTGGGGGGGGGGGGGATAAAGGGAGAGCAAATTGGAGGAAGGGGTAATCAGAAGCAAACACTTTTGAGGAGGGACAGGGTCAAAATATAGAATAGAATAAATCAGGGGAGGGATAGGATGGACGGAAATATAGTTAGTCTTTCACAATATGGCTGTTATGGATGTGTTATGCATGACTACACATGTATAACCTATATCAAATTGCTTGCCTTCTCAATGACAGTGGTTGGGGAGGGAGGAAGGGAGAGAATGTGGGACTCAAAGTTTTAAAACAAATGTTAAAAATTGTTTTTATTTGCAACTGGGAAATAAAATACATAGGCAATGGGATATAGAAATATATCTTGTCCTACAGGAAAATAGACAGGAAGGGCATAAGGGTGTGGGGGGGTTGTGATAGAAGGGAGGGCAGACTAGGGGAGGGGATGATCAGAATGCACATTGGTGTGGTGGGAGATAGATGGGAAGAAACTTTGGAACTCAAAATCTTATGGAAGTGAATGTTGAAAACTAAAAATAAATTAATAAGAATTTTTAAAAAGAATATAAATATTGAAGAGGGGTAGTATTTGATTTAAAGGCAGTTGTGTTCTCCTGGGGGATATGATAGATAGAAAAGAGTGGTGGGGGCAGCTAGGTGGCATAGTGAATACAGCACCAGCCCTGGAGTCAGGAGGACCTTAGTTCAAATCTGGCCTTAGACACTTAACACAAAAGCTAGCCTTGTGACTTTGGGCAAGTCAGTTAACCCCAATTGCCCTCCAAAAAGCTTAAAAAAAAAAAGAGTGGTGGCCAGCAAAAAAGAATTCTGGTCCGAGTTCCTCTTAACTTAGACTTTGAGGACTTGTTCTTTTTTTTCAAAATGTAATTTTATTTCAAAATAATTGGCTTCTTTTGTAATACTATCTATTTTATTTTGTGCCTCTGAAAGACAGAGATGGATTCCTTATCTATTGTTCATGGCCATCCTATATAGCTAACTCAGCTGTTTTGAGGAGGCCTTAGGATTCACCAGAAGGTCAGAAGACTCCATGGCACACAAGGTGGAAAAGCAAGAGAGAATAAGCATTTATATAGCTCCTACTGCATACCAGGCACTGTGTTAAAGTGCTTTAAAAGTATTATCTCATTTGATCAAAAAGTCAATAACCTCTGGCCTAGGTGGTTGTAGAGATTGTGCATGGAACCAAAGGGAAGTATATGAAGACAAGGAAATGGTACTTGAAATAAATTCAAATAGAATGAATAAATCTAAATAAATAATGATAATAATAATAGTATGCTGGTGATGACACAATTTTAAAGGCATTTGAGTGTTAATTTTCAAGGCAGTTCAGAGGGAAAGCTTTTTAAAGAATGGAAAAGATAGATGGCAGGGTAGAAACAGCACTTCTACGGCACTCCAACCCACACCACTTCAAAATTATGTAAAAGGGGTCTCTGAACAACCTCTGGAGCTCCAGAACCCACAGAACGACACAGAGAAGCTAACCTCCCACTGAGGTCAACCCAGTAGCCCATCAGGGAGTGGCTAGTGCAGCACTCTGGGAGCTGGGCACAGGACCCCGAGAGTTGGAGGTTTTAGCCCCAGGGTGGCCAGACCAGCAGCCAGGTGGAGGGACTCGAGAATACCAGCAGCTGTGGCATTTACAGAATTACCAACACATAGATGCCTAGGACAAAGTGAGAGGTTAGTGACCTATGGACTTTGGGACCAGTATTTGGGAGCATGTCAGCTTTTTCCCCTGGGGGCTAGAAGCAACTACAGAGAAATGGCACAGCCATCATATTGCAGCTTCAGTTGCAGCTTCAGGTCCTGGCCTGCAGACTGTAGGGGGATCTGGCGATCAGTCTTGGAGGTAATTGCTCTTGCTTTAACCTACTTGGATCTAAATTGTGGTCTGGGGTGGATGTCTTGGGGTATGTGACCAGCTTGCCATAGTGTGAGTGGGGGCTTCAGGGAGCACACCCAACTAATACCTCTGGCAACATTTGGGACAGAAGCTCCCCTGTCTGGTGACAGATTCCTACTGTGGCAACAAGCCCAAAAGTCAAGTAATTAAGTGGCAACATGCCTAGGCAAAGGAAACAAAATAAACAGAAAAATGCAATATTAGACTCCATTTTGGGGGCAAAGAGGATCAAAGCATGGAACCGGAGGAGGACTGTGAGGTCAGAACTCCTGCACCAAAAGCCCCAAATGAAAATACAAGCTGGCTACAGGTCATAGAGGACCTTAGGAAGGATTTTAAAAACCAAATAAGAAAAGTGGAGGAAAAATTGGGAAGAGAAATGAGAAGGATGCAGGAAAAGTATGAAATGAGAGTCAACAGCCTGACTGAGGAAAATAACACCTTAAAAAATAGACTAGGAGGTGGAGCCAAGATGGCAGAGTAGAAACAGCTCATCCAAGCCACTCTGCCCCCAGATTCCCCCCGAACTATGTAAAAGGGGACTCTGAACAGCTTCTGGAGCCCCAGCACCCACAGAACGACACAGAGAAGCTAACCTCCCACTGAGGACAGCCCAGCAGCCCTGCAGGAAAGACCAGCGCAGCGGTCTGGGAGCCGGCAGCGCACAGAGCACGGGGAGCCGAGCCGAGCGGAGCCCAGGACCCAGTGAGCCGAGGTTTTAGCCCCAGGGCAGCAGGGCCAGCAGCCGGCTGGAGGAACCCTAGAACACCAGCAGCTGTGGCGATTCCAGAATTATCAACATAGACATGCCTAGGACAAAGTAAGAGGTTAGTGTCCTATGGACTTTAGGACCAGTATTTGGGGAATGCATCGGCTAACTCCCCTGGGGGCTAGAAGCTACTGAGGAGACATGCCATTTTGTAGTTTTCAGAGGCAGCTCCAGGTCCTGGCCTACGAACTGTAGGGAGATCCAGCGATCACTCTTGGGGGGTAATCGCTCTTGCTTTAACCTCCCTGGATCTGGATTGTGATCTAGGGTGGAAGTCGTGGGTGGGTTTACAGCTTGCCAGAAACGGAAGTTGCCCCCCACACGTTCGGGACGAAAATTCCTCTAGCTGGCCTTAAAGCCATAGTGTGGCAACAAGCCCAAAAGTCAAGCAATTAAGTGGCAACATGCCAAGGCAAAGGAAACAGAAAAATGCAACCCTAGACTCCTATTTTGGGGGCATAGAGCAGGATAAGGACTGTGAGGTCAGAAGTCCTGCTCCAAAAGCCCCAGGGGAAAACATGAGCGGGTTGCAGGCCATAGAGGGCCTTAAGAAGGACTTTAAAAATCAAATAAGAGAAGTGGAGGAAAAATTGGAAAGAGAAATGAGAAGGATGCAGGAAAAGTATGAAATGAGGGTCAACAGCCTGACTAAGGAAAACAACACCTTAAAAAATAGACTAACTCAAATGGCAAAGGAGGCCCAAAAGGGCAATGAGGAGAAGAATGCCTTAAAAAGTCGAATTTGCCAGATGGAAAAAGAATCTCAAAAGTTCACTGAGGAGATTCATTCCTTCAGAGTTAGACTGGAGAAAATGGAAGCTAATGACTTTATGAGAAATCAAGATGCTGTTAAGCAGATCCAAACAAATGAAAGATTAGAAGGCAATGTGAAATATCTCATGGGAAAAACCACTGACCTGGAAAATAGATCCAGGAGAGACAATTTAAAAATTATTGGACTACCTGAAAGCCATGATCAAAGAAAGAACCTAGAAATCACCCTTCAAGAAATTCTCAAGGAAAATTGCCCTGATGTTTTAGATCCAGAGGGCAAAATAGAGGTTGAAAGAATCCACCGATCACCTCCTGAAAAAGATCCCCAAAAGAAAACTCCCAGGAATATTATAGCCAGGTTCCAGAATCCCCAGATCAAGGAGAAAATACTACAAGCAGCCAGGAAGACACAATTTCAATATTGTGGAAACACAATCAGAATAGCCCAGGACCTGGCAGCTTTTACACTGAGGGATAAAAGGGCATGCAATATGATATTCCAGAGGCAAAAGAACTGGGAATGAACCCAAGGGTCACCTACCCAGCAAAACTGAGTATTCTGTTTCAGGGGAAAATATGGTCATTCAGTGGAATAGAGGACTTTCAAGCATTCTTGAGGAAAAAACCAGAATTGAATAGAAAATTTGACATCCAGACACAAGAAGGAAGAGATGCCTGAGAAGGTAATCAGGAAAAGAAATCAAAAGGAACTTATCAAAGTTGAACTATTTACATTCCTATATGGAAAAGCAATAACTGTGACTGATGATATCTTTCTCACTATGAAAATAATGGAAGAAGGGTGTGTGGTCATATGAATACATATGTGAATGTGTGTGTATATGGATAGAGGGCATAGGTTGAATTTGTTGGGAAGGGAGAATACTCAAGGGATGAAATTATGAGGTGAGAGAGGAAAGTGGCAAGAGGAGATGGGGAGAGACAGGGCAGGGTAAACTATCTCATGTAGAAGAAGCAAGGGGAAGTGGTTGTAAGGGAGGAGGAGAATAGGAAGGCAAAAAAGGCAAAACCACATTCTCATTGAATTTGGTTCAGGGAGAGAATGACATACATACTAAATGGGATATCTCAACCTGCAGCAGAATAGGGGGAAGGGGGATGAGAGGAGGGATGATGGATGGGAGGGCATCCTTGGGGGGAGGGGAGGTTGGAAGTACCCACTATTGAAGAGGGACAGGATCATGTAGGGAATGGACCAGGTGGGGGTGTGGGATGAGTGGGAGGGAATTATAAGCAGCCTTGTACAATATATCTACTATGATAATGTTTTGCATAGCTAGACATGTACAACATATACTGAATTACTTATCTCCCCAGAGGGAATGGGTGACAAGGGAGGAAGGAAATGGATCTGAAATTTAAGGTCTTTAACATTAAATGTTTCAAATATAAAAGAAAAAAAATAGACTAACTCAAGTGGCAAAAGAGGCTCAAAAATGCAATGAGGAGAAGAATGCCTTAAAAAGCCAAATTTGCCAGATGGAAAAAGAATCTCAAAAGCTCACTGAGGAGATTCATTCCTTCAGAATTAGACTGGAACAAATGGAAGCTACTGACTTTATGAGAAATCAAGATGCTGTTAAACAGATCCAAGCAACTGAAAGAGTAGAAGGCAATGTGAAATATCTTATGAGAAAAACCACTGACCTGGAAAATAGATCTAGGAGAGATAATTTAAAAATTATTGGACTACCTGAAAGCCATGATCAAAGAAAGAACCTAGAAATTATCCTTCAAGAAATTCTCAAGGAAAATTGCCCTGAAGTTTTAGACCCAGAGGGTGAAATAGAGGTTGAAAGAATCCAGAGATCACCTCCTGAAAAAGATCCCAAAAAGAAAACTAGGAAAATTATAGCCAGGTTCCAGAATTCCCAGATCAAGGAGAAAATACTACAAGCAGCCAGGAAGAAACAATTTCAGTATTGTGGGAACACAATCAGAAGAGCCCAGGACCTGGCAGCTTCTACCCTGAGGGATCAAAGGACATGGAATATGATATTCTGGAGGGCAAAGGAACTGGGATTAAAATCATAAATCACCTACCCAGCAAAACTGAGTATCTTGTTTCAGGGGAAAATATGGTCATTCAGTGGAATAGAGGACTTTCAAGCATTCTTGAGGCAAAAACCAGAGTTGAATAGAAAATTTGACATTCAGACACAAGAAGCAAGAGATGCTTGAGAAGGTAAACAGGGAAAAGAAATCAAAAGGAACTTATCAAAGTTGAACTATTTACATTCCTACATGGAAAAACAATAACTGTGTCTGATGAAACCTTTCTCAATATGAAAATAGTTGAAGATGGGTATATGTGCATATGAATACATATGTGAATATGTGTATATATGTTTATAGTTATACGTGGATAGAGGGCAAAGGTCAAATTGGGTGGGAAGGGATGATACTTAATGGGTGAAGTTATGAGATGAGAGAGGAATGTGGTGAGAGGAGATGGGGAGAGACTGCTGGGGCCTAAACTATCTCATGTAGAAGAGGTAAGGGGAACTGGTTGCAGGGGAGGGGAAGAATAGGAAGGCAAAAAGGCAAAACCTTATTCTCGTTGAATTTGGCTCAGGGAGAGAATGACATACATACTAAATGGAATATCTCACCCTGAAGGAGACTGGGGGTGGATTAAAGGGGGGGATGATGGAGGGGATGGCATGCTGGGGGTGGGGAGGTTGGAGGTGCACCCACTTTTGAAGAGGGATAGGATCAAAGTAGGGAATTGACCAGGTGGGGGGTGGGATGGGTGGGAGGGAAATATAGCCAGTCTTTTACAATATATCTATTATGGTAATGTTTTGCATAGCTATACATGAACAACACATGCTGAATTGCTTATCTTCTCCGAGGGAGTGGGTGACAAGGGAGGAAGGAAATGGATCTGAAATTCGAAGTTATAAAATTAAATGTTTCAAAAATATATAAATACTATTATTACTACTGTTTTGCATGTAATTGGATGATAAAATGTGCAGGCATTGGGGCACAGAGATTCACCTTGCCCTAATGGTAAAGTCGAAGGGGGTATGGGAGAAGATATGGGAGAGAGCAGATTGGATGAGGGGATATCTTGTGGGACTGCTATTCTGGGGTGATGGGTAGGGGATAAATGGGGAAAAAATGTAACTCAAAATCTGGCAGAAATGAATGATTTAAACCAGAAGTTAATAAAGCATTTGGAAAAAAAAAAGAATGGAAAAGATCATGAAAACTTTAAAAAATGTCAAGGAAGTTATTAATACTTCTAGACTCATTGGCTTGCTCTTTTATATTGCAAAACTCTTAATGAGCATGATATATGCAAGATTTCAGGGTAACCTTGATGAAAACATGAGAAGATAACAGGATATAAAGGGATACCTTCATAGTCTCCTCTCTTTAGAGCAACACAAGTATAAAGAATGTTAGAATCTGATTTTATTTTTTGTAATTAAAAATCAACTCAGTAAAAGAAAATGAAACATTGAAGGCTATCATGAGATCACGTATTCTGTAGTTAAACACTAAAACTTTTGCAAGATTCTTTGATAAACAGAGTAACAGAAATATTGTGTCTTTATTGATCCTCTGAACATTACTATCAAAAGAAATGTAAAGTAGGGAGACATATGTTAGCCTAACATATTTGACAATGTTTGGTAAAATGCCCTACACAAGTACAAAAATAGAAGGATTATTTTTGTTGATGGCAAACTTTTCAAAAGGCTCGTCTTCATAGATAAAATTTCTTTAGGACTTGAGACAATTAAGAAAAATAACTTCCTCAGTGAAATGAACATCCACACAGAAGATAATGGTCTAACTATTCATACCAGCAAAGTAAAATGACAAAGTCATACTAACCAGTCTATGCCATGGAGTTGATAAACTAAGCCATCACATGAGCACCTGTATATATGCATCTATGTTGAACAGACATAGTAGCTGAAAAAAAAATGATTTTCTGCCAGAAATAAAAATCAATAGATCAGACTAGTTTTTATACCATTTGGGAAATTATTCAGTGCTGCAAAACCCCATCTTGATAATAATATTTTTTTGTCTTAAAAAAATATTGAGGGGCGGCTAGGTGGTGCAGTGAATAGAGCTCCGGCCCTGGAGTCAGAAAGACCTGAGTTTGGACCTGGCCTCAGACACTTAATCCACACAAAAACCTAGCCGTTTAACCTTGGGCAAGTTACTTAACCCCAATTGCCCTAAAGGGGTGGCTAGGTGGTGCAGTGAGTAAGAGTGCCGGCCTCAGAGTTGGGATGACCCGAGATCAAATCCGGCCTCAGAAAATGAGCACCCACGCATAAATAATGACTAGCCATGTAACCTTGAGCGAGTTACTTAACCCCAATTGCTTTAAAAAAAAATATTGAACTTAACAATTATCACTAAACAGTACATTATTTTATTGCGTACATTATTTAGTACGTTATTTTAAAGAAGATTTTATATAAAATTGTTAACTTCTATTAAATAGTTTTTTAAACTGCACATTGAATTTAACATACCTGTAACAAAATGTCCCCAAAAGTTTTCCCATATGTTGTTGACATAAATCTCCATAAATCCCATCGAACACAATTTTGGAATAACAGCCCAATGCCAGTGAGGCATTTATTACTGTGTTTACTATGGAGTAGGCATTGTGCTTAACAGTGGAGATAGAGATACAAAATTGAAATAGTCTTTCCCTTCAAAGAATTTTATAAATTTGTTGTGGAAGAGAGGGCACAAACAGTGAGAAGGATCAAGAAAAGTCTTAAGAAGAAGAAGTACTTAAGTCTGGAAAGAAACCAATGATTCCAAGAGGTAGGTGATGAAGTAGTGTAGTGGAGGCATGGGGTTTAGCCAGTACAAAGACACAGAAATCACAGATGGAATGCTAGGTATGTGGAACAGTGATCAGTTAGACCTGTTATTTTGTCTGAAAATCTAAACTACAGGAGGATTTTTTTTTAATTGTGATGGGGGAGGAAGAGATTTGGATAATCATTACTTTCCATATCAATGTTTAAACTACTATAGGTATTTTTTTTAATTGGGGGAGGTAAAGAGACATGAATTATTGCTTTCACTGTCAGTATAAGTGCTTACCCTTCCTGGAAAAGCCAGATAATACTTCTGACATATTTAAAAATCATTGTTGGAGCTATTTATGATTTATTAGCATTGAAATCCAGAAACATCAATGATTTACCTAGAAGGATTTTTACAGAACCCCAAACACACAGCATAAGAGGCCATTATTCCAAAATGGGGGGAAAGAATTAGCTGCTTATCTCCTTTGAGGTCTCATTAGATCTTTGCTTCTTGGCCACACAGACTTACTTGTTAGGGAAGTGTTTGAGCACCTAGCAGACTGGTGTCTCATCCAGCCAACATAGACCAGCAGGGAGCACTGGGGTTGAAAGATCATCTTGACAGAATTCAAATTTAGACATAAAGGATAAAAATAAAAGAAATATACAATAAAACCTGGAGAAGAGATATAAAACTAAGCTCATCTTTAGAATGTTTTTAGTTGGAAGGGGGGAAGGCAGGAGAAGGCATAATAATAACAACCCACCTCCACCCCCTGCCCCCCCCCCAAAAAAAGCACAAGGAAAGTTTTATGACTATTCTACTTTATTTTTCTCTTCTCTGAAAGAGAAGTTCGGTTGCTTTCTTTGTGGAAAAGTGGTTGTTTAGCAAACATTTATTGAGCTCTTTTTGTCTTCTTAGTCCAATGATCATATTTAACATTTCTAATTTTTCCATTCAAGTTATGGATGCAGAAACTCTTCATGAGGTCCAATGAGATTATTAGGATCCATGCAACCCTTTACCAAAAATGGTGAGAGAATGGGGGGGATGAGTAGGTGGGTGGGTGGAAATGGTAATTATTGCCCTTTCTTCTTTAGGGAAATAGAGTTCTTTATCTGCTGCTCTAGATTCTATATCCCTGGGGCAAGGAGGATAGTTTATCCATTTAAGCTTTGGGATTTACCTCATTCAGCTGCCTGGACTGAAGTACCTCTGAGTCAAGTTCTCATCTCTGCCTTCTTTGTCTAGTGCTATAGCCCTGAACCCTACTTTATCTTATCCATCTACCAATAAGGACCAGGGTCCAGAAAGCATGGTGTCTTACCCTATTGCCTGCCATGGTGCTCATACTGCCCGACTCCACCCTCAGGAACCATAATCAAATAAATATTGCCATTGCTACTGGAAAGAACATGGCAATTGTACTGCCCTGTGGCTCCATTAGCAATCTCACAAACCACCTAAGGTAGAGAGGTTCTTGAACTTTTGATCATGTTGATCAAATGAGATAATACTTATGAAAATTTTAACATAAGCAATATAATATAATATATATATATAATATACAATATAATATAATAATATAAGCAGCAAGTGCTATATAAATGTTTATTCTCTCTTCCTTTCCCATCTTTTGTGTCAAGGAGCCTTATGGCAATCTGTAAATCCTAAGAACTCCTCAGAATAGCTAGTTTAGCTAGCTAGGAATACCATGAACAAGACCTAAGCAGTCTATCTCTGTTTTTTACATGCATAAAATACAATAAATGATATTATGAAAGAAGCCAGTTATTTTGAAATAAAATTATATTTCAAAAAAAGAACAAATCTTCAAAGTCCAAGTGAAGAGGAACCCTTGATTTAGATCAGAACTTCTCTTTGCTGGTTACCACTGTTTTTCATCTGTCATGTCTCCCAGGAGACGACATCTGTCTTTAAAGCTAGCACTGTCCCCCTTCAATCTTTATGTTCTTAATGCCTAGCACAGTGCCGCACTCAAAGCAGGTAATTAAAAAATGCAAGTATGTGGCTAACTAATAGCAAAGTTAAAAACAAATTTATGAAATGTTTATTTGTTGAGTAACAAGAAACCAGCCATAGATGAACACTAGAACTTAAAAAAAGGATTTTGCCACAGTTTGTACAATTATCTGACACAGTTGAAGTTAGGAAGAAAGTTTCCGTTGTTCTTTTTTCATCTAGGTTTCAAAATATTATAGATGTTGGTTTTAAAATAGAGGATTGTTCTTAGTTGGAGTTTGTTTTTTTTTTTAAATTGGGATATTAAAACATATTTCATAGATATAATAAACATAAGAATGAAATATATTTTTGTACATCAAAAGAAATTTATGCAAATTAATATGTAAACTATAGGTGGTATTATTAAATAGGGTAAGTTTGACAGTTTCATCTGAAATCAGGTGAAGGCTTCTTTAAATGTCAATTGCAATCTGGTACTTTGTCTCTTTATTTGATGTGTTGCCCAGTGTATATTGTTATATTATGAAGTTGTGAGTTCATATCATAATTTATTGAGATAAAATCTGAATAATGTCTTTTCCCTTCCAATGACATACTGACCTCTCATGTCAGTGCCTCAATTTATTTTCTGCCTTGTGGGTTTTGATCGATATAGAAAAATCAGTTCTTGTTCTCCTGAGCTTTCTGGAGTTCCTGGAGTTTCTGATTAATTTAGACTAGATGACTCTACAAATTCCTCCATTTCAGATTGAAAGTTATAATTGAACTAGGCCATCAGGTGAGATTAAATAATAACTGGGAAAAAAGTAATGATTTCCCAGTGTACAGGCATGTGTATGTAGGTATGTATATATGTGCATTTGATTTAATAGTCTATATTCTTGCTCCCACCAATTTTTTTTTAATGTGGATGAGTTCTGTAATTAGATTATTTTCTTGGTGGACTGAAAGGTCTTTATTCTTTGCCGTGTGTGTGTGTGTGTGTGTGTGTGTGTGTGTGTGAGAGAGAGAGAGAGAGAGAGAGAGAGAGAGAGAGAGAGAGAGAGGGAGGGAGAGGGAGAGGATGAGACTGAGGCAGAGAGCTCATTTGTTTTGACATCTTCTAACTGTATATTCCCTAGAGTGAGTTTTGGAATTATCATTATCAGGTTATATACTGTCTGTGATAAAATGAACTCTGGTTTACTTATATGCTTGGAATGTTTTAAAGTTGATATTGGTAATGTTTTTGTACTAGTAATGACACCTTATAATTAAGGTACTCATATAAATTAATATTCATTCCTATAGTCCATATTTTTAAATTACCTTTTCTGATGTATTCTAAAAACAGTCTCTAGGGAGGAAAAAGGAGACATATGATAGGCACATTTTTGTAGTACCTAACTAATTTGTATCATCAAAATTTACCCAAATTGTAAGTTCCTGTTGAATTTCAACTTGTAATGTTTTTGACCCTTTTGGAAATCAGAATAATTTGACACACCTTGGCTTTTGTCAGTGTGTTTTTCAGGTCTATTTCTTATCCTGTAGCTATGTCAAACCCAATGCTGCTTATATTTTCAGAAATTGGATTTCTTAAAAGCACATCGATTCTACTTTCATATTTGGCTGTTGAGTTTCAAGTCTCAGTTACCAAATGTGTCTGCTTCTCATTGAACAATTTCTAACTTTGACACTGCAGCTTCCAGATGAATGGCTTATTCTATTTTAAGCCAAAAATAACGTGCTATTCAGTATTTATTTAGTTTAGAAAGAAAATAGAAAAGCATCATGATAAAGATTGTGAGATGAAAAAATAGGAAGGAGTAACTAGACACACAATTAATGAATCCTTCTAAAATCTGTAGTCAGTACAAACATGCACACACATACAGATATACATATTGTATGAAAATGAAAATATTGAAAATGAAGACTGAATGGTGAAAGGATACACATGTGTGAGTGTATCCATGTGAAAATGATCTAAATCATAAGTAGGGAAGTGAAAATTAAAACAACTCTGAGATACTACCTTAAACCCATCTAATTGGTAAAATTGATTTTTTAAAAATGGAAAATGATAAATGCTGGAGAGGCTATGAGAAAACCAGTCTCTTATTTGTGGAGCTGTGAACTGGTCCAATGATTCTGGAATACAATCTGGAACATAGTCTCAAAAGCTATGTTCACTATTTCATCCAGCATTATTGCAACTAAGCATATACACCAAAAAAGATAAAAGGAAAAGGAAAAGAACCCATTTGTAGAAAAACTATAGCAGCTTTTTTATGGTGGCAAAGAATTGGAAACTGAGGGGATCTCCATCAATTGGTAATGGTTATGTATGATGTGATAGAATATTATTGTGCTACAAGAAACAAAGTGTGGATGCTTTCAGAAAAACCTGGGAAGAAGTATATGAACAGATACAAAATGTAATGAGTAGAACCAGGACAACGATTTATACCATAATAATACTGTAAATATCATCAATTTGCCCTTGCCCTTTCCCTTTCCTGTTTTTCCTTCCTTCCTTCCTTCCTTCCTTCCTTCCTTCCTTCCTTCCTTCCTTCCTTCTTTCCTTCCATTCTTCCTCTTTTTTTGACATACTTAATGTGGAAAATTTTTGAATGACTTCATATTTGTAATAGGTTTTGAATATCTTATCTTCTCAAGGGATGGGAGAGAGGGAAGATGGAAGAAAAGAATTTGGAATGGAAAATGAAATAAAATTGAATTTAAAAAGATAAAATAAGATTGAAGACCAAGACATAGGATTCTGATTGAATCTGATCAGTTTTGAAATGTTTTAAAATTACTTGTCTCTTATTAGGTTTTAGAGTTAAGAAGTATGAAATAGCAGTTTGTAATTTAATTAGTCTAGAGACTAGCAGTCTAGAGACTGACATTATGTCCCCTACCCATCCATGAAGGCTTTTCTGATCCTGCCTCAGTTGTTTCAGCTCTCTCTCCTTCCTCAAAATTCTTTTTTTTTTGCCTGTCTTGTAGAAATTGTACTCTCCCATAAAAATGTAATCAATGAATCAGTTAACAAGTACGTATTAAATACCTACTATGCATAAGGCATTGGGGATGCAAAGACAAAAATAAAACAGTCCCCTGTCCTCATGGAGCTGACATTCTGTGAGGGAAGGCAACAATACCTATAAGCATGTAAGTAATATAAATACAAGGTGATTTTGAAGGGAAGGGCACTATTTTGTGGTAGTTTCAGGAAAGAGTTCAAGTAGAAGATGACTCTTGAGCATATTTTTGGAGGATAAAGTTCTTGCATGCAAGGATTGCTCCATTTTCCTGCTTTTGTATTCCTTGTGCCTAGCATAGTGCCTAGTATGTTGCAAATGCTTAATAAACTCTTGCCAACTGATTGACTGACACTGCACTTTACAATGTAATTTGTGTGTAATGGACATTTGTTGAACTGGTTTGAATTGAATTAGTAAACTGAGGTGAAGAAAGGTTATGTCAGTTATTTGAGCTCACACAGCAATTTAGAGGAGAGAACCAAGTGCCAGCTGACTCCAAGTATGGACTTTCTTTACATACATGTAAGCCATGATGAAATAAACAATAATACAAAGAGTTTCAATAGATAAGAGCCAAAGGAGATTAAATTTTCATTGATAAAGTTAGAGAGGGTTACTTTACATTATTGAATTGAGTCTGGAAATTGTTGCTTCTTAAGACCGAAGAGTAAGTGAGCAGCAGATTTTCTCTCTCCTCTACCTGGCTCTCAATCTTAGTTTGCCTTTTTGTTTTGTTTTGTTTTTTATTAAAAGGTACATGAGAGAAAGTAGGTGACCCACAGCTATGAGAGCTGTGCCCATAGAAAATGGAAATCACAGCAGAATTACAGTGTGGAAAGTGCAGGCTTTCATCTTCAGGAACTACTTCTAAATACATGGATGGCTGCCAACAGGCAGACGGGGAAAGTGTTTTGCTAACTATGCACTTTGAGTCATTCTTCGAAGCATGGTCCCCTGGAGAGGTAACCTTGTGGAGACAGATTTTCTGTGATGGAAGCAGCTGCTTGGCGGGTCAGCTGGGTCTGAGGGTTGACTACGTGTATGGTTCTGAGTCTTAAGTCAGATCTGTATCCCTAGAGGAGATGAATATGCTTAGAAATAGAACATGGGGGTGCAGAGGAATTTTAACATACTTGGGCTGTGTAGAGATATTTTATTCATAGAAATGCCTGAATTTCAGTTTGGGCTTCAGGTCTTCTAATCTAACCCACAGGAGAACAAAGAGGAGTCATTCTACAACATACCTACGAAGCAAGTCATCTAGACATTCTTGAAGATGTGGAATGAGATCACACATCCAATCTAGAAAGGTAGCCTGTTCTGCATTGTGATGGCTCTGATTGCCAGAAGTCTTTTGGTAGGCTGGATTTGGAGATAGAGGAAAGAGTTCAAATTCTACCCCTGCTATTTATTATCTGTATGACCTTGAGTTTATCACTTCCCTTCTCTGGGACTCAGTTTCCTCTTCTGTAAAATAAGAGGGTTGGACAAGATGGTCTCTAATGAGCCATTTTAATTCTGAAGACATTTTTTTTTTTTTGGAGTGGGTAAGTCAAGGTGATTGGAGTTAAGTAACTTGCCCAAGGTCACACAGCTAGTAAGTGTGTCAGGTGTCTGAAGCCTGATTTGAGCTCAGGTCCTCCTGACTCCAGGGCCTGTGCTCTATTCACTGTGCCACCTAGCTGCCTCCAAAGACATTATATTTATGAAAAGTCTAAATTTGTCTCCCCACTTCTACATATTATTTCTAAGTGGTTTCCCAGTTCTTCTCCCTGCCATCTCCAAGGCAAGGTCCAGGCTACTGACAAATTGCTATTCCTAAAGCTGACTGTGACACATCCCTCTTCATGAAATTCTGTGTTTCCCTCTTTGGTCCTTGAATAAAATACAAAGTCTTCTGACTTTAAAAGCCCTTCACAAAATGATGCAAGTCTTCATGTCTAAGCTGTGGACATAGTATTCTCCTTCAGATACTCTGCCTTCTAGCCAAATAGGTCTTTTGATGTTCCTCCAACATAATTTTCCATTTCTTGTTTCCATTCCTTTCACAGGCTGCCCCCATGCCTGGGATACGCTCTCTCTTCTCCTCTACCAGACAGAATCCCTTGTTTTCTCTAAAGCACAGCTTAAGTGCTGACACTTCATGCCCTTCCCCTGGAATTTACTTGGTTTATATTTTGTGTTTAATCTTCTATGTGACTATTATCCACTCTCACCCTTCAGAATATAAGATGGCACTGTCAGTAGAGTGCCAGGTCTGGGGTCAGGGAGACTCATCTTCCTGAGTTCAAATCTGGCTTCAGATATTTCCTAGCTATGTCACCTTGGGCAAGTCTCTTCTCCCTGTTTGCCTCAGTTTCATCATCATAAAATGAGCTGGAGAAGAAAATGGCAAACCACTCCAGTGTCCTTGCCAAGAAAAATTCAAATGAAGTCACAAAGAGTTGTACCCTCCTGAACAGCTCAACAACAACAAAGGAGAGATACTTTATCCCGATCACTTACAGTAGTGTCTGGCACACAGAAGATGACAATTGGCTCGGAGTTCTCCCTTCTGTGCCCAAGAAGAATATTAACTCTCTTCTTCTATAGGCCATATATCTCTTCAAATACAAGAAGACAGCTTTCGTATTTCCCTTGTGTAGCCCTACCTCACGAACTCTTTCTTTTCTTTTCTAAGCTAAGTATCCTTAGTTTTTCACATGGCCTTCCTGCTCTCTCGATTATCAACATTGTTCCTGAAATGTTGTATTTGTCCTCAAACACAGCTGTCCAAATGTAGTCTGTCCAGGTCATAGGTGAGTCAGTAGGGCCATAGCTTGATTCTTCTTTCTGAACCCTCCACCATCAAACAACACATTATAGATAGATAGATAGATAGATAGATAGATAGATAGATAGAGATAGATATATTAGGTTACCTTAATATCTCCACCATCTCCTCCTCATATGACTTTAAACCCTTTCAGACAGCTCGTATGAACATGTGTGTTGGGGGTGGGTGTAGCTAAGTAGGGCAGGGGACAGCATGCTGGGTCTCAAGCCAGGAAAACTCATTTTTCTGATTTCTCTGCCAAGAAGACCCCAAATGGGACCATGAAGATTTGGACATGGCTGAAACAGTTGAATAATAATGTGTATATGTATGTATGTATTGTATATATGTATGTGTGTCTATGTATATATACATACCACCTCTTAAGAGAGCTTCAGAGAAAACAGTGAAAAAGAAGGGGAAAGAACTAAAGAATGATAGGTGTAGGGATGTAAACGGGAGCTAAGAAATGTGAGAATATTGAACTTTAGGTCTTTACTTTTCTCTTCTGAGCCCAATTATCTGTAGGGCCAAATAATGAATGACATTTGCCAGCATACCACTGGATAGATGGTTATAATATTACATTTTTGAAATCTATACAAAAAAGATTTCCCTTCAAAAATGTTTCCTGAACAGCTTAATATTTCTTTTTAGGTCAATTCTTTGTTTCCTTACAAAGAAGTGGGTCTTTTAAAATGAAGAAAGTGGAAGGCAATTATTTCAGATGATTGAAAATTTAAAAAAATAAAAACACTAAATGGTAAAGTCAATGTGGAAGGACTTTGCCAATGATAAAAACTGTATGCCAAATTGTTGAATCACTAAAATTTCAAAATGATAATTTCTCCAAGCCGATTTACTAGTGCTACAGCTGGACCTTCATCATCAAATGCCCATTGACTTCCATGTGTCTTGCACTCTGCTGTCAGCACTGGACAGTTCAGTCTGGAATCCAAAAGGAAGTAAGGGATGTTAAGTGGGAAAAAAAAATCTCACTGAACCTGAACACAAGAAAACTGGAATTGGGGATTCCTTTTTCAGCACTTTCAGAAATGTGCCTTTCATATCTTACTATCCAATAGGAAATCAAACTGGCTTTTATTTTGATGTGTCCAGGAAAATAGATTTGGATCTGCACCTAGACCTGTAGGGAATGCTTGGTTGTTCCTGCCTAAAGACATAGCAGGCTTTTTAATGATTTCTTCCTCCTTCAGTCTTTTGGGAACTCTTATCTCCTGAAAAGCATATTACTTAGGAAAAAACTTATATATCCAATTTCCAAATCTCTTTGGTTTAATACTTGAGTATTTGAGTTTATGTCCACACCCAAATTGTTTACTTCTTAAAACTAAAATGATAATAAATCGAGTTCAAGAAAAGTACCCTGAGGGTTGATTCATTCACCACAAAATGTGGCATTTAACAGAAACAACTTTTCTACTCCCACGGCTATTAGTTTTGTTTTTGTTTTTAACTTTTTAAGTTATTCTGAAATACTTGGTCAGAAAAAGTCATTCATTATTTGACCCTGCAGATAATTGGGTTCAAAAGAGAAAAGTAAAGAACTGAAGTTCAATATTCTCACATTCCTTAGCTCCTGTTTACATCCGTAATCAAACTGCTTTCTAACTATAAAATTAGCGGATTATTTAACCATAATAATTAACAGTCTTATTGCACTTTTCCAAAGTGTTTTGCAAACAGTAACTAATTAATCTACACAAACCCCTCACAAACAAGCATCTTCTTCCGTTTTTGCACTTTTAGGTGGGGTGATAGAGCCGCATGCTTAGTTTGGTTCAGTGAATAAAGAACTAGATAAAGTCATCAACTAGGAACCTGAGAGAGGGTTTTGGGCCTTAGATTCTGGTAGACAAAAGTTTAAACCCAATTTCATCCTCATAGATTTAAGTCACTTAAAATCCTTCTGCATCTGTTTGCTCATTTGTAAAATATAAAGGCATTGGACTCTGTGGCCTGCAAAGTTCTATTTATATCTAAATCTGTGATCTTTTGGTTTCAAATTGTAGCTTTGTCACTTAAATACCTGGGTATCCTGGGACTTTTACATAACCTCTAGGCCTCAGTTTCCTCATCTGTTAAACGGAATTGGAGAAAATAATTTTAAGGGTCTTTTAAAGTTAATTCTATGTTTTAAGTAGCCCGAAACTTTATTTTTTCTAAAAATTGGGCCTTTATTTGGCCTTGGTAATCTTTGTTTGTTCATTCTCTCATTGCCTGGAGAAAGTAGCAATTGGGAATGCCTTTTTTAAAAAAAAATCAGCCTCTCTTTTAAAAAGAGAATTTTTAACATTAGAAAGACAAGGTTCATAAGTTAATATAAAAGCTTAAAATATATATCTACTATATATATATCTACTATATATCTACTATATATATCTACTATATATCTACTATATATATCTACTATAACTTACTATAATTTCTCCTCTATGCAAAGTCTTTAAATATAATCATGAGCATAAATTATAATTTTACTTTGAAATAAGAACCATCTCTATTTTCTTTGTCTTGTGGATTAAAAACATGCACTGTGTTCATTGATGAAAGCTTGATCCTTCTAAGTATTCTGAAATTCTGGTCCTTCTTTAAACATGGTTGGAGGTGTCAACATCTGTGTAAGGTAATCATCAGTATTTAAGGTACTACTTTCCAAGGATGAGATGGAAAGGAAAAGCATTTATTAAGGACCTCAAGGAGCAGGACAAGGTAGGTAGTTTCTAACCAAGAAGACTTTAAGGTCCAACAAAGAAAATTGTTCTGTTTAACCAAGGTGATTGTGGGTCCAAGAAGTGGGACTTTGGGGTACTTTTGAAAAGGATGATGAAGTTCATGATCTGGGTCATCTGTAAAGAATTCAAGAGGCAGATCTCTCCTATTCAAGGGACCTTTCTTGATGCAAAAACAATAGACTAGCCCTGACAATGGTAGATACTAGCAGCTTACAGGAAGACTGGGATTTGTTTTTATGCACAATTTTTGGACTCTGAACCAGTGATGGAGTGTGCACCTACAAGTCAACAATAGGGAAAGGGGGAGACAGGAAAGGGAAGCAAGTGTGCTGGGGGAAAAAAAAAACAAAACAAAGAAACAAACAACAACAACAACAACAACAACAAAAACAGTTCAATGATGTTATCACAGACAAGGAACCTACCTTGCAATATTTGTTCCAGTATGGGGGACTAATCACATACACAGAGTATGGGCTAAGGAAGCAAGATTTTTATTCTCTGACAGAGCTTCCTGTTACAGGGCAGATTTAAATGAGACCCTCATAGTTACTGAGCAGAAGTCAGCCTCATCACCTTCAGTGGTGGTGGGAATGTTCAGGTCAGCAGCCACATGATAGACTTCTTCCTGAGTCTGTTTGGAGCTGGGTAATATAGCAATGAAAAATGGTTTAGGAAAAGGGGAAATTTGTGGTTCCCCTCAAAGGCAGAACGTGGTTTGAGCCACTGGTTTCAAGCCTGGGGAGGAAAAGGGGAATGGTTTGAGGTACAGAACCATCTAAGGACACTAGAAATTTAAGTGACATTCTCATGGTCAGACATATTTTGAAAAGCAGGATTTGAACCTAGTTATTCTTAACTCCAGCACTGACCACTTCTCTACTATACCGCTATGCCACTTTCTGCTGAAGAGCAATAGAAGTATGCTTTTATTAATTCAATTCAGTGAACATTTATTAAATGCCCTCAGTGTGCCAGCCAGTGTGCTAAGTTCTGGGCAGAGAATGAGAAATAGAATGATACTTTCTGCCCTAGCTTACAAACTAATCATCTTATTGCATATTATTACAATCTTATTATTATTTCAATAAATATATTTTACAGCTTTTCAGGGTAGATAACTCTGAGCTGATTTTTTGGGCAAACATAAAAACCAACTATCATGTCATGTCATTTAAAGTTACTGAGATATTTCAAGCAGAAGTCAGGCTCTTGTTTGGGTTCTTGTTTTGCTGTTATAGACTATTCTGATTACTATTTTTTTTTCTTTGGGGCTTCCATCTAAAGTGACATCTTACATACCTAATACACTCAGTTATTTAAAACACAGACAAGATGAGGAATTTAGTCTAGGTTCACCTAATCAATGTCACATGATCCTTGCACTCAAAGATTAGTTTTATTTGTATACATTTTAAGGATAAGTTTTAGAGCAAAGGCCTTGGGTTAGCTGTTTGAGTTGATTGACTCATTCTTCCTTAAGAAAAGTGCTCTCACTAAAAGCCTTTGTAGTAGTTATTTTAGTTGTGTCTGACTCTTTGTGGCCCCATTTGGGGTTTTCTTGGCAAAGATAGTAGAGCAGTTTGCTAGTTCCTTCTCCAGCTCGTTTCACAGATGTGGAAACTGAGGGAAACAGGGTTAAGTGACTTGCCTAGGATCACACTACTACTAAGTGTCTAAGGCCAGATTAAACTCAGCAAGATGAATCTCCATAACTCTAGGCATGGCACTCAGCTGCCTCCTAAAATCCTATAGCTATCCGTAACTCAAGTAAATTTCTAACAAGATTATCTATTCAAAGTACACAGCAGGTTAAAAATAGCAAATTGGAAAGGGACTGCTACAGGAAGGTTTTCTGATAACCTTAAGTAATAACTGCAGATAATGCAAGTGTCCAACAGCAAGGTAGGAGATTGAAAAATGTGAACAGTTGACAGAAGAGTTTAAAAAGCAGACTATTTGAAAACAAATAGTTCTCAGTATCTCATTAGGTTGTCTGTCACCTTGTGAACTTTGAAAGTACTGAAGTCATGAAAGTCCCACTGACTTCAATAGCAGTGTCCATTGAAGTCAGTCCTAGGAGCAGCAATGGCTGATGGAACTGAGAGATACACCAGAACAAACTGGACACCCCCAGAGGCAGCTAGATGGCACATTGTATAGACATGAGTCAGTAGAACTTGAGTTCAAATCCTACCTCAGACAGCTACTAGTTATAGAAGTCACTTAGGTTCTGTCTGCTTCATTTGTAAAATATAGATAATAATAATCTCTACCACCAAGGTATCAAAAAAGAGGGTCAAGTAAGATAATACTTGTAAAGCACTTTGCAAATCTTAAAGCGCTATATAACTAATAGTGACGATGATGATGATGGTGGTGGTGGTGATAATGGTGATGATGATGATGATGATGATGATGATGAAGATATGTAGCTTATGGGTTTTGTGAAGGCAGGAATCCTTGGAGCACAATAGAAAGTTACACCTGATGGAAGAACTTTACTTGGCCACAAAAAAAGGAGAACTTCTAGTAACCAGAGAGCTTTATGTTCAGTCTTTGGCCACATGTACTCTCTATACATCTACCCCACTGACACTAAGTGTAAACCCTCTCTCCTCAAAGACAATGGGAGCCCCAGACATTGGAGGGGATTGTTTCTTTAAGAATCGTCCTTGTTACATCGGCTTAGCAAATGCTATTTTTAAAGCTAATTTATGTCTGCCTGATAATCACTGGGAAGCGTACTGTTGTTTCTGTCCTTCATTCTAGAAGAGGACCATGACATCAGGAAGGTGATGCCATGACTTGCAAACCAATTGGATTGAAGTGAGGGAGGGCTGTGCAAGCTCACCAGCCTTTGTACTAGAAAGCTGTATCCTTCAGGGTTAACCTTGGGACCATGAAAAGTATTAATCATTTATCTATCCACTCTGGGGACCTGAGCCAAGTAAGCCCAAATTGGATGGGGATGCTACCTAATCAGAACTTTTTGCAGATGAGAAAACTGAGCCTAAAGTGATAAAGTGACTTGCCTAAAGTCACACAGATAAGAACCAGTGAAGCCCAGAGTCTAAATCTTCAAATGAATTGTATACTACTCCTGTTATCAAGGAATCCTAGCATATTTAAAACTATGGTAACCAAATCTGACTCTCACTAAGCATAAATTTGACTCTATCCTAACATCCATCTTGACAATTTAAACAAATTACCATAACTGAAAAATAAAGAGTGTATATTTAAATCTATTATAAATTCATCAGTCATCTAGATAAAGATTCCATTTTTACCAGCAGTTTCAAAAGAGTCTAAGAAGCTGGAGTGACAGAAACCTAAAATTACAGTGTTGGATGGTGTTATAGCATGGAGGCAAACACCTTGACTAGTTCAGCAGGATGTGATACTTCTCACTTTTCCAAAATGGGAAGCCAGGGTTGGAAAATTGGGAATTCAGCATACTTCCTGAAAAGAGCATTGACTGTGGAGTGAGTGGACTTGTGTTTACATTTCAACTCTGAAGCTCTCCTATATGTGTGATACTGTGTGATAATGAGCAAATCACTTAATCTCCCTGAGCCTAAATTCCTTCTTCTGTAAAATGAAATGGATTGACTATGACCTCTGAGGTCCCCTCCCTTCATCTATGATTCTAGAAGCAGTGAGTGCCTCTCAAATACTATTGTTTCCAAGTTTTAGAAAAGAATTAAAATGTGTGTATGTGTGTGTGTGTGTGTGTGTGTGTGTGTGTGTGTGTGTGTACCTAGGTGGTGTGGTAGACAAAGAGCCTGACCTGGAGACATGAAACTTGAGTTCAAATCCACCTCAGAAACTGAGCTAGCTGTGTGACCCTGGACAAGTCATTTAACACTGTTTGCCTCAGTTTCTTCATATGTAAAATGAGGTGGAGAAGGAAATGGCAAACCACTCCAGTATTTTTGCCAAGGAAACCCCAAATAGGGTCACAAGGAGTTGAATACGACTGAAATGACTGAACAACAACAAAAGTTATAATAAAATCTGGCAGAATTTATACATGTTTCTTATCTAATGGACTGAAAATTTCCCAAAAGAGCAGCAGAGGCAAATTACTTCTCGGTAATTTGGCTGTTTGTTGCTTGTGTTTTATGGCTATATTTGGGGCTTGCCTGGGTGTCCTAATAAATAGTGTATTTTTTACACTAAAGTGTATGGATTTTGGTGTGTGTGTTGGGGAAGAGGAAGCAGGTCTTTCTTTTTCTTCTGTCCCTTAGGATGAAATTGAGGCAAATGCTTAAGCTGTTGTTACAGCTTTCTTCAGTTAAGTTTCACACATCTTTATTGACTAGGCAGATGTTTTCTACAACTAGATGTGGAATTGAATAGGTGTGAATTCTAAGTTGATAGCTATTCTTTGCAACTGTTGACTTTTCCCAAAGGTGTCCCTTTGCCTATTGAGTAGGAGCTTAATAAGCACACATACTTTATTCAGATAACCAGTTTGATTAACAGAAATAATAAAGGAATTTTTCTGAAATGAGACCAATATTCCTTTTAGAAATGGGTTTGAAAATGAGAGGAAGCTATGGCAGCTAGTAATAGGAATAATTATAGATATATTCTTGGGCATGTGATGAAAAGGGTCTATCTAAGTTAATTTGAACTCTATCAGGGAAACCACTAGGCTTATAAAAATTCTAGGTGTGTTCTACTGAAGCCAGTGGGAAATCACATTTAGATTTTGTGTATTTATGATTTGTTTTATTGAGAATCAATCAGTCTCCAAGTATTTATTTAATAAACATTGTAAGTCAAGTACTGGGGATATGAAGACAAAAGGGAAATCTTCCCTTCCATCAAGGTACTTACATTCAATTGGGAGAGAACAACAAGTGCATTTATTCAGTTATACCTTCCATATTCAGACTTTCCCTTCCTAGTTTTGATATATTGTGAGTTGGCAGAAGAAATTGAATAGGAATTTTGGGCGAGATTTGTAGAGGCCAGCAGATGACACAGAACCTATGACCAAATACTTAACCCAAATTTTGCAATATGGTAATAAATACCCCATAAAAGAAAAAAAAATTAATGCGAAGGGAGGGCCAAAAAATTTTACACAGATTTCCAGATCCCGGGGCATGGAACCCCTGACCCCCATGATGTAGAAGGGATAAGTCTAGATATATACTCATAACTCAGCTATTTCCTAGTACTTTTCTATATGGGTGCCCAATACTGTCCTCATCCTGGCAAGTATGGGGGAAGAGGGAGACACTGTTCCTAAAAGTAGAAAGGTTGGGTTGACAAATCTATGACTGTCCTGACAACTACTCTCACTCTCTTAAGGTCCTAGGACTGGTGCAGATATATATATATATAGATATATATCTATATATATATAGGTACATATATAGATATATATATATATATATATATATATGGGATGTACACAAAATCAGTAATAATGACAGAGTAAGTTTGTAAGTGTGACACATTTACTAAATGATAAGAAACCAAGAACAATGATAACATTCACTTCTTGGTAGGGAAAAGCAAGGATAATCAAAGCATCCCTTAGGGAAGTTTACACTTCCTTTTTACAGAATCCCGGCAGTGAGGCTGGAGAAAAGAAATATTTGTAGCTGAGGAAATTCATGCCTCTGGACTGAAGGCCTTGATGTTGTGTCTTGATATTTTTAGGATGCTCTTAATCATTTGCTCTCTGCTAAGCTACTCTCTTTCTCTATGAGCTGTTCTCCCAGTCCTCCCAATTCTCTGCAGGACTTTTCTGCTCTGCTTGGTCAACTTAAGCAGAGTCAATCACCCAATCAGCTCTGGCAGGGTTGTGAAAAAGCATGAAATTCTTTTAGCACAAATAGGTCAGTAGAGGTCAGAACACAATGACTACACAGGCTGTCTTTCCTTTTCCCTTTGTAAAAAAAAAATAGATTTTTATTGCTATCTTTTGTTTTTATAACATCTTAATTTTCCCTGTATCCTTTTTCCTCTCCTTCCCCTCCCCCCCAGAGAGCAATCCTATATATGAAGAAAAAGAAGTGGGGGCAGGGACAGACAATTGAAAAAACATTGAAAAACTTGACCTGACAATGTTCCGTGCCCATTGACCCCAAGTTCCCATAATGGTTATAATCTGAGTTGATGAACAGGAAGAACTCCCTCTCTTAAACTGTAGAGGTCAGTAAAGGGCAACTCAGAGGTCTCCATTCTCTCAGGCTATAGCTGACCTTACTTACTGGACAGTGAGCTTAGACAGCTCTTCAAATAGCAGAGGCGTACTTTCCTTTCTTTAAATTCTAGCAGTTAGATCCCTCTCTTTTATTTTATTTATGTATTTGCAGGCAATCAGGGATAAGTGACTTACTCAGTCACACAGCTAGTGAGTGTCTGTGACTGGATTTGAATTCAGGTCCTCCTGACTTCAGGACTGGTGCTCTATCCAAGCCCTCTCTTTTAATAAGCTCCCTACCTCTGGTTCCAAGTCTGCTTGGAACTTTTGCCCCTTCCTGTCAGCGTCTGAATTCTGACTTCATTAAGTAGCTTTCCTGAACTCCTTCTGTCTCTTCTGTCCCCAGTTTCATCTTACTCTCTATATATGTTCAGTTTCTTCCCATCACTTACCTTCTTCTTTTGCTTCTGCCTCAAAGCAGGTCTTCCTTGTATTTAGTGCCTGAGCTCTATCTCTACCTTCTGATGGGAAACTCAAAAACCTGTCTTTCTGTTCAGGTATGACCCCAATGCTCCTTACATCAGTACCAGAGTCCCCAAATAGTTGGTGGATTTATTGTTTCTTGAACTCTGAAAATCATCCTATGTAAATGAGCTGATGGTCCACTGTGCTTTGCAGATACTTTTACCTCAGTGAGGGTTCTGCATTCAGAGCAATCTGTTCACTATTTTTATCTGAGGGATAGTTTTCCCTCAGGTCCTCAGAATAGTCTCTGTTACTCTCCTCAAGCATTTTCCCCCAATGGTCTGTTTCTTTTCAACCTGATTTTCTCAGTGTTCTATATACTGCTCTTCTTTCCCTGTATCCAAAATACCCACCTAAAAGAAGGCAGTACCTTATATACAGCATAAGTAAAAAGTCAGGGGGTGGGAGGAGGAGAGATGGGGAAGGGGGTGCACCTGTATTAAGTGGCTCAAATTCTGAAGTAAAATAGGAATTCATTCCAGTGTTAGAGACAGTTTATATAAAGCTACTCAGATGGGAAATGGAGTGTTGTCTATAAAAAACTAAAACAAGGTCAATTTGGATTTAACATAGCATTCATAAAGGGGAGCACTATGTAATTAGACAAGAGTGTCAAGATGGGGACAAACTATAAAAGGCTTGAAATGCTGGACAGAGGCAGGGCTTATGTTTGATCCTAGATCTGTGTTTTAGGAAAATCACTTTGGCAGCTGTGGGGAGAGTGCATAGGGTAGGGGAGAAGAATATAGCAGAGTAATTAGAGCCCTGTATGCTCTGACACCTAGTAGGTACTTAATCAGCACATTTTGAATTAAATTGTTGAATAATAGTAGAATAATAAGTAAAGACCCTATCTGAAATATGTTGAATAAAGAGCAATGTAGAATAAGGTAAGTAATAAAATAATCCATATAAGTACCATAGAATTTCATGAAAGGGGAAAATTATTAAAAGATGGAGGAGTTGGGAAAACTTTAGGAAATTTGAAGAGTATGGAAGTGTGAAGAGAAGGGGCAGTAAGAGTTTCCATAGAGAATGGGAACAAACCCACTGATTTGACTGACTTAGAATATGTATCTTAAGAAATATGACAAGATAAACTTGGCCAACTAATGAAGGGGATGATAAAGAGGGACTTTGAATGACAGATAACAAGCTAGCCCCTGGTCTGAGGGATAGCAAAGGGGGAAAGGAGGAAAACAACCAACCAAACTTAAACTTGATGTAGAATATTGTGAAAGTTAGGAATTTTCTCAGTTGTCAGGGATTTTAAACATTTTACTAAGAAATAGACTAGAGTTAAGAGCGGGGTTGGTGTTCACATTTTAATTAGAGAAGCCCTGGGGAGTCCAATGGATGGGAAACTGCATTGTAAACAATTGAGCATCCTTTCTGAGGCATGGAGACCTGCTTTTGGCAGAAAGAGTACTTTAGCAGCAGCCCTGGAATTTGAAGTTCCATTGCTACAGTGCCATTTCTCTGTCCTGGTTTGTGATGTTTCCAAATTCCTCCTATAATCCCTTCTATCTAAGTGGTCTGCAGTATGTCCTTGAGATAAGGTTGTTTCTTTTTCTTGACAATATTTATCCTCATCCAAATGTTGTCTGCCATGTTTCCTACCTTGGTAAGGAGCTCTGTGGAACACTGGATGGAGCACATGCCTGGAGTTAGGAAGACCTGAGTTCAGATCGAGCCTGTACACTTACTAGCTTTGTGACCCTGGGAAAGTAACTTAACCTCTATTAGATTCACTTTCCTCATTTGTAAATGGGGATAATAATATCAACTGCCTCCCGAGGTTGTCAAATGAGGTAATATTTGTAAAGCAGTTGAGTGCTTGGCATAAAATAGGCACTATATAAGTGTTAGCTAGTATTATAATTATAAATACTACATAAGTATTACTATTATTGTTGTATCAATGAATCTCTTTACATGAGAGTGTGTGTGTTTGTGTCCAGGGTCTGAACCTATGATTTTGTCTGTATAGGGAAATCCCAATGTGGAAAACTGATATGAAAAACCTGAGAGACAGAGTTTCTAGGTAATTACTAATCAATTTATTAATTAGGCTTGCTAATAATCCATAAGTTCATAGTGTTTTCTCTTGATAACCAAAAACAAAATGATGGACAGACTGAATGTATCAATATACTTTTGGAAGAGGGCATGCCCCTGACATGTAAAAATCAACCCTGATAGGTGGACATTTTAATGAGAAGGTGAGCTTGAAATCTTCAGCTCCTTGATCATGAGACACAGAGGAATCCATCTCCACATAGACCACTCTGGTTGTTGATTTTTTTTTTCCTTCATGACTTGAGTCACCCTCAGATCCATTGGAGAGGTTCAAGAACAATGGACTCATTGCTTTGGGGCAAGAATTTACCTAGACTAGATTCTGTTTACACTTGAAATAGAAGCAAGTTCCCTTGCTGCATGGGAGATAAGTATCAGAGGCAGGACTTCAGCCCAAGTCTTCCTAACTCTAGACTTGACACTTTTCACTCTGTTTCAGGTCTTGAGTTCTGTCTCATCAAGTCTGAGGTATACCTGTAAGGTCCAAATTTGCCTCCTAGAATGAGGCTCTTTAGTTCCTCTGACTTATTACTCATAATTTATGCATTTGATCTACAACTGGGCCTATGGTCCTGCTGCTTTTCTTTAGAATGGGCTTCTTGGTGGAGAAAATACATCTAAATAAACTTTGGGGGCAAGAGATTATGGGTAATTTTCCCAGGCAATTTCCCCATAGTTGGTCATTTCTGGGTGTACCATTGGAGGCTGAGTGTGCTGAAAAATCACACTGAAAAGAGTATGTTTGTGGAAGGACACATCTATGACGTGTCGTCTATATCTTTCCTCTCCAAAAATATTTCATCAGTTGTATCTGCCATAGTTCGTCAATTTAGAACAAGGAGAGACCTGGGAAACCACTTATTCCAACAGCCTCATTTTATAGATGACAAAACTGAAGCCAGAAATTGTTAGTGGCTTCTTCAGTGTTACACAGGTAGTAAGTGACATAATCAGGATTTGCACTCGGGGTCACTGATTTCAAATCCAGGACTGTCAACTAGGCTACCACTGTGCCCAGATTATCTATTATTCCTATTTATCCTGTAGAGAACTTGCTTTTATACATGTGTTTACAGCTTGTCTCCCCTGTTAAATTGTGAGCTCCTTGAGGACAAGGTATCTTTTGCCTTTTTTGTATCCCCAGGGCTTAGCACAGTATCTGGCATATAATTGTTGTTATTTGTGCATTTTTGAAGATGATCAATGGCATCAGAGGGTAATGACTTGTGTGTAAAGTGGATTTAAGTGAGGCAGAGTTGTCAGTCTTACTCTCTCTTCCAGGATCATTGAAGTCTAGTGGCAGGACAAAAGTCAGGACAGCTACTAATGGCCTGGGATGCAGTGGACGACCTTGGTATCTTCATGGTCTGACCAAACTCTTTAAGTACTACACAGTGCCTGCTGCAGCCACCTTGCTGACTTTTGGAAAAAAAAGTTCTCATTCACCCATTCCCTGGGGGAAAGTTTCACTTGCTTGGGGTAGACATACCCTTAATTCGCTGGTGGATTTGAGGCAGGTCAGTTACCCTCAACCAGGGTGTTCAAGGAGGACTAGCACCTCTGATGTGAAGGCTGACCAAACCCTCTTCAAGGCTGCTCATTCACCTTTGTTGTTCCTTTTCACCCAACTCTCTCCCCTGTGGCTCCCAGAAGCTATAGCATGCTCACCAGTCACACCTCAGTAAAACAGCCTGGGCAGATGGGCTAAACCACATTATCTAAGGATGTTTCTCCTTATAGAATAGGGATTCATTCATTGTGTGACAAGTTGGCAATTCATATTTATAACTCTACTTGTATTCTGCTGAGGCCATTGGGCTGAATCTCTACCTATCCCTCTGGGTCATGTTTGAGAAACCCATATGTTACAGTCAGTAAGGAAAAGGAGCGTAAAAGATACACTTTTAAGGAAGAATGATAGACCATCCAGATTATATGTGGTAATTAATCATGGAGTAGCTTCTCTCAGATTTTTTTGCTCTCTCCTGTACTATGAAAACCCAAACCACTATATTACCTTAATTTTTACAAAGATTCTAAGCCATCATCTTTTCCCAATGCCTTGGACAAGAACTAATTGTGTATAAAGCACATAAAACAACAGTCATGCAATTGTTAAGCAGATAGGCGCTAGATGCTAATGGCTTTTCCATCTTACATTTTCTCAATACTATTCATAGTTGGAATACCAACATAAAAATTGAATCGACATTTCTATGATAAAATGCTGATTTATTATTTAATGTCTTCAAAAGATTCCATGCAGGATTTAACTTGTTCTTGTTATTTAGAAAGTTGTTTATACATACATACATATATATATATATATATATATATATATGTATCTTTGGTTGCTGCCTTTGTTATCCAACATACTTCACCATTTTTTGGAAGTGACAGACTTTGAGATTAGAAATTACATTCTCTTTAACTCATTTTGTAAGATTACTGGGTTTCAAAATAATTAAATGGACACTTGAATGATGTGCTCTAGTATTAAGATTAAGATATTTCACCCATTATCATTTTTATCAGCTTCAATCACAAACTATGTTAACATAATCCTTGAAAAAACTATAAAGTGTTAAAATAAGTGTCCTAAAGATGTGCATTAAAAAAACAAAAACACAATGAAGGGAAAGAATAATCTTAAGTCAGTGATAATGATCCATTAAGCCTTTCCTTCCATACCCTTTGCAAAAAGGAAAACTTCATAGTTTCTGTTACCCATTTCCTGACAGAGAGGTAGTAGGTACCTCTATGAATCAGTTAGTTATGTGGGCAAAGGCTCAAGAGAATGAAGGAAAGGACCTATGAGCTCACCCCCACCTCCATTTTTGTACAAAGTGATTTTCATTTTAGTTCACAAACACTGACATTTTTAGCCTTTTTGAAGGATGCATGGTCAATTTCTTAATGTTTTTATTTATTTTCTATTTTATTCTGAATTGAAATTGAAATGAGTATTTCCATATGCACAGAAGCCAAAAAGAGAATGATGTAGGAAAGTGTGAATTTCCATTTGTTACTGTTCGCTTTTATTAAAAAAAAAAATAGATCCCTGCTGGTGCCTCCATTACTACCTTATATATTTTTGTATATACGTATATGCATACATATTGTCTGATATTAATGTAAGTTTTTTGAGGGAAAAGAATATTTAATGCTTTTATATTTTAATAGCAAGTACCTATCATCATGTGGGACACTTTTTTCCTCCATTTTTCCTTCTCTTTATTTTTTTCTCTTTAATTATTTTCTTATTTCCTTCCATCTTTTTATTTCCTGCTTTCTTCTCTCCTTCCTTCTTTACTTTCTTCCTTTCCTTTCTTCTAGGGTACAGATCCTCTCATTTCATTAGTATAGGAATTTCTCAGTGAGGAAACTTCCTCTATCAAATGAAGCTCAACACCTACTTTGCTTTAGAGCTGGAGAAATTTACCTTTACTGTTGAGAGATTACAAGAATGTCACAAGCAGAAATTAAACCCAGATTTTCCTGACTCCAAGATTGGCTCTCTCTCTACTGTCCTATCTTGCTTATTGCTTGGTGAACTGGTGTTTAACAGAGGCTTGTTGATCAATTGAAGTTTAATAAAATGTTTATGTCTTGTTGAATTTTGTAATGTGGACAAGACAAAGAAATCAAAGCTTTTGATAGTCATGTGGAAAAATGCTCTAAATCAATATTGATTAGTGAATGGAAATTAAAATAGCTCTGATATAGCCCCTTACATCTACCAGATGCGAGACAAATGTGACAGAAAAGGAAAATGATAAATATTTGGAAGGGGTGT
The DNA here is from genome assembly GCA_011680675.1 of Gymnobelideus leadbeateri. Taxonomy (NCBI): domain Eukaryota; kingdom Metazoa; phylum Chordata; class Mammalia; order Diprotodontia; family Petauridae; genus Gymnobelideus; species Gymnobelideus leadbeateri. Next base: position 122,027 of record WOXC01011726.1, read on the forward strand.
AGGAAAATTGGAACACTAATGCATTGTTGGTGGAGTTGTGAAATGATCCAAATGTTCTAGAGAACAGTCTGGAACTATGCCCAAAGGACTATAAAATTATGCATGCCCTTTGATCCAGCAGTATCACTACCAAGTCTGTATCCTAAAGAGATGTAAGGAAGGGGGGAAGGGGGAAGGATCTATTTATATAAAATATTTATAGCAGTTCTTTTTGTAGTGGGAAAGAATTGGAAATCGAGGGGATGCCTATCAATTGGGGAATGGTTCAACAAGTTGTGATATAAGATTGAAATGGAATACTATTGTACTATAAGAAAGGATGATCAGGATGATTTCAGAAAAACCTGTAAAGACTTGCATGAACTGACATAGAGTGAAGTGAGTAGAACCAGGAGAACATTGTACAAAATAACAGCAATATTGTATGATGAGCAGTTGTGAATGATTTTACTATTCTCAGCAATACAATGAACTAAGACAATCCCAAAGGACTCATGATAAAAATACTGTCCACCTTAAAGAACTGATGGAGTCTGAATGCATGCTAAATTACTCTTCATTCCTTCTTTATTTCTTCCTTCTTTCCTTCCTTCCTTTCTTATTTTCTTCAATAAGTGATTAATGTGCAAATATGTTTCACGTGATTGAACATATAACATATATCAGACTGCTTACTGGCTAAGGGAAGGGAAGAAATGAAGGAAAGAAATTGGAACTCAAATTTTTTAATGACTATTAAAATTATTTTTACATGCAATTGGGGAAAAATAAAATATTACTAAAAATATAACCCCCAAATAAATTTATTTAGGATTATCTTGAGATGGTTGGCAGAAACTACCTAAGGAGGGGCCACCTTTTCTGAATTTTGTTTTCCTCTCTCACAAACTGCAAACTTATTACCAACCTTTTGTTCACCATCTGCTGAGTTGAGAAGTAATAGACTTTATATTTCCCCATAAAATGGGCAACAAGAAACTATATTTACGTGCTAGATGTATGTCCCAAGCTTGCTCAGAATGAAAGAACTATAATCTTAGGGCAAGACACTTAACCTTTCAGTGTTTCGCTTATCTTGTCTGCAAAATAAAGCATTTAGACTAGGTGATCTCTAAAGCCCTTTCCAGTTCTAAAAATTTGTAATAAATATAAGATAACAGAATGCACCACCAGAAAGAAAGAATTGCTGATGTACAGGGAAACATCAAACTTGGCAAATTGTATTCTTCTCACTAGCTGGGAACTTGTGAACCAGCAGGGGTGAAATTGACAAGGATTCAGTATTTGGAGCTCAACAGTCTTGTAAATTTCACCCCCTGCTAATTCTCAAGGAAGGAGTTAGAGGCAGGACAGATGGACAGCCCAACCTGTATATGCATTCTTGGGCCAAGTACAGAACTATGAACCAAAAACAAAATTGATTTCAAACGACTAATGTCTGGTCTACCAGGTTAGACAGTCTTGTAAATGCAATCACCACATGTTTTACTGAATACCTTTTTATACACAAGGCATTGTGGTATTGTGAAAATATCTGAATTAAATGGCTGCATGCCATGATATGCTGTATAAATAGTATTCTAAGATCTTAACAGAACTCTAAATATAGATTTGAGTGTGCATTTGCTGTTTTTACTAGTGTACATTTGTTGTTTCTACAAATATATAAATATTATAAGCAAGTCACAAATATAGCCTCAGACTATTTCCTTTTTAGGCTGGTTTATGTTCATGAACTGAAGTTATTTCTCAGGTTAGAATTTGGAGGTATCATTTAAAGGCCTTAAGCACAATAAAATTAATGTGAAAATATTCTCTGAATCTATTCCTTTAGAACTAGTGTACTTAGAAAAAAGATTTTGTGTGTATAACACCCACAACTTTAAATATACCTGAAAAAATCAGCTAAACATTTTTCCTTCTCCTTGGAAATTATTCTAGATCAAAGAAGCATAACTCTTTGAGCTAATCCTCCCTCATTCTTTTCAAATCCTTTTCGTATGATTATCAATATGAATATAAATTATCAATATAAATATTAATAGATGTAAATTTATTTGATATAAATTTTATAATGTGAAATCTAGCTTTCTAGGCTAACTCTGACCCTCACCCTCCCCACTTACACTCTAATTGGGTCCTTGAGAGACAGTTACACTAGGTTCAAAGTACTCTGTTGGTCTAAATTCCTAAAACTGTAATTCAAAAAAGGCCATAAATGGATTTACCTTCACTAATCAGCTAGCTGACACAGCTCATAGCAAAGACATATGTTGACATGGCAGATTAAGAATATTAGTTGGAAAATATTACCTCCCATAAATGTGGTATACACTTTCCCACAAACACATGAAGCATCTCGGGACAGCAGATGGACACATACACGGAATGCATTGGTGGAGAGATACACAGTTAGGGAAAACATGTCTCCAATAAAACTCATTCAATGCTACAGTGTCTCTATGTGTCTTTTCTCTTTTCATAGTGTTTTCATGTTGCTAGTCTCTGGTCATGTCACTTAATGGGGTTCCTGGACTCCCTCCTCTAGGTAGCTAATTCAGCTCAAAAGGTGGAATTTCTGGGCCTACCCTTGCCTAGGTATATTGTTTTCTGTTAGACGGCTTGCTCAGTGAAGAGTATCATTACCAATGGGGTTAGGGAAGTCAGTTAATAAACATCTATGAAGTACCCACTATGTGCCAGTCACATAGTGTCAGGCGGGGTATCAGAAACACTCATCTTCCTGAGTTCAAATATGGCCTCAGACACTTACTAGCTGTGTGAAACTTAACCCCCTTTGCCTCAGTTTCTTTGTCTGTAAAATGAGCTGGAGAAGGAAATGACAAACCATTCCACTGCCTTTGCCAAGAAAATCCCAAATGTGGTCATGAAGAGTCAGACATGACTGAAAACAACTGAACGGTATCAATGTGCCAGGCATTGTGCTAAGTACTGAGGTTATAAAGAAAGGCACATACAGTTCTATACGAGCACAATATATTCTGAATGGAATTTCAGAGGAAAGGATTAGTTAAAGAGAACTGGGAAGGACTTCTTACAGATCCCCATCCTCCTCTCCTGTGTTCTGGAAAAGAACAGGTTTCTCTCAAGAGGGAGCTGCTTTCTCTTCTACAGGTGGCTCTCTCTTCTCCTCCTAGAGCTTAATGGAGCTCTGAATGTCTCAGTCAACACCTTAGAGAGTGTCTGGCTTTTGTAAAGGTCACCAAGGGCCAATCTGAAATGCCAAGAAAAAAATTTGAATTAAAAATATCTTCATTTTTCCTAAAGAAGTAATGAAGTATAAATAATTCTTTTTTGTTTTTGGAGGGCAATTGGGGTTAAGTAACTTGCCCATGGTCACACGGCTAGGATTTTGTTTGTGTGTGCGTTAAGTGTCTGAGGCCAGATCCGAACTCAGGTCCTTCTGACTCCAGGGCCAGCACTCTACTCACTGCGCCACCTAGACACCCCGAAGTACAAATAATTCTAAAAAATTTGACATCCCATTGTCCATGTTACTTGCCTGCCACATTCTGTAATTTCATCAAATGAGCTATGGGACACTCAATGAATCAAGAATCCACTGATCAATCTCCCTTCCTCTACTTTATTGATAGTAAATATTGTCTTGACTAAGCAAAAGTAAACATCCTGGGGCATACGTTTAGTCTTTTCCGGAATGCCAGCATTTCTTCAGTCAACTGACATAAAAAAGAATGTGGTTGTCACCAAGAATTGAATTTAAGCTTGAAAACTGCTTAGCATGCTAATTTTTCCAGAAGAATAAACCGAGGCAGAAGGAGATGAATTAGATTATCTAATGTCATCTAACTGATACAAATATATTATGAATATATAGCAATGATGTTTTGAGAGATAGCCAATTTCTTCAATTTAAAACATCTTCATTAATAGTATAATAGCCTAATGATGAGGTGACGTTTTGATTTGTATTTCTCTTCCTCTCTTGTTTTTTGTTATTTATTTGAGTTTAGCATTTCAGGAGAGAGATCTTATATTTTTCCCCGCCCCCCCAGTTTATTTTTTCCAAGACAAGAGCTAGTGATGATAAGTCACAATTTGATTGTCCTCGTCACCTTCTGTCTCAAAATCATTGTCCTACTTTTACTTGAACTAGAGAGGAAACCTTATTGTCTTTTATTATCAACAATAGAAATGAAATAATTTGATATTCCTTCCAAATCAGCAGTTTTGCCTTTAGGCCTTTAGTACTTAATGTACACACTGATATATATGCCTTGGGATATCTGCCAAATCTGAGGTTAATCTACTCTCACATTTTTTGTGTATTTGAATCATGAGGATTTGGATGAAGCTGAGTAGTTACGACCTGGATTTGCCTTTTTTCAGCTCTTCTCTTGCTAGATTTCCTTATTTGGAGGTTTAAAAAACAGCAAGAAAGGTTTCAAGTGGGTGTATGGTTGAACATTATACATCATGCTTTCTCACTTTTCTTTATACTAAGATACTTTTTGTATGAAACCTAAATATTACATAGGAAAACCTTATATGATAGATAACATTTATCATATGTGTGATACATGATATCATTTATGTGACATATGTGTACATAATTACTCATACCTAATGGTTTATCATGTGCCTTTTAAACAGTAGGTAGTATTCCTCAAGTGGTGTTTCTCTCACCACATAAATATACTTCTTCCTGGGTTGACATAGAAAGTACATACTTTGCTAACCCCTGGGGTATAAAGGGAAGTATGGTAAATTGGGAATCAAAAGAGCTAATTTCATATTTCAATTCTGATCTATCTTCATGGTCTTGGATGAAATGGAAAGCATTGTCACAGAGCATATATAGTGCTTGGCTTAGAAAGATCTTGGAAAAGAATCCCACCTTTGACACTTATTAGCTCTATGATGCTGGACAAATCACTTATTTCTCTAAGCCTCAGTTTCCCCAACTGTAAAATTAGGGCATTATAATAGGTGGTTTCCAAGGTTCCTTTCAAATTTAGAGCTATGATCCTATGTATGCACTTACATGTAGTTTTCTGTAGGTTCTACAGACCTTTTTATCATAGTTAAGTATCTTTAAGTGTCAGATGAGAGAATACGGAGAAAAAAAACAAAATTTATTCACTGATCTCCACATAGCATCACATGTATATAAAGATGTGTGCTCTTTGATGATGAAAAGGAGCATTGATTTTAATTTTTTTTCTTTCCTGTTATCCGTGAGAATATCCACTATCTTTCCTTTGTCAAAAAGACTGCTTTTCATCCAACATCTATTAGTCCTCAGTTGTATAGGATTTAGTACTGGGAAAGGCCCAAGAGATCATTTTGTCCAGTTGTCTCATTGTACAGATGAAGAAAGTCATGCCAGGAGAAATTGTGATTTGTCCAATTAGTAAATGGCTGCAACAGTATTTCAGAGAAACAAAACAATAGAATTGAAAGATACCTCAAAACCTTTATCTCCACTGGTATAGCCAATATCCCACCAAGTAGTCATCAAGCTTACTCTTGAAGGACTGAGAGGGTCCCCTACCAACTCTTCAGCCAGCCCAATAGTTAGGAAGATTGTCCTTAGATTAAGCTGAACTCAGCCTCTGGATAATTTCTGTCAGTTACTTGTAGCTCTGTTCTTTGAAGCCAAGCAAAGGATACCTAATCTCTTTTTCAAAAATATTTGAAGATTTTTTTCCCAAGTTAGGCATCTTTAGGTCTCTCCCTGTATACAGTGGTCTCCTTTTCTTTCATCATCTCAGCCACTCTTCCCTAGGCTCTCTCTAGCTTGTCAAGTGTAGTGTCTTGAATTGAACACAAGACTCAAGATGCAGGTAAACAACAGAGCAGGTAAAATGCAATAGGTTATAGAAGTCCTTATAGGTAGACTGTTGGCAGCTGTTCTGACCTCAGGTGCTGGGGTACTATAATGACAGACTAAACACAAGCAAGAGAGGTAGAAAGAATAAGCATTGTTCACCTGTAAGGATACAGTGATCAAACCAGGTCAAGTCTAAATGTTGGTAGTTCTCATTCTGAATCTACTCCAATGGGGTTGAGCACCAAGGTCTTCCTTTATCTACCTTTTTCTGCACGGATTTGATGTTCATGTGGCCATAGATGCAGCCAGCAGGAAGTGGAGAATCCATCAGGTCTGAGAAGGGGGGAAGCTGTCTCAGTGGGATCTTTTTTATAGAGTCAGACAGATATTGTGGACAATGAAACCAGTGCAAAATGATCAAATGTGCATGAAAGAAAGAAACATTAGTATCTAGTTGTTTATGTGGCAGAGGCCACTGTCTGTCAGCATCTCTCAATAATCAGTGTCATATAATCCTATATTCCATACTATCTAAAGACTTCTTCCTTGAAATCCTTTCTATTCCCCAGCACCTACTACCTTCCTTGTAATATGAATAGGCCTGATAATAGCCTACCACAGAAGCAACTTAAGAAAGTCTTGTTGATTGATTGTCCTCATGTGTTCTGATATGTTTCTTATGCTTCCTAAGATGGCATTGGGTTTCTAGGTTGGGTAAGGGGGAGGGGCACCATTTTGTACTGTTGAACTTTCAGTCTACCAAAAGCCTTAGATATTTTTCACCTGAACTCAGGCCATGTTCCCATCTTCTATACTGTACTTGTGAAATTGATTTTTGATACCAAGTATAGGACTTTACATTTATCTCTGTAAAATTTATTCTATTAATTTGGCATTAGTGTTCTAGTCTAGAGATGTTTTATGAGGCCTCACTCTGTCACCCAACGTTAGTCATTCTTTTCAGTTTTGTCCATCCACAAATGTGATAAACATACCCCTTCTGCTCTACTACACTCTGTCTTCCAGAGCTAAGGCCCAGCAAGCAAGCTGTGCCCTGACCTTAGCATAACAACAATCCTTTGTGCTCACTCTCTGGATGAACTCAGCCACAGCAAAATCCCAGAATTGTTCCCTACTACCATCAGGTGCTCTCTGAGCTAAGAAAAGCACCTGTACTACCCATGTTCCAGTCATGAAATCCTGCTATGAATCAAACTTGCCTCATTGTTGCTGTTACACCTCACTGTCAGGGCTACAGCTCACTGAGCAGTCACTACTATGTGTATTGAGATTTACCCACACTAAAGTGGGTCTCCTGCTAGAGAGGGCTCTAGCACATATGTCTGTTTTCCCTCCTTCAAAGGAATAAAGAAAGCTTTTTGCTTGTGACCACTGTTATCCTTTTGGTTTTATTTCATTTTATTTTATTTTTCAGAGTTAACTGTAATTATGATAACCTATGTGAGCTCTTTAGTATTTTTAGAGTTAACAGCAGTTGCAAAACCTCTGAGACTCTTTGGTCATTTGTTTTCAGGGTTGACATCCACAAGATTAAAAAGTATTTTTAAAATATATAAAATAAAGAAATAAATTGAGATAATGGTCCTACTTAATCTTAGCACCATCCTTCTGAAACTACCCCAAATTTATCCTAAATCAATCTTGTTTATCCATAGTTGTTTGCATATTGTACTGTTGTGGCAAAAAGGCAGCTTGTTGGCACAGTGGACAGACTGCTAGACCCAGCTTCAAATCCAGCCTTAGAAGAGTTGGATTTGTCAAACAAATAATGTATAGGCAACAGAGAAAAGCCATAATTAACAGGTTTGAACATCAACACATTGTGTCATGGGAGAAGGGGGTGAACTGAGAAAAAAATACAATAACAACAACAACAACTTGGTACCTAGAGTGAAATAAACCGATAGGATCTTTGTATTGAATACCCTGAGTGAATGAGTGAAGACAGGCCAATGCTAGTGAATTTGTGTAAAAAGCAATGATAATGAACCAATTCAGCTTACTGTTCAAATGCTAGATAAATAAATGTACAAATAAAACTTATGGGGAATGACTTGAAGAGGTACTATAGTTACCTGGAAAAGTCTATGATAGTGAGGGAAGAGGGAAAGAATTGCATTATAGTGAAATAAGCACTGGATTTTAATTCAAAAGACTTTTGTTCAAGACAAAGTCAGAGGGCCTGGGTTAATGTTATTTTGGAAAAAAAATTCCCACCACTGGCTATCTGTCCTTGTCTCTGTCATGTTCAACATTTTTATCATGTAGGTAAAACTGATGACCTGCAGGTATTCTAGCACCAGTTCACTCTTGTTCTGGGCAGACAGGAGGAGGACAGGAATGGAGACACAATAAGGGTTAAATAAGCTTACTTTCTTCTAGTCTAGTCTTCTCAAGAGGGAGTTGCTGATAATGGGAACACAATTTCCTACAGCTTCCCTACAACTCTTCTTGCAGGGATGGGCAAGAAAATAGTAGGAGCTACAATTTTTTTTTTTTTAAAGCAATTGGGGTTAAGTAACTTGCTCAAGGTTACATGGCCAGTCATTATTTATGTGTGGGTGCTCATTTTCTGAGGCCAGTTTCGATCTCGGGTCATCCCAACTCCGAGGCCGGCGGAAGCTACAAATCTTACAAGTCCCCTAAGCCCAAGTGGGGGCAGTTGAGTCAGGTACATGCATTTCTCTATACATCACCCAAATCCCCACTTAATGACTAGTGCCCACTTGATTTATAGGGCAACAGACAAAGGATGCAATTTGCCAATATTAAGCTCACAGGTTAACTTTGGCAATATCATCATTTGGTGCAAGGGTAGTAAATAGCACATTATGTCATCCCCATATCCCTCTGAACAAGCATGGAAACTGTTAACAGTTTCAGGGAATTAGTATCAAACACCTGGGAACTAAAGATTGTTATGCCTATGGATCCTGGGATCTAAACTCTAAGAAAGAATAACAAAATTCTCCTTACCTATAATAATACATAGCAAGAACAATTGGCACGGGATTTCCCCTACCCCACCCTTTAAGCCCCCAAATATGGGAAATAATTCCACATGTTTCTAAATAGTCCAGGATAAGTTGAGATCAGTCTTGCAAAAATCCTACATCAGAGGGCTCATGTACTCATGGATTCTGATTATTTATATTTCTTTTTTCCCTTTATGTAGTCCTCATGAAAGTTCCTCTTATGTAGAAAGCAGCTTTATTCTGGGCACTTGTTAAAGATATAATGTTAAATTTCTATAGTGTTTCTAGTTTGTCTTTGGCTTCAAAGGTAGACCTAGCCAAAAGCCAGTGACTGTTCTTCTGGGGACACTGTTCTAGGGCACCCATCAGAAGTAAAACATCTTCCAATGAATTTACAAGTTCATCCTCTGGTCAGGCATGGGCAAATGATAGAGCCCCAACTCCTATCTTGTCCTTACCCCAAGCAACTGAGAGTCTTTTTTTGGAATTGTAGCATTCACTGAGCTGATGTACCATTAAATTTTGGAGTTCTGAACTGGATTGCTATTTTATCTAAATACCTAGAATGTCTGACTAAGATTTTTCAGGCCATCCCTGCTCTGAGTTAGGTCTTTTCATTTAATCCAAAATCTTTGACTCTGTTTCAAATTGATTAAGAACTTTTCACACCTAGTTTAATGCCTTTGATTGATTGATTGCTTCAATAGAGCTGTTCTCACCTGATTAAGCTAAGTAATTGAGGTAGAGTAGGTTGATAGGTTGATTGATTCAGTTGATCCTCACTTTTATGGTAAAATCCTTGATTTGGGGCAGGAAGAATGCTTAGGAATTATATAATCTAACTTCATTTTGAAGATGAATAAATTTAATCTCAGAGAAGTGAAGTGGCTTGCCCACACATAAGTAAAAGTCACAAGTGTGTTATGTCTGAGGATTGGAACCCAGACGCCCTTAATTGCAAATCTGACACTTGAATACAATGACTTCAAATGTCCAAAATAATCTAATAGTCCTTCCAATCTGAAAGCTCTTCTTGCTCCAAGCTTCCCTACCTCTTTTTAGATTATCATAGTCTTTTCATTCACTTAGTTTCAAAACTTTGGAATCATCCCTGACCCTCAGCTCTTCTTCACACCAACCCCTATTCTACCTAACAGCAAAATTCTACTGCTTCTGCTTCCACAGCATTTCCCACACCCCAGTCACACTCATCTCCCTAGTTCAGGCCTTCATGACCTTTTGCCTGAACATTTGCAACATTTCTTAATCGGGTTCTTGGTTTTTAGTCCCTACCTCTCTAAAAATCACACTCAAATATGTTTGCTTAAAGAATTTCCTTTAAGATGTCTGTCCTTATTACTTCCCTGCTCAAAAAAGAACTCCAGTGGCACCATATTGTCTTGAGGATAAAGTCCCTCCTCATCCTGGTATTTTAAGCCTTTTTCAGTGTGAATCTAACATCATTTTCAAGACTAATGTCCCACTATTCCCCTTGGGTTCCTGCCAAACTGGTCAACTAGCTCTTCCAGCTCCATTTCCCCAAGCTGTTCTCTCCTTGGAATGCTTACCTTACTTCAAGGTTTGGTTTGGTTACTATATTACCTGGGGATAGCATTTCCTGATCTCAAGCACTCTTCTGATTTTCTTGTATTTAGCAATCAGTTTATGTATTGTATTCCTCAGTAGAATGTAGGCTCCAGGAGGACAGGCACTGTTTGGGTTTCTTATTCTTGTAAGTGAGATGACTTAGAGAGATAATAGGTAATAAATCACAAATGCTTATGAAATGACATTATTCTATGAGACTTTGTGCTGATTTCCAAGTCAGAATAAAAGAACAAAAGATATATAAGGATAAGATTCCTCAGGGCTCTATAATCCAATTATTTTGTAAGACTGGAAGTTTATTGTATTTGTATCCTCTCTATCTTCCCATTTTCCAATATCACTTTCACCCCCTGGATTTCTTCTTTGCTCCTATTACACTTAACTATGTACATTTTATATGAACCCAGGAATGGTATTATTAAAAAAAAAAATCCATGTGTCCCCAGAACATCAGTACTTAATAAAAAAATCTAATAGATTTGAATAAATGCTTGTTGACGAACTGACTAAATGAATACCTTAGTGCTTTTTGAAATCTTCTTTTTCATAGTGAACTAAGGAAAGGCAGGATAAAGGCTGCTTCTGTGTAAGAGAGAGTAGAAAAATAGAAACTCCCCTACCTCCCCAAGAAGGTTTGGGGCCATCAGTCAGTAAATATTAGAGTTACAGAAGGAAATGAACAAGTTTCAGGCATGATAGTTTATTATTACTGTGGTGAGCCAAAGAGGCCTGAGCCAGGACTTCAGATAATTACCCTGATATCAGTGGACCTGAACAACAAAGACCTCTTCGAGATGTGACTTTTCACTGTCAGCTCCGGAGTTCTTTTGATATGGGTTGCACTTATAAGGATGGTATTTGAGTTCTGAGGCTAAGAGGCTCTGCCCCAAAACTTTAGTTGTCCATAACATTTGCAGGAAGTCAGTTCTTATGCAGATGTTCTTGATGATGAGGCCTTGGCCATTAGGCTTTGAGGCCAGCTCTCAAGAGCATCCTTTCTGATGTAACTGACTGAGATAAGAGATAACTGCCCAAGACTCTATGGCACCTAGGAAACAATAGGCCTTATTACCATGCTACTTCCAGGATACAACAGACTAAGATAATGATTTCTCTTCCTTCCAGTCATTTGTCTCTTTGCTCTATAAAAACCTTTCCCTGAGTATCAATAAATGGAGTTCATGTTTTTTCCTTGAGCTACCCACATGGCCTCGTCGTTTTTTATTCACGTCTCCGAATCATGCTAAGTGCTGGACACTGAGCAGCCCACGGCATATTACTTTCTGTCTGAAACTAATTCTCTTGTTTCTACATAGTTAGATCCCTAAGATAGAAGTTTGTAGGGCATGATTTTAGTGGGAAATGTATTTGAGTTCATTATGAGTGAGGTGAGCATTAGCCAGCTTGCTATTCCTCACCCACAGCTCTCCATTTCCCAAGTCGGCTTCTCAAGATTAGAATAATCTCACTCTTTATCTTCACCTCCTAGGTTCCTTGGCTTCTTCAGGTCTCAACTAAAGTATCACTTTTTCACAGACACCTTTACCAGCCCTCCTTAATCTTAGGGCCATCTCTCTGAGACTACTCCTAAAGTATAGATCCTGTTCCTATATGGTTACTTTCACTTTGTCTCACTTGTTAGACTGTGAGGCAGCTAGGTCACAGTAAGAATAATGCTGGTCCTAGAGACAGGGGTCCCAAGTTCTTATCTACCCTCAGGTACTTAATAGTTGTGTGACCTCAGGGAACAAAACATAATCTCTGTCTACCTCAGTTTGCTAACCTGTGAAATGGGCTTAATGACAACAACTTTACTCCCGGTTGTTTTGGGATTCAAAGGAGATAATATTTGTAGAGTGCTTAGCATAGTGACTAATGAAAATTAGGCTTTTAATAAATGACTTGTTAACTGAATGAGTCGGTCTCTTCCTCACTGGTATTCATTTCCCCTTCGGGGAAGGATTGTTTTAAGACCATACACTCTGTTTTCCCCTTTTTCTGAAATGGTCATTTGAATAGTTGGATGTAGTTACTCTTGTGAGAAAATCTTTGACTAAGTAATCAGCAAGCATTTATTTTGGAAATCCTAATATGCCTAAGGAAGTGTGTGGGATAGAGACCACTACCAGATTTTTAAAATCAGAGTCTGAGTCAAAAAACAGAAAGAGTCCTTTATTCTTTCTCATGAGAAAGGGCATAGTCCTCCTGGCTCAAGCAGCATCAGTCAGGGAATGCTAATTGCAGAAGCTCCCAGGTTTCTGTTAGTCTAATCCTAATTCAGCCCCCTCCCCTGTCCTGTCTCACCATTGGTAGGTGAGGTGAGCTCACAAACTCTTCCCTAGTAGCTAGCTAATTGGCTCAAAGTAATCTCAATCCTTTATTACCATAATTATTCATGAATTAGTATCCTATCAGAGAATGGTATTTTCCAATTCCTCATTATGCCCCAAATTTGGAGATAGCCAATGAGAGTTACAGTTGACAATCCTTCATTATCATAATTACCAATCAGAAGGGAACATCCTTCAATCCCTCACTTAGGCATATTTACACACCAGACTTGGGGATAACTTATGAGAAGGCTAAGTGTTGTTTCCTTTGTGTTAAATCACCTTGTTCCAGGGCCTATGGAAACTTAACCCTTTGCTATCTCTCACTGAAGGAAACTCTGGTATGCTAAGGCTGTATGTTTCTTCTGCTTACAATTTACATGGAGTATGTTTTGTCTTTCTTTGTATCTCCAGTGCTTAGTACAGTGCCTGGAACAAATAATAAATGCTTGTTAAATGATAATTGATCAGAGCTGTGATTTTACTGATAATTGATAAAAATTGAGGAAATTCCCTCTACCTTTAAGAATCTTTTTCTGCTCTAAAACTTTGGTACTAGGTTGTTGTGTGGGTTGTTGAGAAATTATATGAGCTGCCTAGGGTCACTCAGACACTGTTTGTGAGAGACTAGACTCGAACCCAGGCCTTCTTGACTTAGAGCTTGGCTCTCTCTCCACCAGAGAATTCTGCCTCTCTTGCATTCTATTTTTTTTTTCTTTTTACTACCTGAATGAAATACTTACAATATATTTGTAAGTAATTCATAAAAAGACAAAGAGATTTAGTAATTTACCTCTGTCTGTGAGTTAATATATATAGTGTTTCCAAACCTTCAATGTGCAGTGTATAAGCCAGCTATTGTTGTTGCTGTCCTTGTTATCTGCTGCTTTTAAGATTTCCAAACCTCTTAACTTGCCCTAGATCATTTGATGCTCAGAATAGCTCTTTAAGTTGGATCCTGTACTTATTTCCTCTTTACAGATGAGAAAACTAAGAATCAGAGCATGTAAATCTAGATCATATATCTCTTAAGTGTCTGAAATGGTATATAAATCCAAAGTCCTGACTTGGAAACTCAGTCTTTCTCCACTATAGTGTAACTCATTTGTTTTCTATTTTCTTTTTTAACTTTTTTTTTTTTTTTAAGAAATAGGTACTTAACAAATAGACCATGTATATAAGAAATTTATGTGTCTGGTACAGCAGTAGGTGCCTAATAAATGCTTGTTAATTTATGGATCCTTGCCTCCCAAGCCTAGTCTCTGCTATACCACAGTGATGGGATGATGGGACCTGGACCCTGAATTTTCCCATGCCTTTTCAGCAACGCAGTTCCTGAATTTTCTGACTCATTTCAGCCACCCAGATCACTGGCATCTCCTTTGAGGCTTCAGGCCCATTCCAAACCACCTAGATAACCTGCAATGCTTTCACAGTCCTCTAGCCCCACCCCAAACCAATTAACTCCTTTCCTTGCCTGCATTTGGCCTACCCCAGGCTAATTACCACTCCTTAATCTTATCTAGATTTTTTAAAGCATCCTTCTTTTGTATGTAAATATACCCCATTAAGATGCAGATTGCTAGGAATCTAATCCTATTCCTATTCCATTACAATATGCTTTACCACCTTGAGTGAAAGAAGGTACAGAGTACTTGAATTCATTCCAGGTAGACTTGCCTTGCACCCTGAGATTTCGGGTTCCCAGCAACCCCAAACCACATCAATAGTCCTTTTTAAATGGAGCCAGTTGAATCTGATTGATCCACTTATTTGACCCCTGTGAACATTGGTCACCTATTCTTGCGAATATTTAAAATGATAGTCATTTATTCCTGGAATGTATTGACAATTTAACTTTGAAATTAAGTGTAGAATTATAGTTCTTTCACCTTTTGCAACCAATTTACTTTTATGCCATCAATTCTTTCTTGGAGTAGGTCAGACATACATATGTATTATTTAAATAGATAATACTCTACATACAAGGTATCACCGAAATGAAGTGAAATTGAATATAGTAAGTTCCACATGAAGTTGAGGATACTCTTTTTGTGAGTATATGTATGTATCTCTGTTTCACATATTTGATTTTGTTAGCCCCACAGCAAAACTGACATGACTTGCAAAATTTATCATTCCAGTTTCTGGTCTATTTTGATATATAATTTCTTTTAAAAGCCTCTTATTTTACTTCAGAGATGATTACCCCCTTTTAAGTATTTCAAGTGCCTGTCAATCTGTATCCCCCCGCCCCAAGCAGAGGAGAAAACAACCCCCTTTTTGAAAGAAAAAAGAAAAAAAGTCAGTGCCTGTATTCTAAATTCTTTCTCTCTGTTTTTATATTTTACAGATTAAAGGATTTACCTGAAGACAAAATATTCTGAAATCCATCAGATACAAGACAAAAGTTACTTTTGCTATTGGCAATTAAAGATGATGTTGTCTTGGAAACAGTTGATCCTGCTTTCATTCATTGGCTTTTTGAGAGGTAACAAGCATTATTTTCTAACTTGAGGTTGGAACAGCATCTAGGTCATGTTGCTAAATAATTTTTAAGTATCCTAGTAAATATCTAGCAAAAGTTATTTTCCTAATGGAAATTTCTGATTGCTTCTTAAGATCATTTCCCCACCTTGATTTTAGCAGGGCTCATTCTAACATATTCTATCATTCTTTGGACAAGGAGGAAAATTTAGGTCCTACTACAGGTACCTTCCCATATATATATATACACACACACACACACTCACATATATATTTACATGTATGTTATGGGGTTTTTGAGTATCACTATATAAATAGATCTGACAAGTAGAATGTGGATAGAGAATGGGTGACAATTGGAGATATCCTGTAAGTATGATACTTGAGGCAATTTAGTGGTAGTGAAGTTGTTAAGCATACTCTTCCTTATGGTATTATTGGGGTATAGAATCTGGGAAGCCTCTTGAAACTTCCCACTTGATCTGAAGTTCCACCTAGACCAAAAGTTTTCAATATGAGTGAATGTCAGTTACCCTTAACCTAGTCCAGCCCTCCATTGTCTCTTACCTCTAGCTGTTTCCCACCCTTGATCCCATCAAAATCCCATTCTTTCAGTTCCTAGAGTCTGACCTCAGTAGCTTCAAGAATCTCCTTAGATTCCTCCTCAAGACCCTCCCTAGACCCCTCCTCCCATACTACTAGACCTTGCCTAGATTCCTCCCACAATCTTTCTGTATGTGAGATCCATCTTGCCTCCATGAAATGGCTAAGATTCAATCTAACTTACACTCAGTCTATGTCAGATTGTTCTGGCTTGCTTGTCAATACAACTGTCATAAATGCTCAGGCTCTTTAAGAGTCTGCCCATTAGGGTAAATCTTTAATAAACTTTGTTTTACTTTGGCTTAGAGAAGGTTTGAATTGAATTCATTTGGCAGTCCTTGGCACTGGGGGTCTCAAGCACTCCTAAATCCCCAAACCTCAACAATACCTTTTTTAACCCTGCAGGACTGGGCAGTGTTTACTATCACTGCCTTAATTCACCACTGGCAAGGCCAATATATCATTTACCCAATAGGTACTAATTTACTCAAGCCATAAGACAGTTGGTCTAACCCATATCCTTTTGCCATGGATACACAGGATATATATCCAGCTTCCAAAATAACCCAGTATGACCAGGATCTGAATTTAGCCAAGAGGGTGGTATCAGTAGTTAATCATGATTGTTTGGATATACAGCATTTATGACTCTGTCCTTTTCCTTTCATCTCAATATAAAGATAAAAGGAAGACCAGGCAAAGGACTATGAGAAATCTGAAGAATAAGTAATCACTGTTAGCTATGCCAGGTGCAGGCAAGATGTCCAAGAAAAACTTCATTTCAAAGTAAGGACTTATATTTCTCTGGAAGAAAGAGAGGATCATCAATTGTTAGAAATTGATGCCATTCTTAGTCTGCTCTGTGGATGAAAAATGGTGTGTAAAAAGGCTTGAGGATAGTGGACAATGAGAAAAGAACAAAGTACGGAACAGTAGGCCAGTTTGGTTGGAAGCCAGAGTACCCAAGGAGTGGTAAGAGTGGTTATCTGGCAAAATACTGAAAAAGAGGGGATAAAGAAAGTGTGTGGTGCAGTGGATAGCCAATGGTCCTCAGAGTCAAGAAAACCTCAGTCCAAGTCTTTTCTCTGACACATGTTGGTGGAAATATCCTGGGAGACTCAAGGAATCAAAGCAGGCATGGTATATTGGAATGACCTTTGGATTTGTAAACAGGGAACTTGTGTTTAAATCCCTTCTGCAGGGAATCTTTTTTTGTTTGTTTTTTCATTTTTGTCTTTTTCCTGTTTTGTTCTCTTAAGAGGAAATTAGACAGCATGTGTTTTAGCAATACAGTGATTTAAAAATAAAATCATTTTCATTTAAAATTTTGTGCACTTAATACTTTTTTCCCCCAATAAATACACCACATTTATTCCCAATAATGGTAATATCAATAGCCACCCTACCCCATTTAGGCAGTGAATGGAAATGTTTTTGTTTGTTTTTTAAAGCAGGAAGATATTATATAAAATTTTTTTACCATTCCTCTTTAGCACTGTATTCAGTGCCTAAGTTTTAATTCAAGGAAATACCACCACATAGCAATAAATTGCATTAAAATAAATATGATGTATCATTGCATAAATATCCTTTAAAAAAAAAAAACTGTACCTCCCACTATCCCCTGCTGCTTCACTGAGCAAATTTAAAGAAAAGGAAAAGGAATACATAGCTACCTATTCTTTGGCAAAACAAATTCTCACATTAATCATATCCAAAACCATTATGTTCCTTTCTGCATTTTAAGTTCATCACCTTTCTCTAGGAGATGAATGTTGTATTTCAACTTCATTCATTTGAACTTGTGGCTAGTCATTGTCTTGATTAAAGTTCTAAAATTTTTCAAAGTTGTTTTTCTCTGTAATACTGCTATTATTTTATAAAAATTGTCCACCTGGTTCTGCTCATTTCACTGTGGATCAGTTCATAGAGGCCTTCTTAGTTTCCTCTGAAACTGCAGAAGACCTTTCCTAGTCACTCTCCTCCCTACCTACCCCTACTCTTTTCCCTTCCTAGATTACCTGTCATTTACTCTGTATAGATCTTATATGCTCCTTCTTCATGAAGTGGCTGAGATTCAATCTAGCTCAGACTCAGTCTGTGTCAGATTGTCATCTCCATTGATCTCCTTGAGGGTAGTTACTATGCTTTTTCCTTCCTTTGCCTCCCTAGATTATAGTAAACTGCCTGCTCCATAATAAGAACTTAATGACTGTGTGACCTGACTTAACCCTCTATCCCTAAGTAAAATGGGGAGGTTGGACTAGAATTTGTACATACAGATCCCCATGGGTCACATATTGACTTAGTTTTTTTATTTAATATTATCTGTTTGATTATATTTTTATTTATTTTCCCAATAAATTCATTTTAAGCTGGTTCAGATGGCTTTTGGGAATGCTGTGGGCCACATGGGACCATGAGATTGACACTTCTGAGCTAGATGCATGTGATAGTTCCTTGAAGCTTTTAATCTAGAATCCAATGGAAAGCCTATTGAAATCTCAGTGGTCCAGGTTGCTCTCTAAGATGATAAGTCACAAAGCAGATGTCAATCTTTGTTTGTAGAAGGAATTTCCACACTAGCACTTACCTGTAACAGTAAGCACCCTAGCATACCCAGGATGACTGGTAGCACAGGTTCTTTGATTTTCTTTTCTAAAGGGGAGAGCAACTCAAAAGGCGTTAACAATCTTAGTTTATTCAAACATATATCATTTACCTAGTTCAAGGGGAAAAAATCAGCACCCTGAACTTCAGAGAAAATACAAACAGAAGTTACAAGTAGATAAAAAAATACAGACAGAGAAAATAACAGTTCAACAGACCAACAGACAGGGCTTCTAGCTGTCTGAACATCACATACCTACATAGTTAGTTACCAGAGAGAGAAGCAGCAACATCTGGGTTTTCAAATTTGGAGGGCTCAACAGCTAGCCAGAGTCTCATATTAGGCTCCAAGTGAGGCCAATTAAAGAGCAGGAAAGATCTTCAAACTCCTTTACCATTATAATCTGGTAAAAAAAAAAAATTAAGATAATGATAGGAACCTGGGATTACGTGCTATCAAGGACCCTAGATATTCATCCAAAGCCCTCGTTTTATGAATGAAAAAACAAAGTCTTAGGAAGTTCAGTGACTTGTACAAGGTGATATCCAAATTGGCACTGGGATTTTAGTCCAGGTCTTCTGGTTTACAAGTCCAGTAATCTTTTTACTACCTCATCTGATAGAAGGGAATGAGATTGTGGAAGGCCTTGAATACCTTCCATAGGGTAGAAAGAAGAGAGTTTTATCATATTTGATTTTATATATCTATGTAATTTAGTTACCAACATTATACAATGGGGAAGGGAGAGTAGAGAGCAGTGAGAGAGAGTCAAGGCAAATAATATGATGTGTTTTGTACAGCAATACCATAACAATAAATGTGGAAGAAAGGGGGAATGGCAGGTTTGGGTTGGCGGACAGGGAAAGGGTACAGATCATAAGCTCAATTTTGACGTAGTAGGTTTGAAGTTCCAGCTGGATATCAGTCAAATAATATCCATCACAGAATTGCAAATACCAAACTAGAACTCTGCATAGAGTCACTGGGAGTGACAGGAGTTACAAGTAGATAAATAAAAAATACAGACAGAGAAAATAACAGTTCAACAGACCAACAGACAGGGCTTCTAGCTGTCTGTACATCACATACCTACATAGTTACCAGAGTGACAGTATCCCAGAATTCCAGACTATTCTTAGAGAGCATTTATTCTAAGTTTCCTAAGCAGGATCCCTGTGCCCTCCCCTCCCTTCCCTCAAAGTTCTCCAACAAATGATCCTCTTGCCTTTGCTTAAAAAATTTTCCTGAGAGATAGACCACTTCCTTGTAAGAATCCCATTACACTTATGGGTTGTTCAGTTGTTAATAATAATAATTATAAATAATAATAAAAATAATATCATCAGTCCTTGAAGATTTGAAAAGCACTTGAAGATTTGATCTCATTTTATCCTCACAAGCCTGGGAGTTAGGTACTATTAGTATCCCCATTTTACAGGTGATTAAAACTAATGCTGATAGATGTTAAGAAACTTGCCCAAGGTCCTATAACAACCTTAGAAATAGTAAATATCTGGGGCAGGATTTCACGTGATGTATTCCTAACTCTGTGCCCAGTATTCTACCCACTGTTGCTTCTAGCTGCCTCTAGACTCATGAGGAAACTTTTCCAACACTGAACCCAAACCTACATTTTTGCAACTTTTTCCCATTGTTCTTTGTTCACAAGACAAATTTCTCTTCCACATAATAACTTTCAAACATTTGAAGATGCTTCTTGTTTATCCTGAGTCTTGTCTTCTGACTAAATATTCCAAGTTCTTTAATCAGTCCTTGTAGGTTGTATACATGAGACCTTCTATCTTCCTGGGTTCCTTCCTCTGGATGCTTTACAACTTTTTTATAAAGTGTAATATACAGACTTAAACACAACCCTACATGTATTTCCAAACTGGGCACAGAACTGGAAGTCTCAGTTTTAACTCATGAATTGATACTTCAATAGATCTGTGTTCCCATCAATGATGGAATATTTTTGACTTGGACAATGGAGGGAGATGGAGATTTCTCCAACTTCAACATCTCTGTCTTCTCCAACACAGATATAACTACAATATTCAAATTGCAACTTGGAATCCAAAAACCTCCTGTTAAATCTCAGATTCACTGTCCCAGCATGAGGTATGATTTTGGACCGGACAGCTTTACTGCTTCTCAATTTTGTCATCTATAAAATGATGGCCAAATTGAACTCTAAGAAAAGTTCATTTTAAATGTAAAACTATGTGAATTTGTGAACATCTTGTGTTCTCAAAATTTTACCTGTCAGAAACATACTGAGTTTCTTTTTCTTTTCTCCAAAAGTCCCCCAAGGAAATTGCATCAAACTTAAGATCTAGAGACTAAAGGTGCCAGATTTAATCAAAGTTAAGAAAAAAAAGAATTTAAAAATTACTTGTAAATTCCTCTGAGATTCAGAAATGGCTATGTGGGAGATACCAGATCCAATTATTGGATAGAAATTCATGTGTTTGAAGGTCTGTTCATACCTGGTATAGAATTCTGAATCTTTAAGTCCAACTTCAAGCTTCCTACAGAAATATAAATGATGATATGTGGCACAAAATCAATAATAGATTATAGACTTTAACTGAGAACTTTGCAAAGAAAGCTTTTAAGAGATTTTCCCTTTCGGTACCTCAGTCTGGATCCTGAAACATTTTGTTTGATCCTTAGTGATTTAACAGTGAAGCACAAGGGGGTAATCATGTCCTCTTGCACCAACAATATGGTATTCAAAAATTATGTCTCTAAGTAGAGGCTAAGCTGTTAAAATATCACTCTCTAAGCAGATAACCAGCAGATTTTAAAAGCCAAATATAAGTTTTCTGTATAAACATTTCTAAGGCAGAATACTATATAATCATGAAAAACTGGAAATTACTTTAAAAAGTCCAATAATGGTCAGGTGGCTAAATAAACCATGACACATTAATTCAATTAAAATATACAGTGTTGAGGCAGACAAAAAAATTCAGAAAGATCGTTATTTAAAATGGAAATGGAAGAAAAATCAGAATCAGAAAAACTACAATATATGACAGAGAAATGAATGCGAATGAATGGACAAATAAAGAATAGCAATGAAGACTTACAGTAGCGTTTCATAAATGTTTTACATCATAGATCCCTTTGGAAGCTTAGCAAACCTTTGTTTTTCTTCTGTCATATCAGTCATGTCCAACTTTCATGACCCCATTTGGGACATTCTTGGCAAAGATACTGGAGTGGTTTGCCATTTCCTTCTTTAGCTCATTTTACAGATGAGGAAATTGAGGCAAATACGGTGAAGTGTCTTGCCCAGGGTTACACAGCTAGTAAGTATCTGAGGTCAGATTTGAACTCAGAATGATGAATCTTCTCGACTTTAGGACTGGTGCTCTATCCTCTGCAATACCTAATTGTCCCTGGTAGACCTTATGAGCTCTTTCTCCTAATAAATGTTTCCAAATGCACAAAGTAAAATATGGCAAAGAAACCAGTTATATAGTAGGAAGAAAATCACACCTTAATTAATTGCCAACATTCATTTTGGGAGATGAAGATAAAGAAAATCTCTAGGAAAGATTTGACTAGATTCTCTAAGTATAGTCAACACACACACACACACACACACACACACACACACACACACACACACACACGGATTTTCCATGCTAAAGTGGAGATAAGTGATGATAGTTAGAAAATATAACCTGGACTCAATGAACAAATGGGACCAAAGGCTTATGACCTACACTGAAGACTCACCATGGCATGATGAATTCTTTCCTTAAGAAAAGAATAAAAATGGTACTAATGTGACAAACACTGAAAAGAAGCAACCAAATGAGGCTAAAAATCTCTAACGGATAAGAAAATCCAGTCAGATGAAGCCATCAATTCCTGCATGGCTCAGAGCAAAGGTCAAAGTAAACATAAATTTGGGAGAAAAGGGAAGAGGAAGAGAAGAAGGCTCAGGTGATATTGAAACACCTCTGATCTTTGTTCTTTATGTGTACTACTGATGTCAAATGAATAAATTAATCAATAAAAATTGTTTTAATATTTATGATTATGTACTGAGGATTGTGCTAAGTGCTAGGGAATACAAAGGTAAAATGAGATAGGCCCTCCCTGCTTGAGACCTACATTCTATTTAGGGAAGACAATACATACAAGTAAGTGGGGACCATGGAAGGATATTTTGATCTGGAAAGTCATGAGGTTGATGAATGGTATAATAGGGGCATAGATTGTCATGGCCATCCTAGAGGCAATGACAGTGTTGATTTGATTGTGCTTCTCAGAGCAAGAGGTAGAAAAGAGTCAGGGTGAGTGCCCAGAGCAAGCATATAGTCTTAGGAAGCTAATGCTTGAGAGTCAACTAAGAAAATGGGGGAAAAGATGACAGAAAATATAAAGGTCTACAGCCATTTCCTAGAAAAATGCCAAAATGAAGTAGCTGAAAGGACCTAGAAATAACCTTAACTAGAAAGTAGAGGACCTCTTTGCTCAGTAGGAAGACCCAGGAGCCAAAGGTGGCATTGATTTTGAGGAGAGATGGAGAGATTTTTTTCCCCCCCTAAAGCATTATGGATAAACATGATAGAAGATCACAGGCCAGAATCACATCACAAGGCAGTGAAAAGCAGTCAAAGAGAAAATGAGCCTCTCGAGAGCTTGACCTGAAGGTCAGTTAAGCCAGAGCACCCTGAGAGCATTTATTGATGAACCTGAAACAACAACATGGACAACAAATCCATGAGAAATTGGATGGGGCTACTGCTGTTTTTATAGTAATCTATACTCATTAGCAACAACAATGAAACCGTCACATTCCATGTGCATCTTGGACAAGCACTGTGCATAATGAACTCGGTCTGAAATTGATTAGCAGGAGAAAAGACTGAGTTGACTTTGAGAAACTGTATCATGCTTTCAGTGATCTCAGGCCATCTGCCAATAACCATCCCCTGCCATAATCATTATCATAATCATAGCCTTTTTACATGATTATTCTTGTTTTGAGGCTACATGGAAGTGGATTAGTGAATACAACAATCTCAAAACAATTAAAATATTAAGCAACTAAAAATAATGGAAGACCCATTGTGGATACGAATAGGATGAAACATGTAAATTACAACTTGTGAGCAAGAAATAGAGAGAAAGTCATCAACTATGGTGTACATGACTTTAAAAGGAAATGGGTTGGGCTTGTAGGGAGAATGAAATACTGCAGATGGACAATCTACAACTGAGGTCCCAGGGCAAGAGGAACCAGAATATAATTGGGAAATATTTAACAAAATAAATAAGAACATAGTAGAACACAGATAACAATTACATTTGAAAACAAAGTCAACATAGAGCGTATAGGGATCCTTATCTATGATTTAGTGGCCCCTGTTCCTATTTCAATTTGACACTACTGATCTACACAAAACACCAGTACCTTTTTGATGCAAAAATACAAAAAAGCATTATTGTAAATAATATAAGAAACTTTTTTTAGAAAAAAAATTATTATAGGAAAGCATGGAAAAAATTTGCACAGGGTAAGAACAAAGGGATGATTTCCAATATGGGTAGGGAAAAAAGTGCAAATGAATTGATAAAATCATACATTACTCAAAGTATCAAAGTAATTCTTTTCTGAGAATGGAAACTTCAAGAAAGAAGATTAACATATCTTTTAATGGTCTTTCAATTTTCTCTTAGTGCTTTGTGTATATATATATATATATATATATGATAGATATGATAGATATTATAGATAATACACATGCATAATATATGTTATATATGTATTACATATATATTACATATAATATGTGTATATATAAGTATATTAAGTATTTAATAAAATGTTGTTGATTATAATCATCTCTCTGAGGTAGGCCTAGTAGGTATCATTACCCCATTATGGATGAGGAGACTGAGATTCAGTCAATCAGTAAACATTTATTATGGGCCAAGCACTGTTCTAAGTACACTGTGCTAAGTAAAAGAAGTTCTTGCCCCCCAAACTAAGATTCACCAAGTAATGAATTTGTCCAGGGACGCAAGGATTAAAATGGACTTGGAAATCAAATGGCGGTCTCCTTGATTCATTTCTGGTGCCTTTTCACCATATATTGAAATTGACTAGCACTGCAAGTAAAAAGCAGGAGAAATTGTCAATGCAATGTTCTCCAGGGGTAGGGATCATGTGGCCTTGAGGCCACATGTGGCTTTCTAGGTCCTTGGCTGCAGTCTTTTGACTGAGTTCAAGCTTTACAGGGCAAATCCTTTTATTAAGGGGATTCATTTATTGTCTAGAATCTGGACCATTTCATGTTATGCATTGAGTACTGTGGGGTCTTTTATTGTGTATATAAACTTATATTTGAAATCAGTTTATAAATATTCTTTTTAAAAAACATCAGCTATAATCTGTCAGAACTTTCAAGTGGTATGGCAGTTTCTCACAAATTTTGAATTAGTACCTAAGCTATAACCTTGTTATAATTTAAACATTTGGGATAGTTGCCATAACTCATTCAAGTCACTAAATGTGGAGCAGAAATTTACAAAATATTCTTTGCCCTAAGATATAAAACCGACTGAGTGCTATTAAGTTCTCTTCAGTCATATTTGATGAATGTTTATGAATCTGTATTCTTATTCTTCTTGAGGGAATGATTTTGTTTCATTCATTACTTTGTTTCCCCCTCCCCCTTTCTTTGATGTAATCTATATTGCTTAAAATGGTTCACTAGGCCCTACAGAAATAAAATGGTAACTTTGCTAAGTTGGACTCTTTTACCAGAGAGTTACATAAAAACAATCTCAGTGTTCTTGGGGAAATGGCTTACTTAATGTTGCCCTTTCAATAGACCTAAAGTAGCAGGAGCAGTGGTTAAGCAGAAAGATCATTGACTGTAGTAGAGTCATAGAACCAGGATTGAAAACTGACCTCTGACACTACCTGTGTCTCATTCAAGTTACTTGACTGTTCTGGACTTCAGTTTCCTCATGAAGGAATTGAAGTAGATAGCCTTTGGGACATCTAGAATGTGAATCTATGATCCTGTCATTTGTGAGTAGTGAAGAATGTTAGGAAAGAAGTAACACTTGTACCCAGACCATCCTGGGGCATAGGATCTGACTTTTAGGGTCTGGAAGAGGCATTAGAAGCCACCTCTAAATGACTCCCTCCTTTTATAGATAAGGACACTTAGGCACAGAGATGTGAATTGACCAACTGTTGTAAAAGGCAGGATTTGAACAACTATCTTCTCGATTCTTAATTTGGGGGAAGGAGGAGTATTTTTTAAATGCCTACTCTATACCAGACGCTGTGCTAAATGCTTTGCAAATATTTTCTCATTCAATCTTCACAATCCTCACTTACCCTGTGAGGTAGATGCTATTATTACCCCCACTTTACAGTTGATAAAAATTGAGATATGCAGAGTTAAGTGATTTGCTTAAGTGATTGTTAAATAACACAACTAGTAGGTGTCTGAAACCAGATTCTAACTCAGATCTTCCTGACTGTATGTCTAATGCTCTATCCATTGTGCCACCTACCTGTAATTCAGACCTTGGCCTCTTTAGATTAGGATGTTTATTATGATGACAGATAGATATTATGTCATCTGAATTTGAGGGAATTTTAGGACCATCAGTCTAGAGTAGAGATAGTATGGGAGGCCAGTAGTAGAGATATTCAAGGATCAGAAGGACTTTTATCTAGAAGATGGATTAGTCTTATTCTGCTTGGACCCAGGGGACAAGTGTAAGAGAGAAAATGGATAGAAGTTGCAGAGAGATAACATTCTGACTTGTTATAAATAATTTCCCAACAATCTAAGCTGTCTGGAAATGGAATGGACTTCCTCAGGTGGTTATCAATTCTTTAATGGAGGCCTTCTAGTGAAGGCTGAATGAAACTTAGCAGTTTGGTCATAGAGATGATTCTTGTTCAGGTACAGGTAGGATTAGAAAATGACCTCAGAA
The DNA here is from genome assembly GCA_011680675.1 of Gymnobelideus leadbeateri. Lineage (NCBI taxonomy): Eukaryota > Metazoa > Chordata > Mammalia > Diprotodontia > Petauridae > Gymnobelideus > Gymnobelideus leadbeateri. Next base: position 148,463 of record WOXC01011726.1, read on the forward strand.
ATTCCCCCCAAATCTGATTTCATGAATTTGTGACACTACCTTGACCATGGTACTGAAAGGAACATTATGGTGGAGGAAACTTTTAAGAGTCTGATTAGTCACGAGAATGCGTGTTGGATGCTTGGGAATCCATGTGTTGATGTCAAGCAAAAGTGTGATTCGTTGGTAACAAAAGGGTGAATCCATATGGGGATAGATAAATATAGCATGCAAGTAGCATGAGTGAGAATCAGTTCAATATGAGTGGATTCACTGAAGGAGAGAAGAGAGAGTGTGAGACAATAGAGTTAGTTTTAGAGTAAAATTGAATCTGACCAGCCTTGGCTGTATGTTGCACAGTGACATAAGAAGGTTTAGGTAAAGGAACCTAGGTCCTCTTCTCCTTTTTATATGCTGGGAAACCAGATAGGTAGACTAATAATGAAAAGTTGTTTATTGGGTTTGGTTTCATCCTACTTTCCTGAATGTGGTATTTGTTTTAGCTCCTTCTGTTTTTTTGAGGAGTGAGCACCCCGGGGAGACACAAAATAACCTAAAGTGTGGAATGTATATGCTTGTGAGTAAAAGTTTTACAATATAAGTGGTGCCTCTGCATGAGACAATATCTAGTAACTGACAATTTAAAAAATTGTTTCACAATACTTTTCTGTTTTTCCACCCCATACCTTGACCAGTAGAATATGTTTATGGGACAGCTGGCTGGGGTTACCAATGGAGTAAGTGGCAACAGGCCAGAACGAAGATAAATGAACCATGTGAACATGGTGCTATGGCATCAATGACCTTGGCCTCAATTAACACAATTCTTTCCCCTAACCACCATCCTTTCATCATTTGGGTAAGCAAAAAGGCATTTACAAGCTCATGGAATTAAAGTCCAGGGACTCATTTCTACAAGAGATACCTATTAAGTGCTTACTTCCAGAGGGGGTTACCTGTGCTACTCATAGGAATGCATAATTGGTTAATATCATGTAGAAGTCTCAGAAGAAATGAAGCAAAGGTTTTAATTAATGTCAGCCACAGATGTCCACCTCACCCACCCCACCCCCAATTGTAATGAATACTAAAGACTGTTAAATCCCCAGGCAATGCTGAATGTCACTTTCCTTGAATATAATTATAATTATGAATCCTCTTTACTAAAAACTTTCAGAAAATCCTACTCTGCTGCCTTATTGTGACATGTATTTGACCCTGAATTCTTGAAGGCTATGCTATCTCAAGCAATGGTGGGTTCTCTGAGACTAGAAAGGCTTAAAAAATAGTTCCAGGAGCAGACTGTGTCTGCTATCTGAGAATTACCCTACTGAGAACTGAAAGGCTCATCAAAAGTAAGTTGACCAGTGGGTATCACATTTTATTAACCATGGACAGCCACGATACAAAAGAATTTTTAATGTCATTCTTTTCCAAGTTTTTCCAGTCCATCCTTGATTATGTAGTGTCAGGGGTGGGAAGTATGGAGTGGCAGAATAGAAGGCAGAAGGTGCTAGCAATCACAAAGCTTTTACAGTGTTTTTTAAGGCTCATTGAACTACTTGGTATAGAGATGTGAGATCTTTGTCCAATTGACCAATAAATTGGCGTAGTGTTGAAATAACTGAACCACAGTCATTTGACGTTCTTGCAATAAATAAAGTTGGAAGAAAAAAAAGTTGGAGCTAAATGCACGGTTGATTCTCAGTTCTGCTTGGAAAGGTAAACAAATTAGTTGGGGGAGCTGGTTTCATTGTGTACCCACAGGCAATAAGCAATATCATTTCATGGGACATTTGGCCATCGTGTCTTACAGCGCTTATTATGAGCATAAGCAAAAAGAATAGCATGAAGATAATTGGAGCTTAGGCCCCAGCATCTGTTGTACAGTATCAAGTGGCAGACATTTTTTAAAAAAAGAACTTGATAAGAATCTCCAAACAAAATCATCATATACTGTAACTCATTGTGAAGGTAGGCATAGAAGAGGGTGGTGAAAGACCTTCCATTGGGAAATATGGTTATAGTTTAAGTGGAAAATAGCTTGTAGATTATTTGGAAGCCTAAAGGAAGGCAACTCAACACAATACTAGATAAATAAATAAGTTCATTAATAAAATACTGTGGAGGAGTAAGGTAGAAGTAATTTTTTTTTCATATATAGTGAAATGCAATGTAAGAATGTTATAGAAACTACATTGGTTTTATGCTTGCTAGATTGATTATTAAGGGGGCTGAGCTTCCTTACTTACTACCTGAGACACAAAAAGACTTTCTGAGGAGTTTGTGTCCAAAGTGTTTTTTTTTTCCTCTTTAATTTTTCAGTTCTGAATTTTCTCCCTCCCTTGAGCCCCTCTCCACTGAGAAGGCAGAAATACAATACAATACCGTATCTAGACCTAAATCTAGATTTATAGTCATACCAAACATATTTCCCCATTAGCCATGTTGTGGAAGGAAAAAAAAAGAGCCAAGAAAAAAGAAAAGTCAAAGAAAATATACTTCAGTCTATAGTCAGAGTTAATCCATTCTGAGTGGATAACACTTTTTATCATGAGACTTTTGGAATTTTCATAGATTATTGTATTGATCCAAGTAATTATGACTTTCACAGCTGATTATTGTTCCATTATTGCTGTTCCTATATGCAATGTTCGCTTGGTTCTACTCACTTCACTTTGTATCAGTTCACATAATTCTTACCTGTTTTTTTTTTTCTGAAACTGTTTTGCTTGTTCTTTCATTTTATTTAAAAAAAATATTTGTTTTTTTGGGTGGGGGTAGGCAGGGCAATTGGGGTTAAGTGAGTTATCCAAGGTCACACGGCTAGTAATTGTTAAGTGTCTCAGTTTGGATTTGATCTCAGGCCCCCCTGACTCCAGGGCCAGTGCTCTATTCACTGCACTACCCAGCCGCCCCTAGTGAGGTATTCTTTACTAACATGGAGCCATGTTTTAACTAGGGGAGACATCATATGTGGGTGAGTTCAGGACAACTGGAAAAGCCTAGTGGTATTAGGAGACAGGAACTGGGTGGATTGGGGTTAAGGTTGCCCTGATGATCCTTTATTATTGCAAATATTGGAACACCATCTCCAAAAGACAAATCTGAGAGTTACTCAGAAGGCAATAGAGATACACAGAGCTTATGATTATCTAAACATAAGAAGTGTCCTAAAGCATATCATCCAGGAAATGTATGATGAGTAAAGGAAGTGAGAATATTGTACAAAGTGATCAAGGGATAAAGGTGCACAGCTTGTGTGCTTCACAGTTACCTAAGACATTAGGGAAAAAAAGACCTAGAGGAAGGGCTCTAAAATATTTGGTGCAATCTGCTGGGGAATACCTGTGAAGAAGAATTATTGGATAAGAAGGTGAAAATGCATTATAATATGAATTGATATAGTAAATGCTGACATTATGATATCATAGTATCATAGATTTAGAGTTTAAAAACCATGAAACTCCACCTCCTTTTATAGAGGAGGAAACTGAGAAACACAAAGGTTGAATGGCTTACCCAAGGTAACACAACTGATCTATGACAGAGTCAGTATTGAAATTTTGATCCTCTGACTCCAAATTTTAGTGTATTTTTCCTGTATTGCCACTGAGATTTCTGAGTGTAAGTACAGTGTGAATCTAGAGTCTAGACAATATGTCAATATTACTTTATATTCATAATTCACTTTTCCCACAATTCATCATTGCAATAAATTGCTAAATCATTGTGTAGGTTTAATTATGGGGTGACTATAATAGATCCTTAAGTAGTACATATAACAATTCTCACCCTTCCATCTGGAGTGGATCCCACTATAGACCCATGGGTATCTTGCCAGGATGGTTTGTATCACAGAGAAAATTAAGCGAGACCTGTAGAAGACAAGGGAGAGGGGGAGGAAGAAAAATTTGGGACTGGTTTCATCTCCCACTAATGTCCCTGCTTATGTGGTTAGGGTTAAACCACATCACCTAATGGGAAGAAACAGTCCTACATTAGGATACAAAGAATGTTGGGAAGCTGGTCCAAGAACTTCTCAGTTAGAACCCTAGCTCCTGGGCAACAGAGCAGTATATCTGTTGGAGAGTGAGGGAAAACACAGAAAGCTTCACTGAACCACCATGTATCCTTGCTATTGCTGCCATTTAGATCATTTAATGAGCTTTGCAAGGTACTTCTGCTCAATGTCCTTACTGTAACTGATCACCAGACTTCACCCAGGATAACATTACATATTTAAAGTGGTATTTTTTTTTTAGTTTCCATTTATAAAGAAATCACAGACTGTCAGAGCTGGAAGAGAGCATAGAGGTAATCTAGGTCAGTTCTCTCTGAAGGATGAATCCCTTCTGTTGTTTCCCTGGCAAATAGTCTTCAGAACTCTGTTTGAACACCTCCAGTGACAGGGAAATTACTACTCCCCAAAGCAGCCCCTCCATACAAGGGAAGCTCAAAATGACAATGTTTAAGTACTTCATATTGTTGGATAAACATAGAAATAACTCTTTCTCAGCCCCTGAAATGAATAGAGAATAAAAAAAATAAAATAAAAAGATGCTTGCCCCCTGGGACCTGGAGCTCTGATAAGGGGGTTTTCATTTTATCTTCTTCAGAACCAGGCCATCAGATTCCTTCTTTTACAATATCCAAACTATACCACACCGAGCCATTATACACATAACCTAAAGTCCCTCCTACCCCAAACTAGTTTGAATTGTTTAAAGAGAAGTTTCCCTTTTAAATATTGTCTTTTTATTATTTTAATCTAAGCTCCTTGGAGGGCAGATATTGCCTGGCTCGTATTTTATGCCTAGTCCAATGCTTGTGACATGGTAGATACTAAACTATTTCCCTCCCCCCATTCATTCAACCCTGTGGTTTGAAATCCCATTGTGAAAGCAGCATTAGAAATTTTATGGGTGTCAATATTTCTAAATTCTGTACCAATGAAGTTTCTAAGTATTTTCATATCTTTAGTAAATTTTTATTGCTATCTTGTGTTTTTTGTATCACCTACATTTTCAACTATCCTCTGACGTCTTTCCTGAGACTTACCTCTTACAAAAGCAGCCACCACAAAAATACAACTTCAGCAGAATTAGCCATCATCTTTGAAATCTGTAACTTTAAATCTCTACTTTGAGGTGACAAATTATAGCATTCTGATTAAGGGGAGAGGGGATAAAACAGCCTTTTGTACTCCCACCTATCCCCTTAAAAAAAAATCCATGACTACCACCCTTGCATTTGAGCTATCTGTGCTATGCTAACTTTGGCTAAAAAAATATGTGTTAACCAGATTTCTCCTTTTAGTATATTTGGTATGTTACCAATGGTATCTGGCTCACACAAAAAGCTCTGGTAGATAGAAATCCTAGGTGAGCCAGCCCACGCAACTCATTCTGTTCCGAAATTGTAAGGCGCTGTTTTCTTTTATATCCTCTTAACACGAACACCTCTCTTTGTGGTCCTCTTTCATTAAAATGGTGTTTAAGGAAGGCTTTGAAAACAAGGTGAACTTTCAAAGTTCTTTGTGAAAGACTCTTTTTCAGCCTATTTGGGCTGTCTTTTACTAGCACTGTCTTGCCATCATCAAGACGATGATCAAAGATGTCCTTTGAATTATAATTAGTCCCCAAATAGATTTTTTGGGGAAAAAAACCCCATGAATTGATGGTTGTTGAATATAGCAATTTAAATAAGCTACAGCCATAAACTCAAATGACTGTCATTTCCCCCCAAGATTTGTCTGCAGCTTAATATGTTATGATGGTTGAAAGACCAATGAAACGGAGATGTCACTGATCTCTGCTTGTAAATCTTGATGTCCTCAATGTTTTTACAGATAAACTTATTTCAAATCATCTCGTCTATTACAGCATCCTAAGTCTTGAATTGAGTTTCATTTATCCCATTTAAATCTTGACAGTTTATCAGAGTGTGCATGTGTAAGTCAAAGAAAGAGACTTGAAGTGTTCTTGGTGCTTTTTTGTTCTTATAACCTTGATTTTTGATCACTGAGTTTTAGATTTATAGGAGTTGAAGGTTGACTAACAAGTATAAAGACTTAAAAAAATCTGTTTTTAAGAGTATCTAGAAAATGCCTCAAAAGATCAACTGGGAAGAAAGATAAGGCAGGATCCAATTTTATTCAACATGCAGTTATTAAACACCTTTGTAAGCAGGCATTGTGCTAGACAAAGGGGATACTAGACAAAAATGAAACAATATTTATCTCTGGGTCTGTTGAGGTAATTACTCAGAATATTTATATTTAATAAATGGAATGTGGGTTTTGGGGGACTGGTAATTAAGAGAATCCTGAATGGCTTCGGTACCAGTTGGAACTTGGGGTTATCTCTAGATCAGGATTCTTTATTTCAAGGGGTATATGATCTTCAATGGGAAAAACTATATAACATTAATATGATATAATGTAAATAATACTATATAATTAATAATATAGCACAATATAGACTATTAATGTTATATTTATAAGAAATAAAACATTAAATATGCATTATATATATTCTTGTTTATAATTTTTCCTCTTCACCTCTAACTGAAATTTAGCATTCCTTTTAATTCTTAATGTGGGCAAAGAAGTAGAGCAGTATTAGTAGGTCCTGGGAATCCTTGTTGATAGAAATAACAGCCATTTTCATATAGGCTGTAGTGGCAGCTAGGACCTGAGTTCAAATTTGGCCTCAAGCACTTCCTAGCAGTGTGACCTTGGGTTAGTCACTTAATCTCTATCTCAGCTTCCTCAACTTTGAAATAAGGATAATAATAGCAACTACTTCACAGGGTTGTAAGAGCACTTCACATAGTGACTGGCATCTAGTAGAGGCACATAAATGATTGTTTACTTCCACATGTTATGGTTGTTTTTTTGTTTTGTTTTGTGTTTTTGTTTTTGTTTTGCTTTTTGGAGGGCAGTTGGGATTAAGCAACTTGCCCAAGGTCACATGGCTAGTCTTTTTGTGTTAAGTGTCTTAAGTCAGATTTGAACTCAGGTCCCCCTGACTCCAGGGCCAGTGCTCTATTCACTGTGCCACCTAACTGCCCCATGTTATAGTTGTTTATATCTCAAAATATTTCTTATGTTCATTATTCAAAATTACTGTAGTTAAGTCTGCTACTATATGTGTTCTATTCCAAATTTGTTTGTTAACGTTTTGTTGATTATATTTCAGTATGATTGGTTTTCTTTGTGATTTCATGTATTTTATTTTATTTGTTTAAAGACATTCTGAGAAGAGATCCATTGGCTTCATCAGAATGCCAAAGAGAGCCATTACATATATACACATATGTACAGACATATATACACAGACACACACAAGTTAAAATCCTCCTTCTCTAAATGATAGAAATATTTTCAGGCAATATCTATTGATTGGTTCATTGGCATCAGAAAATAAAGCTTACATTCAATCCAGTTTGATTTTGGCTTGAGTGCTAACCTTTCTTAAAACATTCATCATCTCAACGTCTTGTTTTAACATCTATTATAAAGGTAGTACACAGCCAGGTGGTCCAAAGGATGGAGTGCAGGACTTGGAGTCGAGTGTTCAACTTTTTAAGTTCAAATCTGACCTCAGACACTTCCTTGCTCTTCTAAATGACAAGTCACTTAACCCTGTTTGCCTCAGTTTCCTCATATGTAAAATGAGCTGGAGAAGGAAATGGCAAACCACTTCAATAATTTTGCCAAGGACCTTCCAAATGGGGTCACAAACAGTTGGACACCACTGACAAATGACCACAAAAGCAAAGTAGTATGGCATAGTGGATAGAGAACTAGTCTCAGAGCCTGAAAGAACTGGGCTCAAGTTCTGCTACTTAGATCTCTTGCCTTGTTACCCTGGGCAAAGGACTTAAGGCATTCTAATAGCTGTAGGTCACTCTCTAAAAATATGCTTTAGACACCATGCCAGCCAGCATTGAGAGAAAGAGTTAGGCCCTGATCATTTTGTCTACCAAGAAAATCATAGGGGAATCTCCTATTTCTATCCCTGCTGTTCACAAGTATATGAGGCAATTCTTGAAATTAATGCATATGTAAAGAGACCAAGGTTGAGCTTACAGTTTGAAATATCAACTCATGGTGACAGTGCTTAGTTTAGATCACTGTTTCCTTCTCTTAGCTACCGAAAGAAAAAAATTCTTTTTAGTTGTCATTCTTGCTATTGTTGTTTCCCTCAGCAGAATGTAAGATCCTTGAGGGCAAGGTATATTTCATTCTTGTCTCAGTTTCCCCACAAGCTAACTTAGGGTATGGTACTTAGTAGGTGCTTAATTAATTCTTGTTCTTATGCTCGTAGGACAGATGATAGAATGATAGATGAAGAACTTAATGGATGCATATCTGAACTATATTGTATTATTGATGTCTCCAGGAGCCAAATGAAAGGTGGAAGAAGCTTCTGCTGCAGTTTCTTGAAAAATACTAATAATACCTTGGAGTTGTGTTCAGAAAGCAGTGGGTGGAAGCTGTGCATTGTAATTATGATCTGGAAAACCTGCAGTATATTGATTAGCAGTGTTTTGCCCCAGTAGAATTAAACAGATCAATTGTTAATCCCTGACTAAGTTTATATGGCTTCCTTTGCCCTGAACCATTTTTGGCCTGTGACATCATCAGAGTAGGGACCTCCTGTTGTAGAAGAGTTACTCATCTGTAACTTAGTGTTACAGAGTGGTTTGGAGGCAGGGGGATGCTGGTATTTAATGAATGAATCTTTAATATTTAACATTTTTATCTTTATTTAATGAATGAACATACAGGAAAAATACAGGATACACGTTTAAGTTTCATCTGCATTCTTAACATTTTATCCATCACTTCCTGAAGTCTAGATAATCAGCAAAACAATAAACCAAGTCCTGATTTGAAATATTTGCCTATTTGCCAAATACAATGAAAATTTCACGATTGGCTCTTGATGAAACTGATTCCCTCACAGGCCTACCTGGAGGCATTGAGATGTTCAGTGAATGGCTCAGGGCCATCCAGTCAGTTTATGTCAGAGGCCCCTAGTGCTTAGACCAAGGTCTTGATAACTCCAAAGCCTGCTTTTGATCCTCTCTGCTATAGTGACTTGCACCCTCAAAAGCATCCTTGTTCTGTGGATATGGAAGGATGAAAGTGGTGGTGAGAGTATGGGGAGATAAGCTCCTCTTAAGATTTTTTATTCACTCAAACATTCATTGATTAAACATTTATTAAGAGCCTAGCATGTGGAAAGTTCCATGCTAGGTGCTGGTAGAGATAATATAACAATAAATAAATTATGATGCTGCTTTCTGCAGAGCTAATGTTATTCCCTGAACTTCCTAGAATCATATTCTATCATAGAGCAGTACATAAAACTATAGAATTCTTTTGCTTTTCTTTAAAACTCTTCACTTTGGACTGAGTGTACAATTTAAGAGAGTCTCTAATTCTTTTAAAAGCATTACAAGAAGGAAGAACAATGAGACTGGTCGTATTATGGCATATCATCAGTACCTCATTTTGTTGAAACCCTCTTTCCGATGAATTCACAAGTACATTTTTATTTATTGGTTAGAACCAAGCACCCTGTCTCCACTAGTGCTGGTGATTTCTTTCCAATAAAACCTTGAAAAGTGTTATTTCCCCCCCTTTTTTGTCTACTGTTTCTCTTTGTATTAACCTTCAGCAGAATTCTGTGAGGCATTGCCATGTTACTGACCCTTGGAGAAGATCCAGTTACCTTGAGTTTAATTAAAAGGAAAACGATGGTCACAGGGGCATTTATTATTTTTAGCAAATATAAAAGGCTCCTAATATGGTGGTTAATGCTTTGTGACTATCGACCAGCACTGATATAAATAAAGCAGTTGAACTGTTAAACCTCCTGTGTATATGGAAAGAATTATAGTTCTTTTTAAAGGAAAAAAAATAGTAATAATAATAAAACTCTCCTTTGGTGCCTCAGTGTGGCTCAGAGGTGACCTCAAGTTCTTTGAAAGCTAGGACATCAGAATATTTGTTCCAGCAGGGCCTACTGAGTGGCAAAGGCTTTAGAAGTGGGACTGGTGGTCAACTGTATGTCTATTGCACAAGGTGCAAGTGATGTTTGTGGAGGCTCATTCCTAGTTTCATCACCAATGCCAGGTCATTAATTCTGTAACCACAGCTACTCTTAAGACTGTATCAAATCATAAACTGGTGACAGTGGAGGGAATTGCCCACACCACCAAATCATAGATCCTTGACATGTTGAAGAGCTATGAAAAATGACAGCAGGAAATACCACATGGATGAGAAATACTTTCAAGACAGAGTTTAGATGTACAATCTACAGAGCTCATCCATCAATACTATCTATGCATACATATGCATGTGTATGTATATATACATGATCTTGTGTATGTACACATGCATCTATGTACACATGTGTTTATGCATGTACACAGATACCTCATAACCAAATGTATATATGTGTGAGTGTGTGTACATACATGTTTATACATTTGGCTATTTTGAATGAACCTGTAATTCCATTGGAATATCCAGTGAAGACCTAATGCCAATTGGCACTGATTATGTAACTTATAGCCTTAGAGAATTTCCTAAATAGCAATGAGAAGTCACAGCATTAAATGTAGACCTGGAAAAGCCCTTCAGACTATATAGTAGGGCCCCCTTCATTATACAGTTAAGGAAACAGGTCCAGAGAGATAACCTTAAGTGATTTGCCCAGAATCCTATGACCCGCATCTGTCAAAGGTAATAATATGATCCAAATCTTTAAGACTTCCTCTCTGTCTAATAATGTAGCATATATTTATCATCCTTCATCCTTCTTCACCATTTAACACCACTGACCATCTCTCCTTGTGTTTTCATGAAAATACCTAAGTCTTATTTCCCTTCTTACCAGTCTCACTGCTCCTTCTCAGTCTCCTTTTCTGGATCTTGAATGAATGTAAAGGGGAAGCAGATTAGGGCAAGAATTAAATGGGCTAGATTGTTTAGGATGCTGCAATTTTTTTTTTCAACAATTCCCCAAAAGGCTGACTGATACAAAGACCTGTTGTCTTAATGCCACTCTAAGGTGCTGTACAGCTGGGGCAATATAAACTCTGAATTATGCACAGGGCCCTGAAGAGGCCCTTCATCTCATCCTCTCACATCTGGACGGTAACAGTCACCTTCATGTTGATCCCCCCTACTCAAGTTCTTTCCTTCCTTCAGCTGCCAACTTGATATTCTGACCAAGTCACCCCCATTCAAGAAATTCCAGTGGCTCCCTATTTTCTCTAGGATAACATATGAAAGCATTTGTGTGGCATTTTGAACCCTTCATATCCTGACCCCTTTCTACCTTGCCATTCTTCTTCCACCTTATTTACATGGTTAGGTTGTGCAGGGGACAGAGTGCCAAGGAGGAAGTAAGTTCAAATCTGGCCTAAGACACTTACTAACTGTGTGACCCTGAGCAACTCACTTAACCCTGTTTGCCTCAGTTTCTTCATCTTTCAAATGAGCTGTAGAAGGAAATGGGCAACCACTCCAGTACCTTTGCCAAGAAGATCTCCAAATGGTCTCACAAAGATTTGGACACAAGTGGAAATGAGATAGCAATAACAACAACCAAATGCCATTGACCTGCTTGCTGTTTCTTGCACAGGACACTCAAGCTCCCTGCACTTGCCGTCTCCCGTGCCTGGAATGCTCTTGTTCATCACCTCCTTCTGGCGTCTCTGGCTTCCTTCTAGTAGCTAGAGAAGCCTTCATCAATCTCCCTTAATATTAGTGCCTCCTGTATGGATCATTTCCAATTTATCTGCTAGGTACTGTGTGTATTCACAGTTGTTTGCATGATTTCTCCAACACTATATTCTGAGATTTGGGGGAGCAGGGACTGTTTTTTTCCCCATTTTTTGTACCCCTAGGCTTAGCACAGTGTCTGGCACATAGTGGTCAGTAAGTCAATAAATATTTATTAATTGACTCTGTACCGGGCACTGTGTTAAGCACTAGGATATAAGTATACATAAAAACAAAGGAAGTCCCTGCCTTCAATCTATTGAGGGAAGAATGCACAAAAGATAACTGAAAAGCTGGAATTAGAAAAGAAGGTACCTAGTGTAGGATGATGATGGAGTGTTCCAAAGACGTCCCAAAAGTATAGCTTGTAGGAAATGGAGAGAAAAACTGTGCTAAGCCTCCTCCTTAAATAGAGGCCCTGGAGCTGATGACCCTTTTCTCCAGCCAGAGGGATCAGTTCGAGGGGATTAGTAGTAGTATTAATAGTGAGGTGGTTCAGTCATTTTCTAACTGTTTGTGATGCCATTGGGGATTTCTTGGCAAAGATACTTGAGCGGTTTGCCATTTCCTTCTCCAACTCATTTTACAGATGAGGTAACTGAGATAAATGGGGTTGTGACTTGTCCAGCTACTAAGTGTTTGAGGCTAGATTTGAACTCAGGAAGAGCAGTCTTCCTGCCTTAAGGCCCAGCACTCTGCACTATGGTGCCACCAAGTGGCCCTCTTCATAATAATTGTACACACTTATTGATGACATGGTGGGTTTAAGAAGATCCAGGACAAATTAATAAGGAGTAGCAAAGGAGATCTTGAATAAAGGATGGTATGAGTGAAAAAGAAGAATTAATCACAGGGTAAGAATAAGGGCCAAAAGATGGGTAGAGCCCAGGTGACTTCCTGGTATTGTCTTAAGAAAAAGTAAGGATGGCTTCTGAAATTTTGAGTGGAAAATGTTTCTGATGAATTTAAGGGAGGCCTTGGAACAATAGAATGAGAGGGCTAACAGATACATTTAAGCACTTGAATTTTGAATAATATGTTGACCTCTCCCAGAACCAGTTAAATTGAATCACTAATTAGATTTAGGCTTGGTATTTCACAGTAAGCCAATAGCTACAGCAGGGAAGAACAAATTCATCAATCAAGGAATTCACTGTTTGTGCTTCTGTTTATATGTCTATTGTAAAGATTAATTGTTTAAGTAAGTGGCTTTGCTTTGAAAAAAGCTATTTGTAAATGAAATTGTGGAATTCTAAGTTTTGTAGTACTTCCTCTTAGGTACCCAAACTGGGCTTTCATACTGCTGAGAGCTAAAGTCAAGGTTTGAGCCCATAATTTAATGGAGAGACTTTGAGAGTGCTTCCAGGAAATTTAGAATATGTGTGTGTGTATACATATACATATACATATACATATACATATACATATACATATACATATACATATACATATACATATACACATACATATACACATACATATACATATACACACACCACACACACACACACACACACACACACACACACACACATATATTATTCTTTAAGAGGCACATAAAGTACATAGAGATTCCGTTGCAAAGTCTGGAATAATGGAGTTCAAAAGCCCCTCTGACACATACTGCATGTGTGAACCCAGGCAAGTCACTTAACTTTTCAGACTTCTGCATGTGTGAACCCAGGCAAGTCACTTAACTTTTCAGACTTCTACGCACCTTTTCTCTAAATAGCAGAGAAAGTGCTCACTTCCACTAATAGAATTTCTCCCCTAAAAATTCCCTGTACCAATGAAATTTAAAGTCTTGTCCCTGTTACTTGAGTTTTGAGTTTGCCTTACCAGTTATTCATGCTCATATTTAAAGTAATCATTCATTCTTCCTTCTTCTCTTTCCCCACCCCCATAGGCAATCATTTGCTAAGCCCCGCCCATCATATCCCTTCCTCCCAACTTCCTTTCTGTTTCATGCCTTCTTTGCAGTCATATAGCTAGCAATCTTGTTCAAGCCCTCATCATTTCTCACCTGGTTTATTGTAATAGCATCCTAATTGGTATTCCTCTACCATCTTCTCTCCTCTCTGAACACACACCTGCCAGAATTATTTTCTGAAGGCATACTTCTGCCCATAGCATACTTCCCTCCTTAGTAAGTCTTCCTGTGGCCTTGGGGTAAAGTAAAAACTCCTTAGTCTGGCTTTGAAGGCTTATTATAATCCATCCTCAATTATTAACTTCCCACTTAATTCAAACTCTTCCATTTCACATAACCTATATTCCAGCCAGTCTGGGTCACTTGCAGTTGGATTGATCAAGAATCCCATTTGTTGCTACCAAGGGCCATCTCTAGTTGTCCTAATATGTATCTTGATACTGGATCCAGTTGGGTCCAGAGGAGAAAGTGAGACTGGTGACTTTGCACTGCCCTCCCTCAGTTAAATCCAATTCACTTGCATGTCATGGCATCACCTCCCCAAATGTCTTGGTCTTCTCAGAGAAGGAAGGACAAACAACATTACCTACCTCTCTCCTAGTATTCGCATAACATTCCTCCCTACCCCATTGTCCTTTTCTCCACCTGAGTTTTCAGAATCCTCCTCACGTTCCTGCCTCAAGTTTGGTGCTGCTTACTCTATTAAACTTTTTATCTGAAGTCCCCCCCCCCCCAAATCTGTTGCTGGTAATTCACTGCCCTCCCTCACTCAGCTGAAAATGTTCACTTTCTTCTCCCTAGATTGCTTTCTCTGATCCCATTTTGCATCTTTCACTGCCTACTTCATTTTTTCCCCTGTTCTATCCCTGCCTAGTAAAATGTAAACCTGTTGATGGCAGGTTCTCTGTTTTATTTTTGTCTTTGTATTTCTAGGATCTACAATTCCTTTTTTTTTCTTTTTTCTCCTTTTTTTTGTCTTTATTAATTTGTTTGTTTCCTTTTAGTTTACAAGATTCAGTTCCACAATCTCTTGAGTTTCAAATTTTCTCTCCCTCCGTCTTCTCCCCTCACCCTCTACAATTCCTTTTTTTTTTTCAAGACTTAATTCAGATTCTACCTTTTATATAAGAGATTCTTAACATGGAGTCTACCATCTGTCCAGATTCCAGAGGAGCCATGTGTTGGATGGGCAAAACATTTAAAATTGAAATCAAGAAATCTTTAACTAACCTGTAATATAGCATATCCTTTGGTTATGAATTTAAAGACAGACCTTCTGAAAAGCTCATAGATATTGCCAGTCTGCCAAAGGAGTCCCCAGTACCAAAAAAGACAAGAATATTGGTCCTATCGGAAGCTTCCTCTTATCCTCCAGGGGCTAATTCCCCTTTTCCCCAAATTAACTTGAATTTTGATTATATTTCTTATAGATGTACCTGTTGCCTCCCCACATAGAATGTAAACTCCTTCAGATCAGGGACTGATTTCTTTTCATCCTTGCATCTCTGATGCTTGAAAAGTGCCCAGCACAGAGTTAGCTCTCAATGTTACTTGTCTTTTTATTTTTTGCCAAGGCATTGGATAAGTAAGGAGGGTATTCCCATCCCCATATCCCTCTCCTAAACTGCTCACAGAATCCTGGCTCCTGCTTAACCCTTCACCCTTTGATCATATTTTCTGAGTTCATGATTACCTTTCCCCAGCCTAATATGAGGGAGTACTGGAATGGGGAGTAGGGAGATCCAGGTTCAGGTTCCACTGTGACAGTTACAAGCTGTTTGACTTCAGCTCTCTGATCAGTTTCCTCACTTGTAAGGTGCAGCTCACACACAATAACTTCCTCACTGACTTGTGAGACTCAAGTAAGAGGATTTGAATGAAGTGCTTTGCAAATTTGAAAATGCTACATTTTCATTATTGTTATTGTAGTAATTCCTGATTCAGAAGTCAGTGTGTAACAACTTGGGATCCCCAAGCTACTTTGTCACATAGATTAATCCCTTACTGATAGGATCCTATGCCTCCCCTTTTCCCCAGCCCAATAGATGAATTAATCCAATGGGTTTGGAAATCATCCCTGGGACTCTGTTTGCCTGACAGTTCCAGCTCCCCCCAAGGGATGCATCTTGCTGGCCCTGGAATGTGTGTCACATCCATCAATACCACACATCTTTGCACATCGTGCCATCTATCTTGCTGCCAGGTCTTACCCTATCATTTTTTACTTCTTTCTGTGGGTTCAATATATGGCAATCTTATCGTTTCTGTGAGCCTCTTAAAACCCCTTTCACTGGCCACCACCCCTCTATGTGTTGTTTCACCCTATTCAAATGAGTGCAAGGACTATCTTACTTTTGTCCTTGTATCCCTACTATCTAGCACAATGTCTGGCACATAGTAGGTGTTTAATAAAGGTGCTTTCATTCAATCACTCAACTGAAAATGATTACTCTTATACTTTTCATGGTTCCTCCATGATAGCTATTTAACCTATATTTGACTCAGTTTCCTCATCTCTAAAATAGGGAGAATAATTGCATCTATGTCCTGGGATTTTTGTGAGGATAAAATGAGATAGTAATTGCACAGTGCTTAGCCCAGTACCTGACACACAATAAGCACTAGATCAATTTTAGCTGTTTATTATTATTATTGGCTATTAGCTATGGTTTTCATCTCACCCTCTTTTTTTTTTCTTTTTTTGTTTTGCCATATCCAGCTTTCTAGCAAAGTGCTCTCTCTCTCTCACTCTCACTCTTCCTCTCCCTCTCACACTCTCTCTTTCTCTCTCTCTCTCTGTCTGTCTCTCTCTGTCTCTCTCTCTCTCTCTGTCTCTCTGTCTCTCTCTCTCTCTCTCTCTCACACACACACACACACACACCATACCATGGTGTAGCAGCAAGCACCCCAATATCCCCAGGGTGACTGCCAACACAGGTTCTTAGATCTGCTTTTCAAAAGGAAAGCAACTCAAAATGGGTTAACAAGCTTACTTTAATCAAACAAACACACATTACCTAGTTCAGGGGAAAAGGTCAGCACCCCAAACTTCAGAGTTACAGAACTTACAGATCAAACAGACAGGCTTCCAAACTGTCCAACCATTATATCAATACCAAATCACAGTTACCAGAGAGGGAAGCATCAACATCTGGGTTTTCAAAGCCGGGGGGCTCTCAACAACGGCTTCCCAGAGTCTCATCTGGTCAAATCACACAACACTTCTCAAAGTGAGCCCCAAAGCAAAGCCTCTCCTCAGGGTTTATATAGTCTTCTCCTAGCTCAGAGATTGTAACAACCTCCTTGACCCACTGCCCAATGACAAAGTATCAAGGTGTGGGCTTCCCTGAAAAACAAGCCTCCCACCACAGGCTCCAGGTGCACTTAAGCTAGGGGCAGGGAAGATCTTTAAATCTGCATTTCCATTACATTCGGCCCCAAGATCTTTCATGCCCATAGCATACACAATTTACATTTGAATTAGCACTAAACATCTCTTAGGTCACATTTTCCAGGTACATCAAAAGTTACCAAAGTGGCCACTGGGTCTTAAACAAAGTACATTGCATTTTCACATCAATTCACAAAATACAAAGCATTATCACATAAAGTTCTCTTGGGAGGAGGGGGGTGTCCTTCCCCTCACACTGCTCCAGTCCCTGCTTCCAAGTCCAGAGAGGGAGCTGGGCAACAAAACCAAAGTGGGGTCCTTGGGGTCCATGGCACTTCACCCCACCCACCAGTCACAAGTCCATCCTCCCCCTGGGTCCCAAACTGTGGGATGCAGCAAGGAAACACATTCAGTGCCCCTGCTTTGCCACACAGTCCTTATCTTGTCCTGTGGCTGAACTCCAAACTCCTGGGTTCCTTCTCCTCCAGCAGAAGGCAGCGGCTCCAGGCTTCTCCACAGATCTCCATGCAGGCAGCTCACTATTCCTGCTCTCAGCTCAGCAAAGTCAGCATGCAGGCCGTTCTTCTCTCCTGCTCCATGGCTCCACAGAATCACAGCTACCACAACTGGGAAACAAACAATTATCCCAGCCCCCATACTTTCCCTTTACTCAGCAGATCCCATCCCTCGTCGCCATTTTGTAGCAGCAAGCACCCCAATATCCCCAGGGTGACTGCCAACACAGGTTCTTAGATCTGCTTTTCAAAAGGAAAGCAACTCAAAATGGGTTAACAAGCTTACTTTAATCAAACAAACATACATTACCTAGTTCAGGGGGAAAAGGTCAGCACCCCAAACTTCAGAGTTACAGAACTTACAGATCAAACAGACAGGCTTCCAAACTGTCCAACCATTATATCAATACCAAATCACAGTTACCAGAGAGGGAAGCATCAACATCTGGGTTTTCAAAGCCGGGGGGCTCTCAACAACGGCTTCCCAGAGTCTCATCTGGTCAAATCACACAACACTTCTCAAAGTGAGCCCCAAAGCAAAGCCTCTCCTCAGGGCTTATATAGTCTTCTCCTAGCTCAGAGATTGTAACAACCTCCTTGACCCACTGCCCAATGACAAAGTATCAAGGTGTGGGCTTCCCTGAAAAACAAGCCTCCCACCACAGGCTCCAGGTGCACTTAAGCTAGGGGCAGGGAAGATCTTTAAATCTGCATTTCCATTACACATGGCTATGAGCAGATGCCCTTCAAGTGGATTCAGCAACTATTTACTATGCGATAAGTAACCTGCTAGTCAGTGGGAAAAGAATGACAAAAGAAAACAGTCCCTGACTATTGGGATGCCCAGGTTCACATAGCCAATATGTGTCAGAGGAAGAGGTTCCTGACTAAGAAACCCAGGTGCTAGCCATATGGCTTCTCCAGTGAATCAAACAACATCTCTAGTAGCAGATGATGCTAGCTGAAACTTGAAGGGACTGAGGGATTCTGTATGGTAGAACTGGGGAGAGGGAAGACATTGGAATTTTGTCTATGGAGAATGCCAAGGTCTGTTTGACTTACACACAGAGAGTATGAGAGGGAGTAATGTGTAATCTGCCAGAAAGACAGATTGTAGCTATGTTGTGAATGGCTTTAAATGACAAATGGAGGGGTTTGTATTTTAAATAATTCAATTCAATAAACATTTATTAACTGCTTACTGGGTAGTTAAATGGCCCAGTAGAACTGGGCCTATAATCAGAGAGAATCATCTTTAAAGCTGGCCTCAGATACTTGCTACCTGTGTGACCCTGGACAAGTCACTAAACCCTGTTTGTCTCAGTTTCTTCATTCATCTGAACTGGAGAAGAAAATGGCAAACCACTCCAGCATCTCTGCCAAGATACCCTAATCGGAGTCACGAAGACTTGTACTTGACTCAACAACAAGAAGTACTCATTATGTGCCAGGCACTGTTTGAAGCACTGGAGGTACAAAAAGAGGCAAAAAAAGAAAACAAAAAGCCAACCAACCAGTCCCTGCCCTCAAGGAGATTCATGCCTCTGACATATTTACCCTCCCCTGCTCTTTTTGCTTTTTACTCTTGCTTCTATAGCCTACTCCACCTTTGAAATATTTCTTCTCATCACATGCAATTCATTACAAGTATCAAGTATTTGATGAGTATCTCTGCTGTATGGCTAGCCTATAGTGAAGCTATGGGAATAAAACAAGAGTATATCCTACCACACCTTATCCTCTAGAATTGGCTCATCTTGTTGAGGAGATGAGTCTTGGACACAGAGAACAACTGCAGTAGAATTCAAAATCTACCATCATTGAGTGCCCCAGATGTGTGGTCCACACTCTGGGGTATGGGTGGTTGAAAAAGTGAAGTATCCAGAGAGACTAGCATTACCAAGCATGGCCTTGTGGAAGATGACAATCTTAGTCTGATGGGTGAGAAACTATGTTTGGTAAAAGGATATTATGTTCAATGACTTAGCTTGCATTTATTTTAGTGATCTATGGCAAGGCATCATTTTATAAGAGAGCAGGGAGCCAGCTGAAAGTGATTTTAGCAAAGACTTCCCCTTTGCCCCCCTGCAATTTGTGGAGATTGGATAAAAGCAGGAAAGAGGGGTAGCAGTGCCTACAATTTGATTAGAGGAAAGGACCATCCCAGGGATGCATCTACTGAGATTCACCAGCACATCCACCTAAATGCTTCCTCTTACAGTAAAATTATAAAAAGGACATGGGCAAGTCATTTCACATCTGTAGGTCTTAGTTTTTTATCTATACAATGAGAGGATTGAATACAATGATGTCTAAGATCCATTCTAACCTAAATTGGAAATCTTATGCTCAGATGAGATACCTGTAAAGTACAAACCATAAGGCACTATATACAGACTATCCCCCAAATTTTACTGTCGTTTTAAGCTTCAATAGTTTAAAAGTATGGTAAGGTTTGGGGACACTGTGTATAAGTCGGCTAATGTAATTGAAGTGTTTCAGATTGCAAATCTTTCTGGAATTCTGACCTGAAAGAGGATTGATGTTGGTGACCAGGTGTTCAGTTTTATAAGACCTGAAGCTCCATGAAGTAAATTGAGTGATAGAGAAAACAAAGCACTCTTTAAAAAAAGGATAAGGAAAATCAAAGCTCGAATGAGGAGGATCTATCAAAATTGTGCTTTAGTTACGGTGGCATTTATTTTCTATTTTGTGTATTCTCTTTTTAAAGCATAGATTCATTAGTAATTCATGATTTAGTTCAATATTTACTCTCACTGTTGCTTAGGTGGATGTTGTTTTACACAAAGGTGTAATTAGATACTGTGTTAATCTGTGAGCCCTGTTATTTTGGCTGAAGAAAGGTCTAGTTAATCGCTATGCATGACTAGTCCCCCAAATCCTGTCGTGTATCTGGCAGCAGTGATCCAGATTTGTGGGGCAGTGATGAAGGGAAAGATTGCTAGTGAAAGGGAACTCATAGGCAATCTAGCCCAAACTGAGTCTAGTTGGGAATACACAGTCCTCTCTGAGGGGTTGGAACCCAACCTCTGCCTGAGCACCCCATTGAGCAGGAACCCTAAGATAGCCCATTTCACTTAAAAATAATTCTTATTGCTGGGATTATTCCTCTTCTGCTCTCCCGACTGGGAAAAAAAATCTTTGAAAATTTTATATACAGTAACTGGTTCATCTTTATTTTTATTTCTCTATTCATGTCCACATCTATACCTAGAGCTATATAGATATCTATGTATACATATCTATATCTATCTATATTCACCCCCGCACTCATAACTATTTATATCTACTTCTACATATCAACACAAAACTATACACATCTATGGATAGAAATAGAGATACCCTGTATTTACTTTTCTGTTAGCATTTTGTTTCCTCATCCCCGGCATCCTAATAGAATGTAAGCTTCTTGAGGTCAGGGGCTATATTATTTTTTCTCTTTACACCTTAGTGCCTAGCATAGGGCCTACCATGCAGTAGGTGCTTCGTAAATGTTTACTGAATTATAGATTCTAGGGCCAAGACAAGTAAATCTACTCAAGACTTCTTCAGTGATTGTAATGTACATGTCATTGTGGAAGGGATTTAAAAGGATATGAAAAAAAATTCTTGCAATCAAGGAGGTTGGCATTTTTCTATGTCTCTATATTCATATACGTAATGTGTGTGTATGTATGTATGTATGTACAAACACGTATATGTGTTTGTATGTAACATGACATGGTGGAAAGATAACTGGCTCTGGGATCAGAGGAGCTGAGTTCAAATCCTATCTCTGGGAAGATCTCTTAATTTCCTGAACCTCAGTTTCTTCAACTGTACAATGGGAGAGTAAGGTCTCTGAGGGTCCATCGATTGATAGAAATGTGAGTGCGTTATAGAGCTATTAATTACCAAATTTCTTAAAATTGTTAATTTTATGAAGAACTTTGCAGAAATCTAATTATTTGTATGTATATATACATGAAAACACACTAATGATGGAAAGTAGCCCCACAAATAGTTAAGTGGTATAGGCATAAAGGGTCCTATCACTATTAACTGTGCTTATTTGGAGCAGTGTAGAAGAGTAAAGTTCCATTCCATGTGGAGAGTCTATAGAGTTAACTAATATACAGAGGGATAAGAAAGGTCATGATTTGGTAAGGGAACACTGAGTAGTAGATCTGTTTGCTAGAACCAACGGTTTATAGAAGATTGTTGGGTGGTCTCATCCTACTGTATACTGATTATGAAAATGGAATTTGATATATTAGAACAAAATTTGTCCTTCAAAGTTTCCCTCAAGGGGAAGCCAAGTGGTGCAGTGAATAGAGCACCAGTCCTGGAGTCAGGAGGACCTGAGTTTCAATCCGGCCACAGACACTTGGCACACTTACTAGCTATGTGACCTTGGAGAAGTCACTTACCCTCAATTGCCTTGCCTTCTCCTGCCCCCCCCAAAAAAAAAAAAATTCCCTCAAACAAGGTGTCTCATAGGCTTATGCTAAAATTATATAGGATTCCAAGGTAGTTGTTGCAATGGAGATTCGCCTCCCCCCCCCCCCCACAAGAGTCTTCTGAATATCAACATCAAATACAGGGG
Source organism: Gymnobelideus leadbeateri (assembly GCA_011680675.1). Classification (NCBI taxonomy): domain Eukaryota; kingdom Metazoa; phylum Chordata; class Mammalia; order Diprotodontia; family Petauridae; genus Gymnobelideus; species Gymnobelideus leadbeateri. The sequence continues at coordinate 170,693 of WOXC01011726.1, forward strand.
AAGTGAGCAATAAGAGAGGGAAACAGCGTAATGAATGAGCGCCATCTTTGAGCCAGGAAGACCTGGGGTCAAGCTTTACCTCTGACACATGCAGACATACCTTGTTTTATTGTACTTTGCTTTTGAACTTCACAGATATTGTATTTTTCACAAATTGAAGGTTTGTGGCAAGCTTGTGTCGAGCATTTTTCCTACAGCATGCCCTCTCATTGTTTCTCTGTCACAATACATCAAACTTTTTCATTATTATTAATATTATGTCTATTATGGGGATCTGGATCAATGATCTTTGATGTTACTCTTATAACATTTTTTGGGGAAGCCACAAACCATCTCCATATAAGATGATGAACTTAATTGATAAATGCAGGATATGTTCTGATTGCTCCACCCACCACACATTTCCTGTCTCACTCCCTCTCCTTTGGCCTCCTTGTTCCCTGAGGATAATTTCAACAAAATTAAAATTAGGCCAATTAATAAACTTACATTGGCCTCAAGTGAAAGGAAGGTTCAATTGATGTAGCAAACTTCATTGTTGTCTTATTTTAAGAAATTGCTACAGCCACCCCAACTTTCAGCCATCCCAGCCCTATCAGTCAGTCACTATCAACATTGAGGTAAGACTCTCAAACAGCAAAAAGATTATATGACTCACTGAAGGCTCAGATGGTGGTTAACATTTTTAGCAATAAAGTATTTTTAAATTAAGGTATGTGCATTAGGTTTTTAGACACAATAGCATCTCACACTTAATGGACTACAGTATAGTATAAACATAACTTTTATATGCACCGGGAAAGCAGAAACATTTGTATGATTAGCTTTATCGCTATATATATATATATATATATATATATATATATATATATATATATATATATTTTTTTTTTTTTTTTTTTGTGGTGGCAACCTGCATTATCCCTGAGGTGTGTCTGTGCTGGCTTTGTGGCCTAGGGCAAGTCATTCTTAGTTCTCTAGGCAACTCTCGAAGATGACTTTTTTGCAAAGAAGGTGACAATCTGCAATGGCAGGGGTAGTTAACTCCTGTTGCCTTCCCTTATTCACATACCGCAGAATGGAGTTAGAGAAAATAGGGAAACCTTGTTAACTAGGCCCACTACAAATTTGTATTACATAATCTCACTGCAGCAAGGAAATCTCTTTATATTTCCATAATTGATTAGCTATTCTACTCACCAGAGAGGCCATTCTGAACCTTTTTATTCCTTTTTTTTTTTTTTTTTAAGCAATTAGGGTTAAGTAACTTGCTCAAGGTTACAGAGCCAGTCATTATTTATGTGTGGGTGCTCATTTTCTGAGGCCGGATCCGATCCTGGGTCATCCCAACTCTGGGGATGGCGCTCTTACTCACTGTGCCACCTGCTCCCTCAAGAATATCTTGCCTCATATTTTACCAAAAATAAACAGAGAAAAGATGAGAGATCCCTCTTCCTCATTCATCTCATATCACTCAGATATTTTCTCCCCGTATTCCCTCCTTTCCCATTATCTCACATGAAGAGTTGTTGGCCTCTTTCCTTGTCAAGGTAAAGCCCTTTACATATACCTTTGACTCCATTCCATGCTGTTTTCTCCAAAATGTGCTAACTTTCACTAATCTTTTCAGTTATTGTTCAGTCATTTTTTCAGTCATTTTTGACTCTTTTGTGACCCCATTGGAGGTTTTCTGGGCAAAGTTACTGGAGTGGTTTGCCATTTCCTTCCTCAGTTCATTTTACAGATTCAGAAACTGAGGAAAGCAGGGTTAAGTCATTTGCCCAGGATCACACAGTTAGTAAGTATTTTAGGCCAGATTTGAACTCATAAAGATGACACTCCTTGACTCCAAGTCTGGCACTACATCTGTTGTGCCAACCATCTCCTGAGTACTTCCTGTTCCTACAAATAAATTGTCTCCCACATCCTTAAAACACCTCCACTTTATTTATCCCCCTCCCATTAGTTGTTACTTTGTATGCCTCCTCTCCTTCATGTCTAACCTCCTCAAGAAGGCTGTTTACACTCCCTGCCTATACTTCCTCTTCTCTCACTGGATTCTAAAACTTCTTTTAATCTGGATCTTTGATCTAATTATTCAATTGAAATTGCTTTCTCTAAAACTACTGAAAGTCTTTTAATTTCCAAATATCATAGACTTTTCCTAGTCCTCATCTTTTACCTTAGAAACATTTGACATTTTTTTTGTCCTGGATCCTTTCTAGGGTATTGGTGGCATTGATTTCTTCTTATTCTCTTCCTATCTGTATGTCTCCTCAGTCTCCTTTCCTGTGTCTTCCTCCAGGTTATACCCACTAATTCTGGGTATCTCCAAAGCTCTTTCCTGGCCCTTCATGGTTTTGTTTTGTTTTTCCCTTCTTTTTTACTATCTCAGCTGATAACCTCATTAGTCAATGGATTAAATTATAACCTCTATACCAATAATTCCTAGATCTATTTTTCTTGCCCCAGTTTCTCCCCTGAGCATCACTACCTGCCTTTTGGATATCTCAATTCAAAATGTCCAAAACACAATTCATCATTCATTACCTTTTCACAGGCTTTTTCTCATGCTTGTGATCCTTTCTCTCATGCCTTCTTCAACACTTAAGCTCAAATCCTACATTATTAGTCCCCCTGCCTCTTTGTGTCTGCCTTCTAAGATTATACTCCATTTATTCTATATATAATTTGCATGTTGTCTCCCTCATTAAAATGTTAGCTTTTTGAAGGCAGGGACACATTTTGCCTTCCTTTGAATCTCCAGAGCTTGACATACAGAATACACTTAAGAAATGCACAACAGCTGACTGAGAGTTCTCTTTGTATTTCTCCTTTCTTCCCACTCTTGATTACTGTTTAGAGCATCACTGTCCTAGTCACTGACTGCAAACCTTGGCATCATTCTCTGCTCCCCATTCCCACTTACTCTGTGTGTCTGGTATGTTTCCAAATCTTGTCGTTTCTTCCTTTATAACATCTTTCGTACATGTCGCTTCTCTTTACTCCCCTAGCCAACACTCTGGTGTAGGCTCTCATCGCTTCATGCCTGTGTGATTATGGTAGACTTCAAATCGATCTCCCTGCCTAGTCTCCCCCATCTCAATCTTTTTTCTCCTCCACTACCATTGTTATTCCTAAAAGTATAGACCAGATTACGCCATCTGCTACTCATTAAACCCTAGTGGCTCCCTATTCCAGGGATAAATATAAAAATTTTCCATAAATAAATATAAAATTCTCTATTTGACTTTTATTAAAACCCTTCACAACCTGGCCCCTTCCTATCTTTCCAGTCTTGTTCCATTTCACTCCCTCCTATGATTCAGCAGCCTACCTATCCTGGCCCTGTTTTTCCTGAACATGACATTCCATTGGCTGACTCCATGCCCTTTTGCTAGCTATATCACCTGGCCTAGAATACTCTTCCTCCTCACCTGTATCTCCCAGCTTCCTTTAAGGTTTATTCCACTCAGAGTCTCCCTTCTGCCCGAGATCACCCTTTACTCTCAAGTGCCATTGCTAGTGCCTTCCCTTTGAGATTCCCTCCCTTTTTCACTGCACAAATATATATACACATATAAACATGTATATATACACATATAATATGTAATGTATCTGTGTTATATATACACAGACATTTATTTATCCCCCATTTATTCTTTCATTTATTTATCCACCCACCCATCATTCATCTATTTATTTACTTATTTGTTGTTTGCACAGTTTGCATGACATCAACTCCATTCCATTGTGACCTTGAAGGTGGAAACTGTTTTTGCTTTTGTCTGTATACCCAGAGCGTAGCACAGTACCTAGCACATAGGAAGCTCTTAATAAATACTTGTTGACTGACTGAAACTTCCATATACTAATTCAAACTCAGTTCTATTCCCTATCTGTATCAACACTAAGGATAGCAATGGGAACCATATTTCCTGAAGGTTCCTATATCATGGAAAAAGTTCTGCAAGAAGTCCAAAGTGAAGATATAATTCTTTTTGATGGCAAGCTTCTCCAGATGCTCCTGTTTTGCTCTCACTATTTCGTTAATTGAATTGTGTCCTGGACCACTACACAGTCCTCTCAGTGAGTTCCATAATCACTCATTAGAGATCTGCCTAGTCATTCACATCAGAAAAACAAAGCTGATAAGAAAAGTTCATTGATCAAATTGTGGCATGGAGGTAAATGGGCAAAACATTGAATTTCTCCACTAGGAGAGGTGTTTTAGGCAGGTGTTAGAAATAGACAGTGAATTGGGCACATAATTGAACAAAGGATAGGGATGAATAATATTTTGAAAACCATTGCTTTCAATGACCCAGAGATATTCCTTATCAACAAAGTCCCCCTTTTAAAAATGTATATATTTGAGTTGATGCTGTCTGACTGTAAATTACGGAGCAGCATTTTCTCAGAAGTATCTCTATTGGAGATGATTTAAAGGGAGTATCATGGATATAAGAATACTGTAGCATATAATAAGAATTTTTATATAAGACATAGCAACCAGTGCCTTGCATATATTAGATAATTAAGGCATGTTTATTTAATTGAATAAGGCATCATACATAGCATCTTGGGGTCCATTTTGAAGAGTGAAGGAAGAACAAGAAACTTTGGGCAAACAAATCAGCATCATCAAACTTGTTCTGAGATTTCCCAGGCCAGATGGGCTGTGGGTAAGCTGTCCATTTGTGTCTCTTGCATCAGTATTGTATTAGCAAAGTACTGGTATAGTAGTATAGGCAAGCCATCCAGAAAGTGTGTGATAGCAATCCATAGGCTTGAAAAGGGTGTAGCATTTTGGCCAAGGGCACCTATATCAAAGGAAGAGGTTCATTGCACCATGGTCACATTGTCTCATGGTTCTTTGCTGGTCTCCTGACACCAAACATAACTGTTACGCATAGGAAGCATGTACCTGGATATTGGTGATCTGGTGTGAGGAATTGCACCACACAGGTTAGTACCCTGGGCCAAAGTCTTAGTCAGTACAGGAGTAAAAAGTGAAAAAGAAAGTCTAACAAACAAGTTCCACAAACAGGACATATTTTCTGGTTATCTATGACATTTATATCACATGTAAGCAAGAGAGAGCATGTATGTATGCATGTATGTGGAGGGAAGTACAAAAAAGTACTTCTTCAGGTGTCCAAACTTTGATAATATTTTAAAAATATGAACAAAAGAAAAGGCAGAAGCATTTTTTCAAATTATAAAGTTTAAAAGATTACAAAACCATTAAACTTAAATTATCTTAGCTTGATCAGGTTAGGTGAGAAAACATGTTCTTTTAAGAAGAAATTTAGGGGGAAAATCTATTTTGATGTCACCCAACTCATTTTAACAAATTTCTCAGAATCCATCCTCCACTCCCCCCGTCCCCTAAGGACTTTCCAAAGCACAGGTCCCCTTTTCAGAATAGTTTAATCTAAAATTTTCTATCAGAGACTTCCAATTGTTGGCTACTCAGAGAAATAATAATAGTACTTGTCACACCTATCCATTTGGATAAGATTGCCGCAGCTCAGAAGATTCCTTGAGACTTCTTTGAGGGGGTAGGAGAAATTACTTATCACATTTCTAGCCATATTAGGAAGATTGAGGTTTCTTAATAGCAAAAAAAAGACAAAAATAATTTTCTAAACATATTGTCCAAGATCCTAGAAAGTCAGTAAACAAATATTTATTACATGTGCTTACATTATATTACTATATCCTACCGACTAAGATCCAAGGGTAGTTAATTTTAATTCCATACTGTTTATATTATGTACAATTATATATAAAATAATACAATGTGTTTTACATATATGCACGTGATATATGTATAATATATAATACATGTATATATGTATAATATAACACATACATATACACACGTTATATTATTTATTACTCTATTAAATGTACTGAAGAAATTTTTAATAATTTTGATAGTTTCCCTGAATTTGAGAGAATACACTCAAGACTTTTTATATTAATAGAGAGTATTTTAAATGCATGTACAATAATAATTGGGTCTAAAATGAGTCACAAAATCCAAGAATTTGAAATTTGGAATAAAGCTTGGCTGACAGTTCACCCCACACCTGAACCAGAGTCTTCACTAGAATGTACCTTTCAAGTGGCCATTCAGCCTCTACTTAAATACCACCAGTTAATGGGAAGCCACCACCTCTTGAAGCAGCCTGTTCCATGTTTAATGAGTTCTCTCGTTGCTAAGAAGTTTTTTTTCTTCTTCCTAGCATCTAGTCTAATGGAATACATATTGTCTGTGAAAGAAAACCCATTTTTCATCCTGGGAAAGGTTACCATCAGTCAGACATGTTAGAGTTGAATTTTTTGTTCCCTTTTTCATTTTGGTAATTTACAAAAATAACAGTGTTCCCACCCTAGGAATGTTGGACTTTATTCTTAACTTGTTTTTTCTTTTTGCTTCCTTTACAATCAGCAGCATCTCTTAAGTTTTGAAATTGGACTGAAAGAATTCTTGGTATAGGCATCAATACAAGATATCGGAAATTCTTAGGAAATGATATAACTTTTTAAAAAAATATAAAATGGACACCAGAGTACTTGCAAATACGCATACATGTGTGAGTGCATGCACACAGTCACACACACACAGAGGAACTGCTGAACTGTGATGTGATTGGATTAATAAGTTTCCAGTTGAGGAAGCTCCTCTTATTCTACCAATGCTCATAGGTCTCTTCTCTACAACACATAGTCTTAGAAAGTTGCTTAGGGCAGTGGAAAGGTAAGTGACTTGTCAAAGGTCATACAGCCAGTTTGTGTCAAAACAGGCATTGATACTAGCTCTTTCTATCACTAACTGGCTCTCTGGACACTTAATAAGCTTAATTTTTTTTTCTCTCTCTGTCTCCTACTCTCTCTTCTCTCTCCCACATACCCACAGTAAGAAAGGTATCTGTCTCTCTATATATTTAACATAAATCTCTCTCTATATATATGCCTAAATATATAACATAAATATGCCTGATATATATCTGTATCTACATGTCTGTCTATCCATCTATCTATCTTATCTATCTACTTATTTATCTCTCTCTCTATCCATGTCCACATACTCTCTCATGTACACTTATAGTTATCTCCCTCTGACTCTCTGTGTTGTATATCTATATATCAGATAGATGTAAATATATACACACACTTTAATACACATATATAGTTATCTGTCTCTGTTGGTTCCTCTCTCTTTTTCTCTATGTCTTTTTTTCATCTCTCTTTCTTCAGATAAACACACACACAAACACTCATTGTTTTGCCCTAAAACTGTGATTTCATCAGTATAAGGAGTTTCTAGTGAAGAGCTTCCCTTACCAATGCAGACACATACCTTCTTTGCAGTTTATGGTCTTCCCCCAAGTTGCCTGCATCACTGAAAATTCAAATGATTTGCCAATGGTTGTGTAGACTGAAAAATTCAAAGTGAAACTTGATTCTTGGTCTTCCTGATTTTAAGACTGTTTTATTCTTTTGCTTACATATGATTTTTTTTGCACTATGTTTTGTGGTAAGTCTGTCCATAATATTTATTGTGAGGTCCTCTTTTCAAATATTTTGATAAAAAATCTGGAAAAACTAAAAAGTACTTTATTTATTGTTCCTAGGTAGCATAGACACACAAGAGATGCCCCCAATAAAAGCTATAAAATCTATTTAGGCAAAAAATGATCCTCAACATGTTATAATTTCTGTTATCTTATTATAGACCCCCTTTCATAAAAATTGCATCAAACATGAGAAGTAGATTCACCCAAAATTTGCTCTACTGAGTTTAAATGAAAACTGACATGATTAGAACAATTATTAGAAACCACTTGGTTCCCTAAACTGTCCATTGGTATATTAGCATGCAAATGAAGATTGATAAACTTTTGATGCTCTTCTGTGACAACAAGTGACAACTGGAATCTATTTGGAAAATGAATTGGGATTCTTTTTATTAAATGTGATTCAGATCAGCTCAACAAACAATAAGTATTTACTAGGTATAATCTCCCAACATAACAGTCAGACTATTCAGTATTACATAAAACAAGTCTCCAAGGATAGTGACAATGCTAAAATAATTTGAGGAGGGAGAAAATATTTTCAGCTAGGGGTGTCAAGGAAGGCTTTAGGGAAGGGGTCACACTTACTCTAAGTTAAGCTTTGAAAGAAGATACCAATTCTATACATACCATGCCCCCTCTGTTAGAATGTAAGCTCCTTGAAGGTAGCAAGTCTAGCTAGCATGGATTGGTATTCCCAGCATGAAGTATAGTGGCTAACAAATAGTAATCACTTTTCATTCATTATTCTTTCATTCATGAAAACTGATAACAAATGCACACAGAATTAAAAAAAATTAATAGGAAGATCATACCCTAAATAATTAATGAGATAAGAGTGCTAGCTGCCCCATATGAGTATAAATCACCAAGATTAAATGATCTATATATCTCATGTGAAAGAACAGGTAAATGTGATTGCTAACCCACTGGTACAGATCTTTGAAAGTTTCCGAAGAGCCAGACAGGTACTCTAGGCCATTGGATAAATGGCCCAATTTTAAGAAGATTTAATGGAAGTCTTCAAATTCAGGTGAATTTTCTTTGATTACTAGAAAGTTTAGAATATTCTTTTAATTTAGTATTTTATTTTTTCCCTTAGCTACTTGCAAAAGCAATTTTCAACCTTCATTTTTAAAACTTTGAGTTTCAAATTCTCCCTTTTCCTTTCTCTGTAACCCACTCTCCATTGAGATGGCAAGTAATTCAATATATGTTATACATGTGTAGTCATGAAAAACATTAGCATTTTTAGTGGTTAGGCCATGCATTTTCAAATATGGCTAATGTGTTTATTTATTTTGCTTTATTATATAGTCTCAAATAAGGCCTTTTACTTTATTGGAAGAGATCGTGTTATGGTGGGACAAAGTAGTGCTAGTGATATCAAAAAGAAAGAGGGGAGAGAAAAGAGAAAAAGGAGAGGAGAAAAGAAGAAAGGACAGATTGATGAAACATTATTAACATTTAGGTAAGAAACCTTAGAGGATAGAATGTTGGACCTGGAGTCAGGAAGACCTGAGTTCTAATTCTAATTCCAATTCCAATTCTAATTCTAATTCTAACTTACTAACTCTGTTGCCCTGTGTAAGTTACTAAATCTCTAACTTATTTTTTCTCAATCATAAAATGGTGACCACAATAGCACCTTTCTCACAGGGCTGTTGTGAGAATCAAATGATATAACACTTGTAAAGTATTTATTAGCACAGTGAAAGAAACTTAAATTGCTTATAGAAAAAAAGCCAACATTTAGAAGGGAACACAGACAAAGAGGGCAGTATCAAAACTATGGTGTAACATTTAATGTATGCTTTTGAAAAACTGCACATAATAGAAAGAAAAGGTGACAAATTTAAACCTCTATTTTTCTGCTCTTTGTAGAGGGAATTGTCAAAGTTTATCAAAATCATAATACAAGCTTTTGGGAAAAAAACAGCCTTAACTATGTTTTATCCTTTGATAGGATTAGTAATACTAATAGATCAGAGGAATATTATAAATGTAATTGACCTAGATTTTAGGAAAATATATTTTAAAGATTCTCATGTTGTTGATGGAGGTGTAAATAGTAGTACATCTAAGTGAATTCAAAGCTAGTTAAATGGAGAGACCAAAATAATAATAATTAATGGTTCAAAATATACTTGAAAGGTCTAGGAAAGCATCACAGGGACATATGCTTGTCAATGTGAAATTTGATATTTTTATCAATGATTTAGATAAATGTTATGCTTGTCAAATTGATGATACAAAGCAATCACCTTCAATAATAGTAATAATAATGACACCTAGCATTTATACAGCACTAAAATGCTATATTAAATACTATATAAACTTGAAAAGATTTGATAAGGTGCTTCACCAATATTATCTCATTTGATTCTCACAAAAACCCTTAGAGGCAGGTATTATTATTACCTCCAATTTACAGTTGAGGAAACTGAGGCAAAGTTAGATTAAGTGACCTGACCAGGGTCCAATGGGCTACTGTTTGAGAATATATTTGAACTTAGATTTCCTTAAACTCAGGTATACTATTCTACATAGATGGAGTTGGAGGTATTGATTTTTAATAGACTTACAAATTCAGTATGAATTAAAATTATGATTTTTTATCAGCTGGACTTGTTATTTCTTTCCTCTAGTTGAGCAATATCCCTTCCTCATGCTATGCTAGATATAATTTTAAAGTGTAATCTGGGTCATTGAAAGGTTAAGTAGTTTACCAATGTAACACAGATGGTATGTTTCAGAAGCAGGACTTGAACCCAAATCTGCCTGATTCTAAGCCTGGATATCTATCTGGTATAAGTCTTATTCCCCCTAAAGAAGTTGAAGTAACAAGCAAAAATCCTAATATATTCCTAGCCTTCAGTGAGGTGTAGTGATCAACACTCAAGAGGCGACAGTGTTGCATTACTTTGCTGTGGTCAGATGTCATCTGGAACATTGGATTAAATACATGACCAGATTAAATTTAAAACTGGGGCAATGACTCCCTGTTACTTATTAATAATACAGAGTGTACCAAAAGTCTTAGTGTTGTTTTAAATAGCTCCTATATGTTTAAGATCATCAAAGGCTTAAAAATCTTTTGAGGGAAGATTTCCATACAAAATCATTGTGATTGGTTTTCAGTGGAGACAACGTGTTTGATTTTCGATCCTTTTCTGTCTTTTATGTTTCCTCCACATTTAAATCACTGACTTGTGGTGGCAAAGGGGCCTAGGGTAGTTCAGACACTATGAGCTATACTGTGCAGGGTTGCCTAAGATGAACAGGTCATAGTGGAGAGTTCTGACAAAAGGTGATTCACTGGAGAAGGAAATGGCAAACTGCTCCAGTATCTTTGCCAGTAAAACCCCATAGACCATATTAAAATGATTAAAAGAGAAGATATTGCAAGATGAGCCACTCAGGGTGCAAGGTATCCAACTTATAGAAGATTGTAGGACAACTACAAGAAGCTCCAGAAAGAATAAAGGCTTTGGGAGATAGTGGAGGATAGAAGGGCCTGGCGTCCATGGGATTATAAAGAGTTGAGCATGACTTAAGGACAACAGCAGCAGCAGCACCACTAGCAACAACAGCAACAGCCACAACCACAACAACAACAATCACAACCGTGACACAACTGGATCTACTCTTTCATTGGCACATTACACTCCCTCTGCCAGTGCAAGTAGCACCTTCTCTGGAATTTAGGGTCTGAAGAGTGCTTCCTAGCACATTGAAAGATTATGTGACTTGCCCAGGTCCACACAGTGTGTCTCAGGTGTGAGATCTGGACCCATATCATCCTGGCTTTGAGACCGGCTCTCTATCCACTATAATGTGTGACAACAATGACTGCAATTTATATAGAATTTGATGTTTGCAAAAAAACCCTTATGTTGATTATATCATTTGAGGTTCCCAACAATTTTATGAGGTATGAATAAGGATTGCCACACCCATTTTACAGATGAGGAGACTGAGGCTTAATTAGAGGGACCCTTATAACTCGTGTTAGCTACAATTTATTTCACTAATCACTAATAACCCTTCTTGTATATTATTACTTTATCGGTGTGTTTTAATAATAATATTATATTCTACAGCAAGTAATTTAGATTTAGATAGGATAGTTTTTAATAACAAGTACCCCATCTAAATCTAAATTACTTGCTATAGAATATGTTACAAAATCTAAATTGCATGCTATAGAATATATACAACTGGGTCTCAATGCATTTGAATAATGCAGTATTTGATTTAGTTTTAATTATTAAAAGATACAGATGACATTTAATGAGAGCCAAAAGTCGATTAAAATGATGTGAGCTAGTTGAGATTTTACTAAGGCTCTATGTTGTCAGCCTTCATGTGCCTATTTAAAAAAAATCATTTTGCATTTCCATAAGGATGGAAACAATGACTACATTTTACATATAGATTTTCAACACTGAATAGTATGAATTTGAATAATACAGCCACTTTACAGGATTCATTATTGTTACTAATCAGGACTCAATTGTACATGCATATACACTTTGAAGTATAGCTATATTCATAAATGCTTTTTTTCTTCTCATTTTTTGTATATTAGGAAGTTGTTCTCCTTCTTCTAGAGAATCTTGAGTTAGCAAAGGACAAAAGCCTTAAGCAATTCCATAAGACTTTTGATTTTCACTTTGAGAGTATAACCCAAGGTTAGCCTCCTAGCACTTGGCAGATCATTTTAAGAGGTAGAACTCCCAGGGAAGATTTCTTATAGCAACTCGAAATGCCGCTTGTTAGCTAACTATAAGTCCAAGAACATTCCAATTTCATACTCTCACTCTCCCTGAATTATTTTGCTCAAAAAAAAATAGATAGAAGTGGAGATTAACAGATGACACCTTGATCTCTACCAGTCACTATCCTACAAACACTAGAAAAAGAGATTGCAATTTTCCTATAACAAAAAGAAAGCTGAGCAGCTTTGGATCTGAACTAGCATCACCTGAATAGGAGGAATGACATTGTTATCACCCCAAAGGGGCCACATATTTGTAGGCATTCCTGTCACCAGCAAACTGTAAAAATAATTGTAGATATTAAAGAATATGTCTTATAAAAATAATAATAATTATTATATATAATTATTAATAGTAATAATAATAATGTCTTTTGCACAAAGAAGTCTCATGTATAACTTTTTGCTTCTCTTTACTTACCCTGAAGCTTGTTCACTTGTTTCAGTTGTGTTCAACTCTTTGTTACTCCATTTGGGGTTTTCTTAGCAAAGATACTGTAGTGATTTGCCCTTTCCTTCTCCAGCTTGTTTTACAGATCAGGATATTGAGGCAAATAGGCTTAAGTGACTTGCCCAGGATCATACATCTAAGAAGTGTCTGGCACAAGATTTGAACTCATGAAGATGAGTTTCCCAGTGCTTTATCCACTGTGCCACCTAGTTGCTCCTGTGCCAAAGCTAGGTTGCCACAAAACATTTGGAGAGGCATGTGACACCAAATTATTGAATGGAAATTGATAGGAAAACTGAACAAGTCTGCCTCTCATTTAATGTCCTTGAACTCAAACAGCCTTCATTCTAGTTGTTATAATCAGTGGCCCAAATTTAGCACCAGAGAATTATCCTCTGCCAAGAAGCCGGAAATACTTGTTTTCCATAGACATGAACTAAATAGATTTTTTCTATTTAGGTGCTTTTTGTTGTTTCAGGTTGGTGACATTGGAAACTAGTTAGAAAGTGAAAGATGAATTTTAATTGGAGTAATTCTAATCCCATTGATCTAAGCTATCTTTATTTTCTTTTTTTAATTTCAAGAGTCAGTTTGTTTTATTGAAAGTTTTGTGTTCCAAAGGGGAAAAAATCCACAAATTTTTCTTTGCAAAAGTAATAATACTTTGTATGTGAATAGTATTTTAAAGTTTAAAAACACTCTCCTCCTAACATTCCATTTTGGTATGGAATACAAGTTCTGTCTTCCCCAAAATACAGAGAAGGGATGTGAAGGTTAGAGAAAAGTAAATTACCCATGATCACCAGGATTCAGAAAAAAAGTACAGGTCTTCTAATTCTGTTGTTCCTTCTAGTTTCTGAAATAGTGCCTGTACATACAATCATCTTAGGAGGAGTGACCCATCAGCCATGAGTGTGTTATTTTTTGGAAATTGTTACCAATGGCTAACTTGACCATTTTGCTGAATGCACTGGTTCTGTATTCAGATACCCCCACATATTTCTGAACTTCAGAAAAGTTTGAGCATATAAAATTAAGAAAGGAAGTTACTTCTGTGGAGAAGGGACAAGTCATCTTCACCAAGTACCAACCAACTGCTATATACAGAGTGGGCAAGCCAGACTCATTGAAATGGCAGAGCACCCTGAGGGAGAGAGAGAAAGCAGCATGAGCCAGGTGGATCAAACCAGCACCACCATCTTGACCACGTCTAAGTCAATCTACCTGAACCTAAGAACCTTGGGGATGGCTGTGACCCCCAAACTAGACCTGCTTCCTGCCCCCATCATCAACATTGACAGGTGAAATCATTCTGGAGAGGGAGACCACCTTATTCATCTCCATTAGAAACAATTAAAGATCAATGGACATCCTAAGAGAGAGAGAGAAGACAGCACGTACAAAGCAAGGCAAACTACCAGCACTTCCTTGATTACCATCTTTCCTCAAATACAATGGAGACAGTTCAGAACTGTAAACCCAAGAATCTTTGAAAAAGAATTGTTCATAACCATCATTCTTGGAATTAACCCCTGTGGTGATACAAGTCTAGCAACTGTTCTTTCAGGTGCTACAGCCATATCTATCAAAGATCAAGAAAAGCAGGTTCTTGTCAATATAGTCCTTGTCCTTCATAGTCCTTGACCTTCAGTCTATTACTTCCAATGTGTCCTGATGAGGTAGACCTTTTGTCCATTCTCCAGTGCACTGATGGTCACTGACCTCTTTGTGCCCTGGAAGCCTCCATACTTCTCTCTTCTGTCTGTTCTATTACTACTTCTGTGTTTGGAGCACTGGACAGATCTTTGTATCAGGCAGGTTTTATTGTTGTTGTTGTTGTTGTTAGGGGAAAAATGTAGCAAAAAATTACTAATGAAACTCTGTGTGTGTACATGCAACATTAAATACAGTAGCAGCTCTTCTAAGGAGCCTGGGGAATCTTGATTCCTGTCAAACTGCAAATGGATGTTGTATCGATAAAAAATGGTATTAATATGTAAATGTAGAATCAGTAAAAATAATAAAAATGTTTTCTCAAAAATGATTCTCTCCAAGAGTTCAAAAACACAAAATGATATTTTATCAGTAGAAATGGGCATTTAAAAAAAGGCATTACCATCTACTTTGTCCCTACACCTTAAGGACCCTGGAACTTTTCTTTCAAACTTGTAGCTGAAACCTCCCATATGTGTTCCCTCCTTCAATGTGACCTCCTTGAGAACAGAAGCTGTCCTATTTTCATATTTTTGGCATTAAAATATTTATTTATTTTATTTTTAGTTTTCAACATTCACTTTTATAAGATTTTTAGTTCTAGATTTTTCTTTCCCTCCCTCCTCTCCCCCCTTCCCAAAATGGCATGCAATCTGATATAGACTATATATGTACATGAATATTAAACACATTTTCACATTAGTCATGTTTAAAGAAGAATTAGAAGAAACAACAACAAAAAGAGAGCAAAGAGTATGCTTCAATCTGCATTCAGATTCCATGGTCCTTTTTTTTTTTTTAAATGTGGCTAGTATTTTCCATAATGAGTCTTTTGGAGTCATCTTAGATCCTTGCATTGCTGCAAAGAACTTGGTCTATCAAGGTTAGTTTAAGCACAATGTTTCTGTTATTTTGTACAATGTTCTCCTGGTTCTGCTCACTTCACTCAGCATTAGTTCATGTAAGTCTTTACACGTTTTTCTGAAGTTGA
Source organism: Gymnobelideus leadbeateri (assembly GCA_011680675.1). Lineage (NCBI taxonomy): Eukaryota > Metazoa > Chordata > Mammalia > Diprotodontia > Petauridae > Gymnobelideus > Gymnobelideus leadbeateri. The sequence continues at coordinate 186,217 of WOXC01011726.1, forward strand.
CCTGCTCATCATTTCTTATAGAGCAATAGTATTCCACCACATTCATATACCAAACTTGTTCAGCCATTTCCTAGTTGATGGGCATCCCCTTAACTTCCAGTTCTTGGCCACCACAAGAAGAACTGCTAGAAATATTTTTCTACATGTGGGTCCTTTTCACATTTTATGATGTCTTTGGGGTACAGACATACCTATGCTATTGGCACCTTTCTATTTGTATTCTCAGCACAGCATAGTGAGTGCTTAATAAATGCCACATTCATTCATTAATCCATTCTTTCATTCATTCATCTATTCATTCATTCATTCATTCTTGTATATACCTCTGGGAATGCAGGTTTGAATTGTTCATAGGTAAACTGGGTAATTAAAAAAGACAATAAGTGATTCTTCCTTTATTTAGGTTGAGTCCTTTTTCATTTTCTCATCTGATCTCTCCTGAGCTATTGCAATAACTTCCTTCTCCCTTCTTTAGATCCCTTCTCCTCTGATGAGAAGTTTCACTTCCTCTCTCACTCTCCTCCACATGACCATTTAAAGGATATTCCTAAAATATCCCCATATCATTTTCAAACTAAAAAATCTTTAATGGCTTCTTATTATTTCTAAGAAAATAATAAAAGTGTTTTAGCCAGTGTGTAAACACCCCCTTTCTGGCTTCTACCAACCTTTCCAGTATTATGAAATTTTGGTCTCCTTTCCAGCTAAAATGACTTAAAAGATTTTGCCTAAAATATAGCATTCCATCCATATCTCTAAGAGAGTGTCTAGAGTATAGTAGGTTCTCAATAACTGGTTACTGAGTTGAATCAAATGGAGTTTAATTGAATCTTTCATTTTGTGTCTTTGCTCACTCTGTCCCCTTATAGCAGCAAGCACCCTAACATACTCAGGATGGCTGCTAGCACAGGTTTTTTGATCTGCTTTTCTAAAGGAAAGCAACTCAAAATGGGTTAACTATCTTGCTTTAATCAAAAATTTATCATTTACCTAGTTCAGAGGAAAAAGACAACATTTTGAACTTAAGAGAATACAAACAGAAGTTATAAGCAGAAGTTACAAGCAGACAGAGAAACAGAGAAACAGACCAGCAGACAGGGCTTCCAGCTGTCTGACCATCACATCCATACTTCCTTAGTTACCAGAGAGGGAAGCACCAACATCTGGGTTTTCAAAGCCAGGGGGCTCAACAGCTGCCCAGACTCTCATCTGGTCAAATCACGTAACTCTTCCCAAAGTGAGCCCCAAAGCAAAAAACCTCACATCAGGTCAGATAACACTCTGAAGTGCAGCTGAACCAGATGAAAAGGCCTTGGGGAAATGTTTAGCAAAATCAACAAAAATACAGTGAAACGTAGAAAATGTTAATTCATGGTTTTCTAAGTCAATCTGCAGCCCACAGAGTTTGACCCCACTCATTTAGTCTTTCTCATTTTGTAGATGAGGAAAGTAGTAGACATTAGGTGACTTACCCAATGTCAAGCAGGAAAGAGTTATGATTTGAAAGTAGGTCATAGTAGCATAGAGTCAGAAGGGAACTTAGTGGCATCTAGTCCATCAACCTCATTTTACAGATAGTAAAACTAAGGCCAAGAGAAGTTACATGACTTACCCAAGGTCACACAGACCAGGACAGAAGCACCAAATCCCAGCACTATTTATACTGTTTCTTACTTGGTACAGAAGTCATTTTTACTTATCATTTAATAAGCATGTATTACATTCCTGTTATGTGCTATGTACTGTGCTAGGTATTAGGGATGCAAATATGAGGCTGAAATCATACTTACTGTCAAGAAGTTTATACTAACACCTCTCTCCCTCCCCAGAGGGACCTGCTTCAGTCAAGTGTAAGCACTTTGAGGATCAGGGGCATTTCTTCTTTTTTTTTCCATTTTTTTAAAAATTAATTTATTAGTTTAGTTTCAGTTAACAAGATTCAATTCCATAGTTCCTTGATTTTCAAATTTCCTTTACTTCCCTCTCCCCTCCCCTCATGACAGCATATAGTACAGTATAGGGTCTGCAAATGCATTCATATTAAACATTATTCCAATTACAAAGGCATATTGTACTAGGTGGGATGAAAGATGGTAAGGAAGAAGTAAAACCAAACAATGAGAAGAACAAGATCATTTAGTTTGCTTCCATCAGGATTCAGGCTCAGTTCTTTCTAGTTATATCTCTGGATGGCGCATTTCTCACTTTCTTGAGTCATTCGGGATTAACTTATATCACTGCATTGCTGAAAAGAGTCCAGTCTGTCATAGTTGGTCGTCACAGATATGGTATGTCTGTGATTGTATAGAAATTTCTTCTGATTCTACTCTTCTCGCTCAGCATCAGTTTGTATAAGTCTCTCCAGGTAATTATGAAATCCGTCACCTCCTCGTTTCTTATAGCACAATAAAATTCCATTACATTCATATACCACAACTTGTTTAGCCATTCCCCAATTGATGGGCACCCCTTTAGTTTCCAATTCTTTGCAACCACAAAAAGGGCTGCTAAAAATATTTTTGTACATATGGTTCTTCCTCCCACTACTATGATCTCTTTGGGATATAAACCTAGGAGTGGTATGGCTGGGTCAAAGGGTATGAAATTATTTATAATCCTTTGGGCATAATTCCAGATTGCTCTCCAGAATGGTTGGATAAGTTCACAACTCCACCAGCAATGTATTAGCGTTCCAATTTGCCCACATCCTCTCCAGCATTTGTCACTTTCTTGTTTTGTCATCTTAGCCAATCTGACTGGAGAGATGTGGTATCTCAGAGTTGTTTTGATTTTCATTTCTCTAATTAATAGTGATTTAGAGCATTTCTTCATATGCTTATAGATATCTTTAATTTCTTTCTCTGAAAACTTCCTGTTCATATCCTTTGACCATTTATCAATTGGGGAATGACTTGTATTCATATAGATTTGGCTCAGTTCTCTATAAATTTTAGAAATGAGTCCTTTATCAGAGACACAAGTTGTAAAAATTCTTTCCCAATTTCCCACCTCCCTCTTGATCTTGGTTACATTGGCTTTGTTTGTGCAGAAGCTTTTCAATTTAATGTAATCAAAATTATCCATTTTGCATTTTATAATGCTCTCTAATTCTTGTTTGGTCCTAAAATCTTCCCCTCTCCACAGATCTGTCAGGTAAACTATTCCTTGCTTTCCCAAATTGCTTACAGTATCATCCTTTACACTTAGATCATGCACCCATTTAGACTTGATTTTGGTATATGGTGTTAGATAGTGATCTATGCCCAGTTTCTGCCATACTGTATTCCAGTTTTCCCAGCAGTTTTTGTCAAATAGTGCATTCTTATCCCCAAAAATGGGGTCTTTGGATTTATCGAACAATAGATTGCTATATTCATTAACTGCTGGGTCTCCTGCACCTAATCTATTCCATTGATCCACTACTCTACACCTCTGCCAGTACCAAGCAGTTTTGATGACTGCTGCTGTATAATACAGATTAAGATCTGGCATAGCTAGTCCACCTTCCCTAGCATTTCTTTTCATTAATTCCCTTGATATTCTAGACCGTTTGTTTTCCAAATAAATTTTGTTATTATTTTGTCTAACTCTACAAAGTAGTTTTTTGGTAAATTGATTGGAATTGCACTAAATATATAATTTAGTTTGGGTAAAATTGTCATTTTTATTATATTAGCTCGACCCAGCCATGAGCAATTGATATTTTTCCAACTATTTAGATCTGTTTTTATTTGTGTGAGAAGTGTTTTGTAGTTGTGATCATATAGATTCTGGGTTTGTTTTGGCAAGTAGATTCCCAAATATTTTATAATGTCTACAGTGACTTTAAATGGGATTTCTCTTTCTATCTCTTGCTGTTGAGTTTTATTAGAGATGTACAGGAATGCTGAGGATTTATGTGGGTTTATTTTATATCCTGCAACTTTGCCAAATTTATTTATTGTCTCAAGTAACTTTTTACTTGATTCTCTAGGATTCTCTAAGTATATCATCATATCATCTGCAAAGAGTGACAGCTTGGTCACTTCTTTGCCTAATTTGATTCCTTTGATTTCTTTTTCTTCTCTAATTGCTACTGCTAACGTTTCAAGTACCAGATTGAATAAGAGGGGTGATAGTGGACACCCTTGTTTCACTCCTGATCTTAAGGCTTCTAGTTTATCCCCATTGCATATAATACTTGCTGATGGTTTTAGATAGATGCTAGCAACTATTTTAAGGAAGGCTCCATTTATTCCTATACTTTCTAGTGTTTTTAATAGGAATGGATGTTGTACTTTGTCAAAAGCCTTTTCTGCATCTATTGAGATGATCATGTGGTTTTTGCTAGTTTTGTTGTTGATATGCTCAATTATATTGATGGTTTTCCTAATATTAAACCATCCTTGCATTCCTGGAATGAATCCTACCTGATCAGGGTGTATTATTTTTGTGATAAGTTGTTGGAGTCTTTTGGCTAATATTTTATTTAGAATTTTTGCGTCTAAATTCATGAGGGAGATTGGTCTATAATTTTCTTTCTCTGTTTTATCTCTTCCTGATTTAGGAATCAGTACCATATTTGTGTCATAGAAAGAGTTTGGTAGGACTCCTTCTTCACTAATTTTCCCAAATAGTTTGTAGAGTATTGGAATCAATTGTTCTTTAAATGTTTGATAGAATTCACTAGTGAACCCATCTGGCCCTGGAGATTTTTTCCTAGGGAGTTCATTGATGGCTTGTTTGATTTCTTTTTCTGAGATGGGGTTATTTAGGTAATTCACTTCCTCTTCAGTTAATCTGGGCAATTTGTGATTTTGTAAATATTCATCCATTTCACTAAGATTGTCATATTTATGTGCATACAATTGGGAAAAATAATTCCTCATTATTTTTTTGATTTCCTCTTCATTGGAGGTAGATTCACCCTTTTTATTTTTGATACTCATAATTTGGTTTTCTTCTTTCTTTTTTTTATCATATTGACTAAGGGTCTATCAATTTTGTTGATTTTTCATAAAACCAGCTCTTAGTTTTATTTATTAATTCAATGGTTTTCTTAATTTCAATTTTATTAATCTCACCTTTGGTTTTCAATATTTCTAATTTAGTACTAAATTGGGGATTTTCAATTTGTTCTTTTTCTAGCTTTTTCAATTGCATGTCCAATTCATTGACCTCCCTTCTCTCTGCTTTAATTAAGTATGCACTCAGGGATATAAAACTTCCCTGAGAACTGCCTTTAGTTCGTCCCACAAATTTTGGTATGTTGTTTCATTATTATCATTCTCTTGAATGAAATTATTGATTGTTTCTATAATTTCTTCTTTGACCCACCAATTTTTTAGGATTAAATTGTTTAGTTTCCAATTAGTTTTTAGTCTATCTTTCCATGGCCCTTTATTGCATATAATTTTTATTGCATCATGATCTGAGAATGATGCGCTTACTATTTCTGCCTTTCTGCACTGGATTGTGAGGTTTTTATGCCCTAGTACATGGTCTATTTTTGAGTATGTACCATGCACTGCTGAAAAGAAAGTAAATTCCTTTTTATCCCCATTCAGTTTTCTCCAGAGATCCATCATATCTAGTCTCTCTAAGATTCTATTCACCTCCTTAACTTCTTTCTTGTTTATTTTGAGGTTAGATTTATCGAGTTCAGAGAGGGGGAGATTAAGGTCCCCACTAGTATAGTTTTGCTATCTATTTCTTCCTCTAATTCCTTTAACTTCTCCTCTAGGAATTTGGATGCTATACCACTTGGTGCATATATATTAAGTAGTGATATTGCTTCATTCTCAATGGTGCCTTTTAGTAGGATATAGTTTCCTTCCTTATCTCTTTTAATTAGATCTATTTTTGCTTTTGCTTTATCTGAGATAAGTATTGCTACCCCTGCTTTTTTTACTTTAGCTGAGGCATAATAAATTTTACTCCAACCTTTTCCCTTTACCCTGTGGGTATCCCTTTGTTTCAAATGTGTTTCTTGAAGACAGCATATTGTAGGATTATGGTTTTTAATCCATTCTGCTATCCGCCTCTGTTTTATGGGAGAGTTCATCCCATTCACATTCACAGTAATGATGACTATCTGTCTCTTCCCCTCCATCCTATTCCCTCCCCTGTTTATGTTTTTGTTTCTTCCTTCTCCCTTCCCCTCCTTGAAGTTTTCCCTTTTGACTGCCCCCTCCCTCAGTGTTCCCACCCAGTGACCCCCCTTCTTAACCTACCCTCTCCCCTTACTACTATTTCCCTCCCTTATAATCCCTCCCTTTAGTCTCCTCCTTTTCATCCCCCCCTTACCCTCCCACTATCTACAGGACACAACAAATTTTTATACTTATCAGAGTAAATTACTCCCCGTTTGATTCCAAACCAATGAGAGTAAATTTCAAACAATGCTCCTCTCCCTCCCTCCAATTCCTCTATTTAATGAATTTATGTGTCTATTCACATTAGATTCTTAAACTTCACTGATTAATTTGATCCTTCTTTGAACCAGAACCAGTGAGAATAGTGTTTAAATGATGTTCCTCTCCCTCTTACTTTCCCTTCTTCTATAGTGTGTTTTGATGCCTCTTCAAATGGCATATTTTACCTTTTCCTAGCTCATCCTTTCCTTTTTCCCATTACAGTACCATTGATCCCCTTAATAGTCTTTTTTTTTTTTAGACTCCATGTTAGTGCATTCATATCCACACCTTCTAAGTATAACCCTTTTGCAGGTCATGATAATCATAGAGATTTCAAATATTGACAGTTATCAGCTCCACATATAGGGATGTGAACATTTTGCTCTTGTTGCATCCCAGGTAATGAGCTTGTGTTTGTGGGTGTGGGTGTGTGCACTTCTGCATGTGTGAGTCTCTGTTACCCTTGTTTACCTTTTTATGTTCTTCTGGAGTCTTGTAATTGGAGATCAAATTTTCCATTGAGCTCTGGCTTTTTCATTAGGAAAGTCTGGAAGTCCCTTACTTCATTAAACATCCATCTCCTTGCCTGAAAGATTATGCTCAGTTTTGCTGGGTAGTTAATCCTTGGTTGTAGTCCTAGCTCTCTTGCCCTACAAAATATCAAATTCCAGTCCCTCTGCTCTTTTAATGTAGAAGCTGCTAGGTTCTGTGTGATCCTAACTGTAGTTCCTCGATATTTGAATTGTTTCTTTTTGGCTGCTTGTAGAATTTTTTCTTTAATCTTGTAATTCTGGAATTTGGCTACTATATTTCTTGGAGTTTTCAGTTTAGGATCTCTTTCAGGAGGAGTCCAGTGAATTCTATCAATAGCTATTTTATCTTCTGATTCCAGGACCTCAGGACAGTTTTCTTTGACAATCTCTTGGACGATGTTGTCTAGACTGCTTTTCTCATCATGGCTTTCTGGTAGACCAATAATTCTTAGGTTATCTCTCCTGGATCTGTTCTCTAGGTCAGTTATTTTTCCAGTGAGATATTTTACATTTTCTTGCAATTTTTCGATCATCTTGTTTTTTCGATTGACTCCTGCTGCATCATAGAGTTCTGAGTTTCAGTTTGGTTGTATCTAATTTTTAGTGAATTATGGTCTTCAGTAAGTTTTTGAAGTTACTTTTTTAGGGAGGTATTTTCTTTTTCCAAGTTGGTCATTGCCTCCCTGATTTGGTCTTTAAAATTTTTCTTAAGCTCCTCCAGGAATGCTATTTGGGCTTGAGACCAGATCATGTTTCCTTATGTGGTCTCTGGTGTGGGCAGAGAGTCTATACTGCCCTGTGTGTTTTGTTGTTCTTGCCCTGCATAGTATGCTCGAATAGACTTTCTTGCCTTCCCCTTCTCCTTTTCAGCTTCCTTCCTTCCCATTGTGACTTCCTGTTTCTTAGTGTCTCAGGCTATGAGTTTGGGGCCTGGTCCTTGACTTTAAATACCTCTGGGTGGCTAGTTTATGGCTAAGTCAGGGAAGTCAGTGAGGAATGTAGATGTGTAGGAGGGGATGAGTCTGACCACTTCAGATTTCTGCCTCTATACCCCTGGGCTATAAGTAGGCTTTTGTTGGTGAGGTGAGGTGGGGCTAGTTGGGTCCCCTCCCTCTCTTCTCTTCAGTTTCCTGGCTGTCTCAGTTACACCCTTTCTTGGAGATTCTCAAGCCTGAGGCTATTTCCATTAACTTGGAATTTCAATCTGGGTGGGAGACTTATCTTTGGGTTTTCTGCTTCATGAAGGAGGGATGGGAGGATCGGAGCAGCTAGAATTTACTTTGCCATTCCAGCCCCTGTATCATACAGGCAGGCAGTTTCTAAATTTCCAGGCTGGGGGCTGAATGCAGCCTGAGAAGCCACTCTCTCCACTGGGGGCCCGACTCTCCTACCTGGCTCCAATGATCCGTTCCTTCTTCAAGATGACTGCGATTCATCCTTGGTAAGTCTGCAGGCTGGGGCTTTTTCTCTCTCTGGTGTAGTCTGCTTGCCTGCTCTTAGGTCTGAGCTGTGCAGACCCCACGCACTCTGCGCTCGACCTGTGCGGACACTCTGGGCAACCTCCTGGGCTGGATTCTGCCACACTCTGTCTTCCACTGGGCTTCGTCACTCTGGAATCTGCTCAGATTTACCCTTTTGGACTCTTCTTTTTTTTCCTTTTACATCTCCAAGACCTTGCACTTATTAGGTGCTTAACAAATGTCTTTTGATTTTAATTGACTGTATAATTTTGCAAAGAAATATTAAATTTAGATTGTTTACAAATACAGAAGGGTTCTTGAATGCATATTTATTATACAGTTACGGAACAACATTTACTGCATCCTAACCAAGGCCATAAAGAATGCTTTTGCTTGATTGTGCAGCCGAGCAAATTGAGAATACACCAGTGCTATGAACATTATTTCTTTTGTGGGAGAAAAAAGAAAATAAGCATTCAGCAAGCAACAGGATAAAAGGACCTAATGTGTTTGCTTGCCTCATGAGGCTTTTGAAAGCCCTTTGCTGATGTTTTCTTGAGCTTCCCATTGATACTGTGTTGGTGAATAATTATTTGAAGATAGGGCCAAAAGTAAATACTCCGTTTCAAGGATTGGCTCACATTGTTAGCTAATGTAATGGGAGTTACGAAGGGCCAATTAAAAAAAATAAGACAGAAATTACAGCTTGTTCAGACCATTGTCCTAGGTATGGAATTTCTAAATAAGTACTCATATCAGACATCATCCCCTCTGAGACCTCTGTCTGGAACCACCATCAAAATAAGTACTACCCCACGGAGGGGGTGTTTTCAGCCCATTTTCTTTCACGTGGTATGTATGTGGGTGCTTCATGAAGCAAGTCATCATTTTGTTCTTTTTCTCCCACATAAATTATTATAAGCCTCAATGAGATAATGTTAAAAGATTGAAATGAGTGCTAACCTAAGCTCTGAGCAAGAGCTGGAAAGGACTTTGGAGACTATCCACTTTTAGCTCCCTTATTTTATGGATGAGGAAGCTGTGGCCCAGGATAGGGAGGTGACCCACCATGAGCACACAGCTACTAAGTGTCAGAGGAGGGATTTAAATCCAAATCCTTCCTGATTCCAGGGCTACGATCTCCCCAAATACATTCATTTGGGAAGGATTCTTGGATGAGATTGTGTGTGTACTTCCTTTCACATTACTCTTCCACTATTACTGTAAGAAAGGCAGCTATGCAGGACTATGCTAGGGGCCACTTTGTACTTACTTAGTTGTATGGATATCCATTGAGCAAAGACTTCATGACCAAATAAGTAGTCAGGTTCCTGGTAGTGAACAACTCTGTATTTAGCTAGGTTGGTATTTGGAACACAGATACAGTCAACTTCTAGGACTTAAATCAGTAGAACCCATAACACTCCTCATCCCCTGGCATATACTTCAAGAAGGCCAACCATTTGCCTGCCATGATGCACATAAGAATATGAATTGGTGGAATTGCTAACAAAAATTGGTGACTGAGAAAACATTAGCTAGTGTCAAATTATGTGCCTTCATTTTATTTATAAAACTTTATGAGAATGACCACATGTGTCAAGACTATGAATTGATGACAGCAAGTTAAAGGGAACAGGCAGGATTTCTGAGCTGATTTTCTTATGGTCATACAATTGACAGAGTTGTAGTGAACCCAAAAACCCCAGATATTTCAAGGATAATTTGTTGATTGTTTTGTAGAATAAGCTGGGAAATGATTTTTCAGTAAATGGGAGGGCATACTTCAAGCATAGACCCTGACTAGAATCTCTATGCCTAGCAAAATGTGGTGGTGGTGGTAGATTGTATCAAAACATTTGCAAAATGTTGTATCAAAAATGATTGTATCAAAACATTTTAAAAATATAATACGCTTGGACTCAATGAAGATTTGAGAATAATTGCAAAGAAATGCAAAAATATGAATGTACTCAAAAAATTTCATTTTCTTTTGCTTTGTCATTCATGGGAATACTGTCTAAATGAAGCTCTTAAAAAACTTTAAGGATCCTAGAATGTTTTTGTTTTATAATTTATTTTATTTTTTCATTGAGTGAGTATTTATTTTTTCTCCCTTTTACCCCCTCCCACCTATTTGAAAAGGAAAAAAAAAACTTCGTAATAAATAAGCATAGTGAAATAAAGCAAATGCACATATCAGACAAAAATGTGTCTCATTCTGTATCTTGAATCCTTCCCGTCAGAAGTCAGTACCATAGCTCATCATGGACGTTATTCAATCATAATTGGCCATCACATGGATCAGCATTCTTAAGTCTTTAAAGTTGTCTGTATTTATAATGTTTTTTTTACATTATACATCATTCACCCAATTCTATCTACTTTACTCAGCATGAATTTAGACCTTCTTAATCTGAAATCATCACTTTCATCATTTCTTTTTCCTCTATAATAATAAATTACATTCATATCCCATTATTTGTCTAGTCACCTGTATACCATTATTTATTTATCCACTCTTCAATTTATGTGTGCTACCTTAGTCTCCAGGTCTTTGCTATTGCAAGAAAAGAGCTACTATAAATATGTTTGTATATCTGAACCCTTTTCCTTTTTCTTTGGGGTATAGACCCAGGTGAATTATTGTAGGGGTAAAGTACAAATACAGTTTTGTGATTTGGGGAGCATAATTCCAAATTGTGTTCCAGAATGGTTGTAGCGATTTACAGCCCTACCAACAGTCCATCAATGTGCCTACTTTCCCCATAGACACTCCAACATTTGTCACTGAATTCTTTTGGTGAATTTTGTCAATTTGAGGAGCATGAGCAGATACTTCAGAGATACTTACTTTTCTTTATGTTTCTAGAATTATTTGTAATAAAATTTTCTTGATGTCACAATTTCTCCAAGTATTTTTCTTACTCCCAGAGACTCATGCCATGTAAGAAACAATATTATTAAAGAAAAAATTAAAAAGAAGAGGGAGAAAAATCAGTATAACTGACCAATGCATTGAAAACGGTTTAAAATCTAACTAATGTCTAATGTGAAACTATTTGCAGATCCTATACTTAATTGTATGCTGCTGTGGTGGGGATAGGGGAAGGAGGGGGAGAAAATTTGAAACTCAAAGAATTGTGGAATTGAATCCTGTAAACTAAAATTAAACGACCAAATTAATAAAGACCAAAAAATTAAAAAAAAAGAAAACGTTTGAAAATATGAGCAATGTACCACATTCATGGATCCTCCACCTTTGCAGCCATGCTTATTCTTGGTAATGTTATAGTGTTTACTTTTGACTTGTCCACGTGTATACAGTCGTTGTAAACACGTAGACAGATGACTGAATACAAAATAATTTCAGAACACTCAAAACTTTAGGCATAAGGAAAGGCCTCATAGAGGTGGTGACACCTAAAATGAGACTCCAATGTATGCAGGTTTTTAAAGAAGTGATAGCGAGGAAGGAGGTGCACTTTAGACATGGAATATGGCATGTGCAAATGCTTGGAGGTGGAAGATCCTTCCTCTACTTCTCTGCTTTTTAAAATCCTACCCATTCTTCCAGATGATGCCCATTCTTCCTTCTCTGTAAAGGCTTTTGGGTCCACAATGATCACTTCTTCCCCTTTTGTTTCTGAAACTCATTTGGGCAATATGTAGTAGTTCCTTGGGATGTTTGTATTGTCATTGTAACATTATTCCTGACAGCCAGCATTTCTCTAGCATGTTAAGGTTGGCAAAGTACTTTACATTTATGAAATCATTTGATCTTCCCAACAATTCAGTGAGACAGATACCAGTATTATCCCTATTTAACAAAAGAGGAAAATGAGAAGATTGAATGAATTACTCACAACAAGTAAATGAATGCAGTGACATGTGAATGTAGGTTTCCCTGATTCTAACTCCAGTGACTATCCCAGGGGTGAGGCCACATGTGAATCCAATGGATTTAGTCAAAGGGCCACACTTGAGAGCCTAGATGGCCAACCATGGCCTTGACACCATAACTTCCCCACCCTTGGTACTATCCTCTATTCCAAACTACCTCTCATGATTCCGCTGTTAGGTTTTACTTTTCTTGTTCCTTCATCTCCTCTGAGCCACTTGATACCAAAATCCAGGTCTCACATTTTGTCTTCCAAAACTTGGAATTCAATTTCTAACATTTCATCCCAGTCATGGGCATCTTTGGGATGAATCAACACGATATGGTGAAACCTTGACCTACTCTTGTTTGTCAAAAAAGCTTGAATTGTAGATGTGATAAATTCCCATTAAAATACTTGAAAACTGCATAGGAGAAGCTGGCTTTTAAAGATATGATTAATGAAATCAGTTCAGTGCTATTTATAAGAACTTTTCAACGTGATAAATTTTGAACACACACACACAGTGTAGAAGTTGTATATAATAGAAGGGGAAATGTAAGAGTTTTCCTTTTGTAAGTAAATGGACCTGTATCGATTATGTTCTCTCCTGAGTATTGTTGGAGTCCTATGAAGAGCTAGCGTAACCTCCTAACTTCTTTCAAAAGAGTGGCCTTGAAAGCATCTGGCAAAAAACACCTAAGCATCATTAAGGAATTAGCAGTGGGTGTCAGGGAGGTTCAGAAGCCCTAGAATAAGCATTTAGAAGAAGACAATGGGATGTATTTACATGGAAATATGAAATACTATGAGATCATTTTGAGATATCAGTAAGAATCCATATTAAGTCCTCTATTCTGGATTCTTTTCTAGTTGATGCTTAAGTTTCTCCTGCCTAACCATTAATTATTAACTTAGAATTTCAGGTAACTTGAAATAATTTTTAAATAATTCAAAGAGTAATCGTTATAAAATTCTTAAGAGGAAGGAATGAGCAACCCAGGAAGTACCCCTGCAATTATTTGGCTCAATTCTAAGTCATAGTGTTGTGGTTTTAGGGATGGAAGGGACCTCACAGGCAATTTGGTCTAATTGGCTCTTTTTAAATATGAGAAAACTGGGGCTCAGTGAATTTAAACTACTTTCCCAGGATCACATACCACAGTTTTCCTGACTCCAAGTCTAGCACTCTACCTATTAGATTACACTGCCTGCCTGTAAATTCATCTTTGTGCAAAGACTGGCTCCTTATAAATTTCTCTGTATGAGGCATTTCAGCCATCATTAACAGACACTTTTGAGTCAGCATGGATAGTACAAAAGAAGGTTTTAAATGTGTAACGCAGACTGTTGGACACTTTAAGTTTGCCTCTAGGAATTTAATAGCTAGCATTTATATTGTACCTGCTATATGCCAGACATTTTACAGTTTGATCCTCACAACAATCCTGGGCAGTAGGTGTGATTATTATCCCCATTTTACAATTCAGGAAACTGAGACAGACAGAGTGACTTGCCCAAGGTCACACAGCTGATATGTGTGGGATCACATTTGAACTCGGTTCTTCCTGATTCCAAGGTCAATACTCTTATCCACTGAGCCACCTACCTGCAAACTTTAAATGAAGTTTATAGCAGCAAGGAGTATAGCATCCCATATACTTCTGATACTTCACTCATCCCTGGTCAGACCACATTTGGAATGTTATGATCAGTTACGGATTGAGGGATATACACTGAGAGTTTGGAGAACATCCAGAGGGGGTCAGTAAAGCTGGTGCTCTGAGTCCTTGGTTTAGATTTTATTTTCCTAATCTATCCCCATTCCCCATATCTAGTACCCTACCTCTCATAGTTCTTTATATTTATGAAGGCAGCTTGGTTGGCCTAGTGAAGAACACACCAAGCTTGGAGTCAGGAAGACCTGAGCTCACACCTGGGCTCAGACACTTAATAGCTGTGTGACCCTAGGCACCAGACCCTCTGTCTGTTAATATAGTTTAATCAACTATAATATAGGGATGATTATAAAACCTGTGTCTCAGAATTGTTGTGAACATCAAATGAGAAATTTGTAAAGTTTTTAGTGTCTGAAGCAGAGTAAGTACTTAATAAATCCTCATTCTCTTTTGTATATTTATAGACATACATATGTATGTGCATCCATGGATCGATAAACTATATTTACATTATGCAGTTTCTTCTGTCCATATTTCTTGTCTCCCACATTAGAAAGTAAGCTCATTGGGGAATTGAAATTGCTTCTTTCTTTTTGTTTGGATCCTCGGTGCTTAATACATTCGCTACCTGGCACATAACAAGTGGTTAATATGTGATGGTTTATTTCATAATTGAATGGACATGAGAACCATATGAAGGAATTGAGGATGTTCAAGTTAAAGAAGAGAAGAATCTGGGCCTTACTGTCAAATGTATTTAAAAAATGATTGTAGAGCTTAAGGGGAATTTCATTTCTAATTGATCACAGAAGACAGGAGTAGAAGCAAGGGTGGAATTTGCAGAGGTTCGTGTCAGGAAAACAAACAAACAAATAAACCAAAAAACAAAATCTTCCTAAAAACCGAGAGTTGCACATAGGCAGAATGAGCTACCTTAGGGTTTCTTCAAGCCCATGTCTTTTATGTATTATTAGGGATTCTGTTTTGGTGGGATAGGTTGTAATGGATGTCACTGAAGTCCTTCCCAACTGTGGAATTCTTAGATCCTGTGAAGTATTGTATATGGAAGGAACAGAGTTAGTGTTGCAGAGTAGATTTAGTGCTTGGCAAATCTTATGATTCCACAGTATCTTCTTTGATTTGGACAAGCATCTCCCAGGTCTTACAATTGATACAAAGTTCTTCGGAGAGACAGTGAGAATGTCCTTGTATCACTTCTTCTGACCTCTGTGTGAGTGCTTGCCTTGTTCTAGTTCTCCATAAAATAATCTTTTAGCAAACATACGTTTGGCATTCCACATAAATGATGAAGTAGATATACACATTGTTATAGAGCTAACTCGGCACTTGAGAGACTGAAACTGTCAAGAGAGAAGAGGGATTAGACTGCTTACCAGACTGAAGGTCTACAGAGCCTTTGTGCTGACTTCATTATTGTATGCCTGTGAAACCTGGATAGTATACCAGAACTATGCCAGAAAACGGATTTGAATTATATTAGGAAGATTCTGAAAATTCTGACATGATAAGATAAAGACAATGAGGTTTTTTTTCTTTAGCTGAGCTGTCAAAAATTCAGACTGTACTAAACTCTAATGGGCTGGCCACATGGCCCAAATGTCAAATATACATTTCCCTAAAAAAAACAACAACAACAACTATTTTACCATGATTTTATCTAGTAAGGCATTGGAAAGTTGCAATTTGCCTTGTAGGAGAGAGTTCTACTATGTTGATGAAGTCATCAATTGGGGGGGGAAGCAATTAATTACTCAGTTGGATAATTCAGCAACTTAAAAAGATTTAGTTTCTTTTCTTTTTTTTTTTTTTAAAGCAATTGGGGTTAAGTAACTTGCTCAAGGTTACACGGCTAGTCATTATTTATGTGTGGGTGCTCATTTTCTGAGGCCGGATCTGATCTTGGGTCATCCCAACTCCGAGGCCGGCGCTCTTACTCACTGCACCACCTAGCCGCCCCTTTAGGGCAATTGGGGTTAAGTAACTTGCCCAAGGTTACACGGCTACGTTTTTTGTTTGTGTGGATTAAGTGTCTGAGGCCGGCTCCCAACTCAGGTCCTTCTGACTCCAGGGCTGGCACTTTATTCACTGTGCCACCTAGCCGCCCCGTTTCTTTTTCTTTTTAATAGCTTATTGTCTTTTGCGGAAACTATATGCTATTTGCCAGCTGATGAGTGAGCTAAGTTTTAAACTAATTCCTTGGTAATATTTCCAAACATGTAAATCCAACCATCAAAAACTGGGAGAATGCATGCCTGGTTCACCTTTGTTTT
This sequence comes from Gymnobelideus leadbeateri, assembly GCA_011680675.1. Lineage (NCBI taxonomy): Eukaryota > Metazoa > Chordata > Mammalia > Diprotodontia > Petauridae > Gymnobelideus > Gymnobelideus leadbeateri. Next base: position 202,456 of record WOXC01011726.1, read on the forward strand.
TAACTTCATCACAATCTTGCCTTTTCCTCGTCAGCTGCATTTGCATACATTCTCAAATGCCTTCTCATGATTTTGTAATTTCACCACCTCTCTCCTCTGAGGTGGATTTTCTTCTAGTCTTAGTTACAGATACTATAAAGAAAATGTCCTCTCTGCACGTATCTGAGTGCCTTTATAATCTCTTCTTTGAAAGCAAGATTGTCAATAAAGGATTCCTGTGGCACCAAAAATTTTAATCCATTTTCTGGGCAGTGGAGTTGGTGGTATGTGTCCATTGGCCTTTGGTTTTCAATTTTTCATGACTGACTCTTGTGCTGAGATTTCATTACTTTTGCACTATTCCAGGCCTTGAATGTTTCCTGACTAACACAACTTACCTTCATTTTTTAAGAGAAGTCCCCCTCTTCCTGCTTTCATAGTAGATTCATTCATGCTTCAAAAATACTATGTTTTATGTAAATACTACTTCTGAGAGGAGAATCTGAAAGGGAGAATGAACTGGGGAATGCTCTTTACTTCCTCCCTCCCTTACTCAGAGGAAACTCTGCCCCTCTTTTGGGTAAATCATTTCTGTTTGGCAAAGTAATGCAACTGCCTTATCTATTTTTCATTGTCAGTCTTCATAAAAATTGTATAGAGAGCGGCCATTAGAATTGATCTGCTGAGGCTTGATCTCTTACAGTGACATTACCTTAGGAGCTCATAAAGCTTGTACTTACACACAAAGGCAGCTTTTCTTAGTAGCCTGTGGGTATTTAAAAAAATATACCTCAGGAATTGGATTTGGGGACTTATCAGTCTTGTTTGGAAATGTTATATACCCTTTTTTTTTGTTAGGTCATAAGGCTTAAACAGAGCTGTGAAACTAGACTGGCCTATCCAAAAAAAAAGGGTCCTGTCACAAAAAGTAAAGTTTAGAATCCATCTAAATGTTACCTAGACTCCATTTAGTTATGCAAGGTACATGGTTTTCTTATTAAGCTCTCAGCCAAGCCAAGTAGTATTTCTTTCAGTATGGATAACTTATGTGATGTTCCTAAATAGGTGAATTCTGTCTTCTTAAGGAAAAAAATAACAGATTCTCTCCCACAGATCAGAAAAAAAGAATCTGAATGTATGTTATTAAATTTTTCTTATGGGTCAGTTCATGTTGTATGCCCAAATGTCTCTCTTCATGTTTTCTAATTCTGGTAACACAATCCAAAGTTGGCTTTATGTATTTTGTGAAAATGAACCCTAAACTAACTTGTCACTTCTGATTACTAATTCATACTTTTTCTTTAAATAGTTACTTGCAACCAGGGAAAGCCATGTTGCTAAACTGTAGGCTACTCCCTTTTATAGGATCAGCCCCAGGACATGAGCTTGAGTTTTACTAATATTCAATATAGTCAGTAGTCTTTAGTTATTATTGAAATTATTGTAAGCAAGGTGATATTTAAAATATTTGTTTATTTACTTTTAGTTTACAACATTCAGTTCCTCAAGGTTGTGAATTCCAAATTTTCTCCCCTTCCCTCTGATCCGTCCTCCTCCCCCCACATGGTGGCATGCAATCTGATATAGGTTCTACAAATACCTTCACATTAAACATTAGTCAATATGTAAAGAAGTATTATAACCAATGTAATGAACAATTAGAAAGAAGAAACAAAACAAAACAAAAAAGAGAGAGCAAGTAGTTTGCTTCAGGCTGTATCCATAGTCTGTAATTCTTTCTCTGCATGTGGATAGTCCTTTCCATCATGAGTCTTTTGGAGTTTTCTTATAAGTTGTCTAAGCAAGGTGATTTTTAACCTCAGATTATAAACCATTTGTGTGAAGATGAATGGAGTGCTAAGGAAAGTCACTGAAAACCAAGGTTATAACAAACATTGCATGAAAGGGACTTTGATCCTGGGTACCAACTTCTAAAGAGGATGTTTCATCCCCATGGTCACCATTGTCTCTGTATCTCAGCACTCCTGGCCTTTTGGAAGGAAGGGTTCACTTCCCTCTCTCAATGTATACACAATTTTGCATGTGGTTGGACTGTTTCTAAGACTGCACCACCTTGCTGCCAACTATTTTTGCCCTTGGTGAAAAATAATCTCTGGTTAAAAATTCATGTAGTCAAATGAAAAGAGAAACGATTAGAAAGTCTGGAAACTGCATTCTATTTCCAGCTTTCTCTTAAGAGTAGCTGAAATTCCTATAAGTAATCACTTTATTTCATTGGGCCTTTTCTATACCTAATCTGTGATCTTGTCATTATAGGGAACTGCCAATGAAGAATCTCCCTTTACTAATAAAGATCTGAAACTGCTATGTCTTTTATAATCTTGGAAAGTTGAGAGGCTAAGTGACTTAGCCAGGCAGTGACTGCCTGAAAGTGTCTACCATCTGGCTTCCTTCATTTCTTCAAATCTCATCTCAAGACCTTCCTTCAGAAAGAACCCTTACCCTTTCCCACTCCCTAATCTTAGTGCTTTCTCCCCTCTAAAACAAAATTTCTGCAATTTATTCTGGCTTTATCTTGTTTGTACATAGTTGACCTATATTCCCTTACCTCCCATCCCCCAACCCTACCAGGAATATGAGCTCCTTGAAAATAGGAACTGTTTACCCTTATTTTACATAGTGTCTGGTACATAATAGGCATGATATTCCTTGACTTATTGATGGTGTCAGAAGTGGGACTCGAACCTGAATCATCTTTGCTTTCAAGGCAAGGGCTCTACCCACTGAGTTACATTGAAATTCTCCATAAAGAAGTTATCTCAGATGTTTCAGGCCTAACATCTACTGACTCTGAGAGTCATTTGCACATTTTGCAGGTCAGACAGCCTGGTGAAATCTGGGGCTGATGGGAATATGGGTTACATAAATTTCCTTGATCCAGGAACACCAAAATAATCCAAGAACAATGATTTTTGTCCTCTGTTCTCTTAACCTGATCCAAAAGGAGACCTTAGGAAAAAATAAAGAAGTCTCTGTTCTGTGTAAATGCTTTGCTTCCTCTTTTTTTTTTTTTTGCTCCAAAGCATATGAATGTCCCTGTGATATTCAAAAGTATTAAATCTGAGTTTCAAAATGCCTATTCTCAGTCAGCTAACCTCTCACAAGTCCTTAAATCTTATTAATAGTTCTGTGATATCATCAGCTGCTTTCTCTAAAATAGATACAGTTGTTCCTACCTGATGCAAAAGAGAGTATAAACGAAATTATGCATTTATGTTATTGGAACCTACGTGAATAATTTAGCCATCTGCATTTTGAGATTAGATCCTCACTAAAGGAGACATGTCTTTATTCAGCTGAGTTATTTTTACTGTTAAACATTGTTATTTAATCTAAATAATGAAAAAAATGCTCCCTGTATTCATTACAATAATTGTTATAATTAGAATAACAAAGCCCTTCACGATTTCCAGAGTACTTTATTCACAATAATGTGTGTAGATGTAAGAAAGCATTATTATTCAGTGTTATTCTTGCTACTCCATAGATGAAGAAACCAAGGTTTACATAAATGAAAGAATCTTGCCTGTAACCTTATGGGTAATAAATTGTGATTTAAAGCCTTGTCATTTAATAGCTAGCATTTATGTAACACTTTAAAGTTTACAAAGCACTTCCTGCATATTTGATTCTCAGAACTACACTGTGAGATAGGTGCTATTATTATCCCCATTGAGGTTAAGTGACTTTTCTAAATTCACACAGCTAATATGTGTCTTGAGTCAGGATTTGAACCCAAATCTATCTTTCTCCAGACTTAATACTCAATCCTTCTAACCACCTAGCTGTATATTACATCTACTACTTAATTTATTTACTGAAAGTTTACCATATTATGTTATTTTTTTCTACTTCTCTCCCTTCACTTTCCCCCCTCCCCCAATACGCACAGTAGGTCTGCTGTCCAGTATAATCAATGCAATGCAGAAAGCAGAAGATTTGAGGGGCGGCTAGGTGGTGCAGTGAGTAGAGTGTCGGCCCTGGAGTCAGAAGGACCTGAGTTCGGATCTGGCCTCAGACACTTAACGCACACACAAAACAAAAACCTAGCCGTGTGACCTTGGGCAAGTTACTTAACCCCAATTGCCCTCCAAAAAAAAAAAAAAAAGAAAGCAGAAGGTTTGAAATCAGTGGACCTGTATTCAAATCCTAGCTTGGCTCCCAACATGACCTCAGGCTCAGCTTTCTTACCTGTAAAATGAAAGGGTAATTCTAAAAATTCACTAAGATCTTCTCCTGCTCTTAATTGTAAAGCTGCTTTTTCCTATTCCTTGTCCTTTTTTTTCTTTTTCTTTTAGTTTCTCCTCTAATTCCTTACACCATCATAATAATGCAGTAATAAATTTTTTCACATCGGAAATTCTATATAGTACACCATAAACTTGTCAGAGAAAAGTTGATGCATAACTAATAAATAAAATAAAAATTAAAAAGATAAATCATATAAAGAACATTGAAGCTTAACTGAATTTAGAAGAAAAATATTACACAAAATAACAAGGTATTTCCAAAACTTTTATCCTTCTTATCAAAAAAGGTTCAGAAGAGGTAGAAATTCTAAGTAGTGACCAGGGACGCTGTCATTACACTGAAAGGCATCTTATTGACAAAAAGGTTGTTTTTCAGTGAGTTCATTGATTCAGAAAACTTGTTGGGAGATGTCAGAGTTGGTTCATTTCAATTAAAGGTAGAGGCAGAAAATCTAGAAATACTTTGCTTCCATATGCTCTTCTTTAGGAAACTGAATAACATAAAGATCTAATGATGAATCTTTCCCTTTGGCACTGTATTTATCTTGTAAGCAAGGTTTATAACAGATTCCAGGTTTTGCTTCCAGATTCCAGAGAGACTGAAGAAGAGGACATAAAGCCTATATTTCTAGGAAAATTATTCCTTAAAATTTATGGGAGTGTGAATATGCAAATCAGAAGGATTGTTGACTTGAGTCAAAGGAAACTTCAACTTTGGTATTGTCTCTACCAGTGACTTAGTAGCTATGTTTGAGAGTTCCCTGGGGCACTTAGAGATTCATATAAACATAGTTTTAGACCTCAGAATTAATTTAGCCCACCTCCCTTTTCTGGTGAAGAAATAGAAACCCAATTAAATTGTATGCTCCTTGAGGGCAGGAACTGTCTTTTGCCTCTTTTTTTTTTTTGTCTCCAGGATTTAATACAGTGTATGGCATGCCCTTATCTTAGGCACTTAATAAATGTTTATTAAATTGAATTAAATTAAATTGAATACAAGTCATTCGCCTAAGGTTATTCAATTAGTATACATCAGATGGATTTAAACCCATATCTTCCTAACTCCCAAGATTAGGCTGTAATTGATGTATTCCACTGTCTTTTCCTAAATGTGAAAGAGCCAGAACCTAGTCAGTCCTTTGTGTCTCCTATTTTGAATAACAATGAAATCAGTGACATGATTTCAATCCAGGTTCTCTGATTCCAAACAATCAATAAACATATATTATATGCCTATTATATACTAGACACGGGGATGCCAAAAGATAGTCCCTGCTCTCAAAGGATTTACAATCCTTTGAGAGCTATCATTTCCATTCTAAAATTGTTAGCTTTATAAACTGACCTCCAGCATGTTTAGAAATTTGAGGGAACTAGCATTTGGCAGGGTGTGGTGTCTTTCCTTCTGTAATTTGTACAGCAGAGGTCCAGTGTTCTTCTCCACGAATATCAAAGTCTCTTTTTAGCCTGACCATGCCAGCTCTCCTACATCAGCATGACAACTTGGCAAATATCAAAAATCAGGAGCTATAGCCCCAGCTTAAGGCTGCCAGTTATAAAGCAAAGAGTCCGCCGATTGTTTAGTGCCCTCATTTCACAGATGGCAAAACAACATCGTCAACTTTCCGAATTACGTCCTTCAACAGTGGCAGCTTTTATGAGGAGGATTAAATGTGGTCATTCAGTAGCTTTCAAAGTTCAGTTTTACATGGAGTGCTTTGACAGAAAATATCTCATCTAATAGTTTATTCTTCAATAAAAACTTGACTATTTTGAATCATATTGAAAAGAGGTTACTACTGTTTTTTTTATAAGGAAATCTGAATTCCTGGATTATGATGATGATGATTTTTTCAACCGGTCCTCTTTCCATCTTACTAATATTCATTTGTTATTAAAAGTAAAGTCTGCAAGCATTTATTATTCAGCACTTAACCATGTTCCAGGCATACACCAAACAATAGGGATATAAAAAAAAAAGACAAAAAAAATAGCCCTTGCTTGCAAGGAGTTCAAAGTCTAAAGTGAGCAACAATATGCAAATTAGTATTTATAAATAAGATATATACTGCATAAATTGGAGATAATCCCAGAGGGGATGCACTAAGATTAAAAGACCTGGGAAAGAGTAATTTAAACTCACTAAACTAAACCAGACTTAGGATACCATAAAAGGTACCTCTATTTCCCACCAATGCTGCCATTATTTTTTAAGCTTATTTTACACATTGATTTTTATTATATATTCATGGATTTAGGATTAAGTGCCCGGCTTTATTTACCTAGTTTGTCCCTGCACTGCCCTACAGGTGATGTTACTTTACAAGGTCCGGTGTTCATTAAAGAGCCGAGCAACAGCATTTTCCCAGTTGGTTCCGAGGAGAAAAAAATTACTTTGAATTGTGAAGCCAAAGGCAACCCTTCACCTCATTACAGGTACAGTACTCAGTTTTGAACATCTGCATCAGCAACACACTAAGAGTTTAAACTGTAATTGGACCTTTTTTTGCAGTACATTAAAGCATGTTATGTCCATGGTTGCCTATGTTTGTCTATGATGCTGTAGCTTGGCTTGGGATGATTATGTGTCTTTGCCAGTGAATATCACTGGAACCTAAACCAATGTATAAATTTCTGATTTAAGCCAACACTCTCTGTGAGGGAGTACTCCCTTACAAAAGGAATCATGACAGCATGCCTCTGAATCCCCTGTTGTATTTATAGTATGATTTTTTTAATGTGATTTACACTCAAGGTTTCAGAAATGAATCTATTGTGAACAGTGGAGGATGCCTATATTAATCTTTCCCCACTGAATATCCCTGGGGCCCTAGAACTCCCAAGCTAAATAGAACAGGAAGTGGGCTTGTATTTGGCCAAAGGAAACTGGAACAGTATTTACCAAGCAAAGTTTAGTTATTAATGAGGAATCTTTGAGAATCTGGGTTGCTCAGAGGAAGTCTAATTGATGTTTGGTGTTTCCTTCATCTTTTGTATCACTAACTTTAATTTTTAAAAATTGTGTCTTTGAAGCCAAGAAGAAAAACAAATTAATTTGGACTAAATGTTCAATAGAGTGACAATTTATAATTCTCATTATTTATTAAAAATAATTTCACTAATTACAAATAACTGGAAAAATAGCAAAATTACTCATAGGGGATGAACTTTGATGAATAAAATTATTTCAAATTTGCCTATTTATTATTTTAAAATACATGATACTGAGTTACACAATTCTTAAATTCTTTCACATGCATTACCTTATTTCAGTGAATGAAAAGCATTTATTAAGGTCTAATACTGTGTGCCAGCACTATGGTGTGTTGACAATAGAAATACAGAAGAGATGGTCCCTGTCCTCAAGGACTTCTCAGTCTAATGAGGGAGACAAAATATGAAAGGCATTAGTGTCCTTGGAAGGGAGTTATGGTCTGGGAAGTAGCTAAAATAGTGAGGGGAAGAATAGAGTCATTCTTTAACACACCTTTTTAGCGTCAGTAATTCTTTTGATTTCATTAAAATTTAAGGCCATTCATTGGGAAAAGAACAGAGTAAGGACGTGGTGCTGTGGTTTCAGGTAATGCAGAGGTGAGTGGTTTTGTTCCCTCTAAAGAGCAAGGTTACTTTGAACTCTGGAACTCTGCAGAAACCCTTGAACAAGGAGGGCTAACTGAAACTCATACGGAATGATTGCCTTATATCCATGGTTTCAGTGATACTGCTTTAATTATTTTTTTAAAAATTAAATATTTTATTTTTTTCAAATTACATGTAAAAGCATTTTTAACATTTTTTTTAAATTTATGTTCCAAATTCTCTCCCTCTTTCCTCTGCCCCTTTAATAAGAAGGTAGGCAATTTGATATAGGTTATTCATGTGCATTTGTGGAAAACATATTTCCATATTATTCATGTGAAAGAAAACAGACCAAAACACAGGCACACACACACACACACACACACACACACACACACACACACACACACACTATGTTTTTTTTTAGAATCACATCATACTCAAGTCTATATTTTGGATTACCCAATTACTAATAAAAATCTTAGACATATGTTTTACATTTCCTCATATACAAAGTTAATACTTTGTCCTTATTGAGTCTGTTGTAATTAGTCTCTGATATGTACCTTACATTTCTCTTGGATCTTGTATGTCAAATTTTCTATTAAGTTCAGTTGTTTTTTTTTAATAACGAAAATCCTGAAAGTCTAACAATTAATTGTATATTCTTTTCTTTTCAGGATTATGCCTGACTTTATGGGGTATGATATTTTTAGCTACAAATCTAGTTCTTTTGCTCTTTGAGATGCAATATTCCAAGACCTGTGGTCTTTTATTGTCACCACTGCTAGGTCTTATATGATTCTAATTGTGTTTCTGTCACATTTGATTTTTTTTTCTTTTTGCTCATGATATTCCATCCTTGAACTGAATGTTTTGGAATTTTACTATGATATTCCTGTAGGTTTTCTTCATAGGAATTCTTTTAAGTGGTGATCAGTGGACTTGATGTTTCCTATTTCTATTTTACCCTCTTGTTCTAACTCCTAAGGACAATTTCCCTTAATTATTTCTTGCATTATTGTATCAAGATTTTGTTTATTGTAGTTTTCAGATAATCTGGCTATTTTTGTTTTCTCTTATTGATCTGTTCTCCAGATCAGTTGTTGTTCTTATGAGATGTTTCACATTCTTTTCTATTTTTTTCATTCTTTGTGTTTTCTGTTATTATTTCTTGATCTTTTCTAACTTTACTGACTTCTCCTTGCCCAATTATAATTTTCAAAGAGTCATGTTCTTTCTTAAGATTCTGGATCTCATTTTCCAGTTGGTTGACTTTCTTTTAATATTCTTGTTTTCCTTCAATTGTTCTTATTAAAAAAATTCTTTAAACTCTCATTTGTTTTTTTAAAGTATTTGTTTAAGTTCTTCTATGAATTCTTTTTGGGCAGGTGACCATTTGAAATTACTTTTCAGGGTAGGAGAGGTGTGAGCACATGTGTGCATATGTGTGTTACATTGTTGGTTTTTTGTTTGTTTTGTGTTTTGTTTTTTTTTTCCCTTAAGTTCATCTCTGAAGATGAACCCTGGTCTTCTCTATTCCCATAATACCTTTCCATAGTTGAGTCCTTTCTCGTTTGCCTGCTCATTGTTTTTTCTTTAAATTTGTAGCAGCTTATTATTATAATCACCTCGATTCCTGTAGTATGGGAAATGGTGCCTCTGACCACTTTTTTTCAGTTCTTCCCTCTGGCCTGGAGCCATCCTGTGCAACCAGTGCTTTGCCCCGCTGCTTTTGCACTCACTGGGGTGTGTGCTGGTTCCTTCTTCACTAGGGCTGTGTCTTGGCAACAGAGCTGAGCCTGGTTTTCCTTATCAGCAGAGGTACCCTCAATCGTCCCCAGGTTAGAGACAGACTCCACACCTTTTGGGAAGTGAAAATTCCTGTGGCTAGGGCCAAGGCTACCTCCCAAACTGGCTAGTCACAGCTTTGGCCACTTGTGGCTTTTGTGTTACTGTCCTGGAGATTTTTACACTTCACAGGGACCCGATTTCGTTCCGGGGATTTTTCTTTGAATCTTTGGTTATCCCAAAAGGACCATTGTTCTGCCCTATCTCTTGTTTATTTTTACCACTCTACACTCACCCATAGGCACTATTTTGTCTTGTTTGTAAGGGGAAATCTGGGATTTTCTGACCTACTCTGTCATCTTCCCAGAATCCTCTCTTCAATAAATAGAATCTTAACAGTATTTATCGTACACTTAGCGTGGTCTTCTTCTTTGCCTTCCTTTCATAACTCCTATGTTCATATATATATGGATATATAGATAGATAGATAGATCTAGATATAGATATATAATACATGTATATTCACATTCAAATATACATCAGTATATTCAGTTATGGGTCTGTTTTCCTATCTTTTTATCTCAAAGCTTAGCATAGTATCTTACAGTTAGTAAGCTCTTAATAAATACTTGTGGCTCAATGAACTGATTAATTGAGATTCTATTTAACTCTTGTCTATATTCTCCTATGAATTCTTCATAGAATCCCAGTTCCACCTGGTTGGGACAGAAGTGGTTTCTTCCAAATGTCTTTATGTGATATGGCTACCATTTGAGCATATTGGGTGTCCATCTTTTTTTCTCACTCAGCATAGGGACAATCCATCTTCATTTTTGATGATAGAGCTCTGGATGAAATCTTTTATGTTGTTTCTGTATGGTGAGTAGGCTTGACTGGCCTACATTCCGTACTTTATGTTCCTTCTTTCCTTTCATATAGGGGCAGAAATGAATCTTTCCCAGTTTTTTTTTCCTTTATCATCCCTGAGACATTATTTAGGCTATAGTTTCTTTTCCCTAGCTCACTCTTCCCTACTTCTCCCCTTTTCTCTGAAGATTCAATCAGCCACACCCTGTTACAATAATCAGCGTGTTTTTAGCTTCTAGAGATATAATGGCCTTCAGGTTCATAGGTTCTTTTTTTTCAATTTTAATGTAACATATCAAAAGAAAATTATTAAGGCAACCAGAGTAGCTTGGAGCCCACAGTTAGGGGAAACATCTGTTTTTCAGACAGAAGTTTAGGTCTTTGCACTAATTTAATTTTTGAACTTTAGCTAAACCTAAGGCATATTGTTAAGTCCTGGGTGATAGCTGTAGACACCTACCTCTCCTCCAGATCTGATGGTCCTAGCTTCTTTGTTTCAGTAAATGTCTCATGAACTTCAAGTATGTTCATGGGTAATTCAAGTCCAACTTCTTACTCAAAGACCACCACGGTACCGAATCACTTTTAGGACTAAACAGGCGTGCTCATCCCTCTGAACTACTGATGACAAGATGTCATTTGCTTCTAAAACCCTTATACTTTTTGGTAGTGAATCTCTAAATATGTCTTTTATGCTTAGACTTTTCAGAATTTGCAAGGCAGCCAAACGTCCTTAGACTAGCAATGCTGAAATATCCTTATGATATTTTTGTCTTTGGGAATCGTTATGCAATAACGTGTATGATTCCTTTTAAAAATCAACGATCTGGGCAAGATGATGATAAAGAAACCTCAGCACTTTCACAGTTCATTGTTCTGGGAAGTTCTGTTAGTGTTATAGTCAATGATTTAGAAGATAGGGGTCAGGAAATTTAAACCTTGAATTGATTTCTCATTTTAGAGTAAAAGAAATTTTCCATTCTATCTCATTAGTAAAGGCATTAAGGAAAACACAAGCTTAGCATGTGACTAAAGAGTAGGAAATATTTAACCCTCTGGAATTAATGCTATTTTAAAGTTCAAATATCTGTCAAACTGGGAATTCAGTGAAATGGTGGTTTTCCCTTTATTAGTAATTGAGGGTCTTAAATGCTACAGGGAAATTCTCTTTCCTTTTCTGGTTGGAGAATAATACTCTTTAAAAGGCATACCTGCTCACAATTTTTTTTTGAGATGTGCGCTAATGAAGAAATAGACCCTGCTGATCCCTGAGAATAAATTAAGTACAGAAAACTGTGGGTTGTAATCACAACCATATCTGCTTAGATGACAGCTTTAGTTCTATCTGAGCTCTCTCTCCTTGTCACTTTTTTATGCTGGATTAAGTAACATTCTTGGCATCTTGTTCCCATAGCTGCCCTGTCTTTCTGATGTACATCCGTTTGCCTATTCTTTCATATTATCTTTCAGAGTTTACCCAAGAATCATGTTCACATACAATAGGTGGGGGGTAGATGTAAAAGGAAAGCGTAAATTTGTTTTGTAGAATAAAACTAAATGCTATAGATGTTTGGTGCATTGTCATATTAATAAAAATCATTTACCACCACTTTGTGTTTGTCCTGTGAGTACTAGCTTGAAAATTCCAGAAACTGTTTTCAAATTTTACCTCTGATATTTATTACCTGTGAGTTCAATGAGTCACATGACTTTTTTTGGCCTATTTCCTTATTTGTAAAATAAAGTGGCTGGACTAGATAACCTAGAATGACCGTTCCGTGTCTAGACCTTTGTTCCAGTAATTCCGTAGGCTATTTCTGCACAGAACTGTCAAGCATGAGAAGCTGTGTGAAGCTGTCCAATGTGTGTTAAATAGTTAATCGGTTTCTGGTTAGTGGAAGGCCAAAGTTTAACAGCTGGATAGAACTCTGGTAGGAGCCTCTAGCTTCTCTTGTTGGCTCTCTCCTAAGAGAGGTTTAAATCAAAGCTTGTCTCCTTACTGTCCCACCTGATAAAAGGGACTCTTAATTGTCCATATTAGGAATCCAAAAGTTCAAGCATCCTCATGAGAGATTACTTGTCTTAAGGTTTAATTGAGAATTTTATTCTCTCTTTTACATTCCCTTACCTGTGCCCCTAAGTCTAAATTTAAAGGTTAATTACCATTCAATCTAATTGTAATTGCCTATGGTGCTAAAAAAAAAAAAAAAAGTTATCCTTAGGGGGTATCTACACTTTAAAACATCACTAGGGTTTCTTCTCTTTTGAAACTTGACTAATATAGAAAATAAAGTTTTATATTGAAATATAGTTAAAATAGTCATATTTTCTCTATTGACTAACATAGAAATTATGTTGACTAATATAGATAAGACATAAAAAGGAATCTATGACATATTGTATATATATATTTGTACAATGTCACAAGAACATATCTATCATACGTATATGTTCATCTACGCATGTATTATGCATTTATATGCATATGTATGCATGGACATATTCTATTAACATATGCACACTTATGAACACATGTACATTTATAGCTAAAACATATTTAGGGAAGCATTCATTGCAATGTTTTAATGCCTAGCATCATTACAAACTGAGAGACAACTTATTAGAGCTGACAATCTCTTTGCACTTTTATTCATTTCTTTTTTTGAAGGTTTTTAAAAATAAATTGATTGATTGATTGATTTACTTTTAGTTTGCAACATTCAGTTCCACAAGCTGTTGAGTTCCAAATTTTCTCCTGTCTTTCCCCCTCTCCCCTCCATGGCACCATGCAATTCGATATAGGTTTTACAAATACCTTCACATTAAACATTAGTCAAGTTGTAAAAAGAATTGTAACCATTGGAATGAATAATGAGAAATTCATCTCTTTATAGGATGTGTAGATTCAGGCCAGTAAGATCCAAACTCCTTTTGCCCAAAGAAGGGAAATGGATGAGGGAAGGGCATGTAAAGCAGATAGAGGCAATATTTTCAACTGAGTAAATAAGATCAGTGTATTTGCTTGTTATCCATTAGCACAACACTGTTTTTTTCAGAGGCATCAGCCTCTGTCTTTGTATAAAATGGAACAGACCCTAAAATTGATGGACCATAGAACGGTGGTCAAGCAGTTGTCTAGAGACAGCTGAGCTTCTCTGGAACCAGTTACCATATAACCTCATTTCCATTATCAAGAAAAAAGACAGGAAACCTGAAAGGGGACAGGGATATCTTGTTAATGTTGCTTTGGAGAATCCTGGTTTCTTATGTTCATTAAATCCTGTGGTTTGCTTCAGGTAAGTGTGACTGCCTCTGTTGCTTAATATACCAAACCTAAACTAACACATAAATGCAGTGATAATTTCCTGTAAGAGGAATGTTCTTAAAGAGGATTGAGTTTCTCAAGGGAAAAATTATGAAATATGATTTGTTAGATCTCCTTCAGAAAAGAAATAGGGAGCCAAAAAGTCCAGTGCTAAATATATACAGACATATATGTGTGTGTGTGTATGTATAGATTCACATTCATATTTTTCATATCATATATTTCATTTGAGAGATTTTAGATGTGTTATTTAAAGCACTTTAGAAAACATCAGTGGCCTAAGTGAATTGAACCACTGTTTTGTTTTGTTAGCTGCAATGTAATTAAAGTTTATTTGAAGTCCATTATCTAACCTTGGCAGACTACTAGTAATAAAATAAGAGACCCAATTTTATTATCATCTCTTCATTAAAACTAAAGGGCAGCTAGGTGGCATAATGGATAGAGTTCCAGGCCCTGGCATCAGGAAGATGACTCATCTTCCTGATTTCAAATCCAGTTTTACACACTTATTAGTTGTATGAACCTGGGAAAGTCACTTAACCTTGTTTGGCTCAGTTTCCTCATCTATAAAATGACCTTGAAAAACAAATGGCAAACAACTACAGTATCTTTGCCAAGAAAACCCCAAATGGAGTCAAACCAGTTGGATATGAATGAAATGATTAACAAACAACAAAACTTCACTAAAATTAGCATTAATTTGACTTTATTTGTAATGGAAAGCCAGGGACAATCACTTACTTGTTTTTTGTTTGTTTATTTGGTCTTTTGCTTACTGACTATTGAATAGTGAACAATTCACCTTCAGTGTTATGATAGTCTGAATGGCTTTGGCCTCTGTTCTCTTAAAGCTAAATGCTTAAAAATTATCAATGACTGAGAAAAGGAGACTGTAATAAAAACCATTAGACTAACGCATTTTCAGCAGCATCACAATTTAACTCATTTATATCTCCAGCGATTATTTCTGAAGCCTAACTAGCTATTTTTGGATAAAGTATTGAATATGCAAATGCAGACATTCATTCTTTCAAAGGCTGTAATTATTCTCATCACTTTAATAAACATATTAACAAACATACCATTGAACACAAATGCATTTGCTTATTAATTTGAAAGCAGCATCTGAAACCACAAATTGCTTCTTTGATTAAATTCTAGATGTTTTAGTCCAAGTCCAGATATAGTATCACATTTTTATTTAACCTGCTTTTATAGATGTATAGCTTCCTAAATATGTATGTGAATTTTTTTCTCCTTTAACTATGTTCAGCATGGATTAAAGAAATAAAATTTTATCTTGTCTTCTCTCTAACATCTTAACTAATCATTTTCCTTTAAAAAGCTATAAATTTAAAAATAGTGGATTTGTTATGAAAAAGACTTGCTTACTCTACTTAAAAGTAATCTGTAATCTAGGGCTTCCCCAAAGCCTCTTTGTCCTTCTGTCTTTATGTAGTATCTCTTGGTTGACTTTAGAATATCTCACCCTGTATATTCAATTGGTTAATACTTCCATTTCATCATCATCCAACCTAAGCTCCTTATTTCCCCCTAAATTTGATGTTCCTTCTGACTTCTTTTTTTAGCATCTCTCTCACCACCTTTTGTTTATGCTAATACATGCAAAGAGTGTGTGCTGGTGCACCTTGGAATGATGATTACCTGGGAACCTTCCCTTAGCTCTTTGAAGGCAGGCCTATTTGTAAATAAAACATTCTTATACAAGGAACAGTGGTGGACTAGGAAACATGTCCTTTCTCTCTCCTACTAAAGGACTCTTTTTTTCCAAATCTATCTATCTATCTATCTATCTATCTATCTATCTATCTATCCGTCTGTCTGTCTCTCTATCTATCTGTCTATCTAGGAGAGGTTCAGTCCCAGGAGAACCTGGCCCTGGAGGAGAAGAATCAGGCTCTTTTTTCTCTGGCTCTTTATATTCTAACACCAGGAGAATCCTTTAAAAACTTAGCTTTAGCTATGGTTGGGTCTCCCTTAAAATGCATCATATTCGGTGAATAATTTAAATAAAGTCTAAGACAATTATCTCTTTTTTTACACACAAAATTTCAAATACACACTGAAAGACTTAAGGAAGCAACAATAAGTTATGAACACTGTTATACTTTCCTGGGATGTTAAGGTTTAAAATAGCAAAGCATGAGGCATTTTGTGGGACTAATGAACTGGGATTTCATTTTTGCCTTGGCTCTGCACTATCTCCCTTCAAGTCCATATCTTCTGGCAAGGAAGCCCTAAGGTTGACCACCTGATTGTAGAGATCTTCCCTTGGAAGTTCCTGAGTAGCTACATGAGACTTCTGACATGTTGTTTTTGTGATTGTTCAGTTGTTCAGTCATGTCCAGCTCTTTGTGACCACGTGAACCACAGCACTCCAGGGCCTTTGTTGTCCACTATCTCTCAAAAGTCTGTCCAAGCTCATATTTGTTGCTTCTAGGACACTATCTATGCATCTCATTCTCTGCTGTTCCCTTCTACTTTTCCCTTTAACCTTTCTGAACATCAGGGTCTTTTCCAGTCCGTCCCATCTTCTCATTATTTGGTCAAAGTACTTAATTTCCTTATTTGTCCTTTCAATGAGTATTCTGGACTAATTTCTGTATGTATTGACTGATTTGATCTTGCTGCCAAAGGGTCTCTCAAAAGTCTTCTCCAGCACCACAATTCAAAAGTGTTGATTCTGCTCAGCATTCCCTACAGTCCAACTCTCATAGCCATACATTGCTACTGGAAAAAAAAAATAGCTTTGATTTTGTGGAAAGTGATGTCCCTGCTTTTTACTATGCTGTCCAGATTTGCCATAGCTTTCCTTCCAATGAGCAAGCATCTTTTAATTTCCTAGTTGCAGTTCCCATCTGCTATGATCTTTGAGCCCAATCATATAAAATGTGACACTGCATCCATTTCTTCTCTCTGTTTGCCAGGTAGGGATCAGACCAGTTGCCAAAATCTTAGGTTTTTGTTTGTTTGTTTGTTTTGTTTTAAGATTCAAGCCAGCTTTTATACTCTTCCTCTTGCACTCTTATCTAGTCTCCTTAGTTCTTCACTTTCTGTTATTAGAGTGATATTGTCTTCATATCTGAGATTGCTGATGTTTCTTCCAGTAATCTTAATTCTGGTTTTTGATTTATTCATCTTGACATTTCACATGATGTACTCTGCATATAAGTTAAATAAATAAGATAACAACACACAGCCTTGCCATACTCCTTTTCCAATCTTAAACCAATCAGTTGTTCCTAACTGTTGGTTCTAACTATTGCTTCTTCACCCACATACAAGTTCCTCAGGAGATAAGCAAGGTGATCTGATATTCCTACCTCTTTAAGGACATTCCACATTTTGTTGTGATCCACACAGTCAAAGGCTATAGGTTAGTCAATGAAGCAGAGGCGATTGTTTTCATGTGTAATTCACTTGCGTTCTCCATAATCGAGTATGTGTTGGCAATTTGGTCTCTAGTTCCTCTGCCTCTTTGAAAACCAGCCCAGTTTTCTGGTAATTCTTGGTTCACATATTGCTGAAGCCTAGCTTGAAGAATCTTAAGCATAGCCCTGCTGGTGTATGAAATGAGTACAGTTGTTCAGTAATTTAAACATTCCTTGGCATTGCCCTTCTTTAGGATTGGGACATAAACTGGTATTTTCCAATCTATTGAGCACTGTTGAGTTTTCCAAATTTTCTGGCACATTGAGTATACCATTTTAACAGCATCATCTTTCAAGATTTTAAGTAACTTAGCTCAAATTCCATCACCTCCATTAGCCTTATAGTTTAGCAATGCTTCTTAAGGCCTTGTTGACTTAATTCTCCAGGCAGGATGTCTGACTCTAGATCAGTAACCACACCATCATGGTTATCAGTGATACACAATAAATCAAACAATAAATTAATCACCATTTATTAAGTGGGTATTATGTGGAAAACACTGAGAAGCCAAGGAACTCTCCAACTCCCTATGTAGTCGCTCCTGAAAACTCCATGTCTCAGAATCACTGCTTATTCAATTCTGATCAGAGAAAGAATCCAAGGCAGAAAAGATATACAGAAAGGCCCGGGCTTCATTTCACCCAGCAAACACTTGGTTCTAGATCCCATGTGTCAGCATAAGCAACAATGTCTGCTCATCTCACTGAATTCTACCTTTCTTCATAGGAAATGTATGTGGGATGGGGATGAGGGGGTGGAGAGAGATACACACAGAGAGAATTCACATGTTTGTGAGAAAGAAAGGGAAAGAGAGCTGAAGTGATCTCTCCATTTAAATAGATTCAAGGACTTGACCTCACTTCCATCAGTGATGAGGGGCTAAGATCCATCCATGGTTTACTTTATTATCTGAAGGATTCAAATCCTTCAGAATGTTTCCCCAGAATTCACTTGGTCACAAGCTCCACACTCTGTGTGTATATTCTAACCACAACTGACCAGCGGGTACATAGTTGTTTGCATGTTGTTCCAACATTAGGTCTTGAACTCCTTAAGAGCAGGAACTGTCTTTTGAGCTTCTTTGGATCCCCAGTGCTTAGTAGAGTGCTTGACATGTGGTAGCTGCTTAATAAATGCTAATTGGCTGATTGATGAACAGCAGGGAAGATCTCCTATTTAAACTTTCTGTTTTGTAATTTCCTGGCACCATGCAGCATAGCATCAACAGGCACTTAATAAACGGGCTGCTTTATTTTTTGTCTTTGTATACTCCATTGCCTAGCAAAGTTGGAGCTAAAAATGACAATTCACTGATTGATTGTATTACATTACCCAAATTTTTCATCTCTTATGAAAACATGGACTTTCTACTTGGTGTATACACAAGTATTATGGTGGTTTGTCATTAGGGGTTGCCTGAAGTATGAATAGAAAACTTTATAGCTTAATTTCAGGTTCTGTTGTTGCCACCTTTGAAGACATATTCTCTATACTAATAGCCATGGCTTCATTTATCCTAACCCTTTTTTCCTGATAGAATATGCCTTTTCATATCCAGACCTATTTAGATTTAGGAAGACCCAAACATCTTGATTTTTAAGCTTTGTTGAAGTCTAGGGAACAAAATTGATGGATGGTCTCTATCCAAAGATTAATAGGAAACAAAACTAATTAAAAGTGAAAGGTGCAAAATGAAAACTGCATGAAAGGCAATGGTTTTGAATGCTGGGAATCAGTAATCATCTCTCCCTTCTTAAAACAAATCATTCTTTCTGTAAGATGAGGCTTTGGTAAGATTGACTGCAGATTAATAAAACTATTCATAAATGGTTACAACATGACCATTATGCTAAGGTACTTCATCTGGAGATATTTAACATTGAAGTAAGATGACAAGGTTAAACACATCTTAGTGACACAGTGTAAATATTGTATGATTGAAACACTAGTGCATATATGCCCCCAGCTGAGATTTCTGACACTCTTGGATTTTATGTCTTTTAAATAGAGTTGAGGTAGGTACTCTCCATTTTATCCACTGCTTTTCAATTTCCATATATTAAAATATTTTATTCTAAGGCCTTCCTTGGTGTCCTTTAAGAACAGAAAATAGAAGTAAAATTCCTTACTGAAGAATGGAAATTTTACTACATATGAAGGAATAGTCACTCCTCTCCTACTCCATTGCTAGTGAGCATGTATGAGCACACATATAAAAACACACGCTTCATGGAAAAGATCTGGAATTTGAAAATATATTTATTTAGTATTCTGTTTTTCCAATTACATATTAAAGTCATTTTTATCTTTCAGTTTCTGAGAAATTGAGTTCCAATTTTTTTCCTCTCTACCCCCCCTTTATTGAGAAGGTAAGCAGTTTGACATAGTTTATACTTATGCAATCAAATATAAAACATAACTTCATATTATTCATGTGAAAGATAACACAAACAAAAAACAACCAAAAAAGTTGAGAAAGTTAAAAAAAGGATACTTCGGGGTGGCTAGGTGGCGCAGTGAGTAGAACGCTGGTCCTGGAGTCAGAAGGACCTGAGGTCGGATCTGGCCTCAGACACTTAACACACATAAACAAAAATCTAGCCGTGTGACCTTGGGCAAGTTACTTAACCCCAATTGCCCTCCAAAAAGCAAAAAAAAAAAGTATAATTCAATCTGCATTCAAACTCTATCAGCCCTTTCTCTGGTAATGGATAACATTTTTCATTATAAGTTCTTCAGAATTGCCTTGTATCATTATATTGCTGAGAACAGCTAAGTCATTCATAGTTGATCACCCTTACAATATTGCTGTTACTATGTATGATGTCCTCCTGGTTCTTCTCACTTCACTTTGCAGCAATTTATGTAAGTCTTTCCAGGTTTTTCTGAGAGCAACCTATTTGTCATTTCTTATAGTACAATAATATTTTACCTCAATCATATACCACAATTTGTTCAACCATTCTCCAATTGATGGATGTCCCCATAATTTCTAATTCTTTGCCACCACAAAAAGAACTGCTATAAATATTTTTGTACATATAGGTCGTTTTATATTTGTTCATTGAAAAAAATCTCTTTGGGATAGACACCTAGTAGTGATATTGTTGGGCCAATCGCATGGTTTCATAGCCCTTTTGGCATAGTTCCAAATTGCTCTACAGGATAGTTGCACCAACTCACAATTACCCCAGCAGTGTATTGGTATCTCAGTTTTCCCTCATCCACTCCAACATTTGTCATTTTCCTTTAATGTCATATTAGCCAGTCTAATAACGTGAGGTGATACCTCAGAATTGTTTTAATTTGTATTTCTCTAATCAATAGTGATTTAAAGCATCTTTTTATGACTATAAATAACTGATTAGTTCATTTGAAAACTACCCGTTCATAGCCTTGGAATATTTTTTGATTGGGAAATAGCTTATTTTTTAAAATTTGGCTCAGTTCTCTATATATTTGAGAAATGAGACCTTTATCTGAGAAAATTATTTTGAATTTTTACACAATTATGATTACTAATTTTCTATTTCCCTCTTTCCTATCCCCACCTTGTTTATCATAATCTCTCTCTCTCTCTCTCTCTCTCTCTCTCTCTCTCTCTCTCTCTCTCTCTCTCTCTCTCTCTCCTTCTCTACGTTGTACATCCTCAAAAATGTTTTTCTTCTGTCACCTCCCACAATCCACCTTTCTTCCTATCCACCTCCTCTTCTTTTATCTCTTTCCCCTCCTATTTTTCTGTAGGGTAAGATAGATTCCTCAAACTGAATGTGTATGTTATTCCATCTTTGTAACAATTCCAAAAAAAAGTAAGGTTCAAGTGCTTCCCCTAAATCCTACATCTTTCCTTACACTGTAAAAGCTCTTTTGCACATTGTTTACATGAGATACTTTCCCCTATTCTACCTTTCCCTTTCTCCCAGGGCATTGTCTTTTCTAATCCCTTGATTTCAATTTTTTTTAAAGATATTAACCCATCGTAATAAACTCAAACCTATGCCATCTATCTTTCCATAATCTTAACTGCTCTAATATGATAAGGTTCTTAGGAGTTAAAAGTGCTATCTTATGTTGGGGTGTAAAGAGTTTAACCTTATTAAATACTTTATGATTTTTATTTCCTGTTTACCTTTATATTCTTCACTTCAGTCTTTTATTTGAAATTTAAAATTTCTATGCAGCTCTGGTCTTTTTAACATAAATTTCAGAAAGTCCTTTATTTTTTTGAATATCCATTTCTTTCCCTGAAAGATTATAATCAGTTGTGCTCGGTAGGTAATATTTGGTTGTAGTCCTAGCTTCTTTGCCCTCTGGAGTATCATATTCAAAGTCCTCTGATCTTTTATTATGGAAGCTACTAAATCTTGTGTCATTATGGATGTGCACCATGATATCTGAATTGTTTCTTTCTGGCTGCTTGCAGTATTTTCTCCTTGACCTGGGAGAAGTGCTCAAATGATGCTTTACCTTCAGCAGCATCTCCATGAATTTGCTTATAATATTCCTAGGAGTTTTCCTTTTGGGATCTCTTTCAGGAGGTGAATTAGTAGATTCTTTTAATTTCTATTTTACCCCTAGTTCAAGCATATTAAACTAAAATTCCTTGATAATTTCTTGAAAGATGATGTTTAGGTACTTTTTACATCTTGGCTTTCAGGTAGTCCAATAACTCTTAATTTATTTCTCCTCTATCTGTTTTCCAGGTCAGTTGTTTTCCATTGAGATAATCCACACTTTCTTCTATTTTTTTTTCCATTCTTTTGATGTTGAATTGCTTATGTCTCATGGGGTCATTAGCTTTCACTTTTACTTTCTTTTATTTTTTTTCTTGGAAAACTTTTTATTGTAGATATAGTAGGATAGCTGGACACAGTTTAGATAATTCCAATTTTGTTGGCAAGGTCTAAAACATTGTCTGGA
This sequence comes from Gymnobelideus leadbeateri, assembly GCA_011680675.1. NCBI lineage: Eukaryota > Metazoa > Chordata > Mammalia > Diprotodontia > Petauridae > Gymnobelideus > Gymnobelideus leadbeateri. The sequence goes on from WOXC01011726.1 coordinate 224,644, forward strand.
GCAAGTCAGACATAGGCCTTCTTCTCTTCATCAAACTGGATCAGTTTGTTGACTTAGACCACATTGATGTCCTACAGCTTCTTTACAGCCTGCTGGATTTGATTCTTGTTGGCCTTGATATCCACAATGAAGACTAGGGTGTTGTTGTCCTCAGATCTTTTTCATAAAAGACTCAGTGGTCAAGGGAATCTTAATGATGGCTTAGTGATCAACCTTGTTTCCTCAAAGGATACTTTTCTAAGGGTATTTGGACTGCCTTTGAAGTCTTAGTGTCTTAGGTCACTGAAAGGTGGGGAATTTTGTACAGATCTTCTTCCTGTGGCTGTGGACACCCTTCAACACCTCATTCTTGGTCTTCAAGGCCTTGGACTTGGCTTATGTCTTGAAGGGGAATAGGGGGGACAATGGCTTCCTTCTTCACCTTCAGCAGCATCTTAGGGGAAAGGTCCAAATTTTTATTTTTAAGGAATTATTTTCTTCAGTGAATTTTGTACATTTTTCATGTGACCATTTCTGCTTTTTAAGGAGTTCTTCTCTTCAGTAAATTTTTGTATATCTTTTGTCATTTTTCTTATTTTAGTTTTTAGATTATTTTCTTTAGTATTTTTGTGCCTCATTAACCAACATGTTAATATTTTTCATGATTTCTTACATCACTATAATTTCTTTTCCTATTTTTCCTTCTGCTTCTCTTATTTGACTTTAAAAATTCTTTTTGAGGTCTTCTACAAAAATTTTTGAGCCTGAGATAAATTCATATTTTCTTCAGACTTTAGATATAGCATATTTGACTGTTCTCTTCTTTTGAGTTTGTTTTGATGTTCCTTGTCACCATAGTAATTTTTATGGTCAGATTCTGTTTTGATATGGTTTTTGGTTTTTTTTGGGGGGGTTGCTCATTTTCCATCCTATTTCTTAACTTTTAGCTTTATGTTAAAGTTGAGTTCTTCTCCCAAGGTAGAGCATACACTGTCCCAAGCTTCAGGATTTTTGTGTACTTGTTTTTAGAGCTAGTTCTGGAGGTGTGTCAGTTTTTACTTCTTGCTCTGAGAGGTGTGTTTACCTTGGCCTATGCTCTGATCTATGAGTGACTACAAGTACCATTTTCCACCCTGGAATTTTGATCAGTGTCCCCGCTCCCTTGTAGCCATAAATTCTTCAGTGATTGTGCACATCCTCCGCTTGGGACTGTCACCCAGATCTGCATATAGGCAGAGGACAGAGTCTTGTATCTACTGCCAGCAAAAGAACCTCTGTAATCTCCTGACCATATGTCCCATCCCCTTACCCTCTGTGTGCTGAGAATTCTAGATGTCTCTTCCGCCACTTCAGTTGACTGCAACACCTGCTGCTGGCTTCTTGAGGCTCAACTTGTTCTAGACTGTGCACCATTCTCATCACAGTGGAATAGACCTTTCCTGCCAACCTTTTAAATTGTCTTGAGCCTGAAAATTGTTCATCATTTTATGGGTTCTGCCACTCCAGAATTCATTTTGAGGTATTATTTAAAGTTGTTTGGAGGGGACTTTGTAAAAGTTCAAGTGATTTCCTGCCTTTTCTCTGTCATCTTCGCTCCACCTCTGAAGAGACTTATCTTGAAAGTAACAAAACTTTACCTTCTAAGTAATATGGTGTTTTTGGGAGCACTGCTAGGATGTGGTATTAGAGGCACTGTAAATAAAATTCAATTTTTTTTAAAATGGAAAACTATAACAATTCCATTGGAATCATTTATGATCCATTTCATTCCATAGCTTCTTACTCATATATAAGCTTGCTGAGATAGCTTCTGAGTTCCTTTCTAACTCTGAAATTCAATGTTTTTTTGATTTTAATATTCACAGCAATATCCAATGCCTACTTAAACCCTAGAGGAATTGGAGTTTTCATATACTTGATGGCAATTTCATCACAGTATCTAAGATTCCACGAAAATGTAACTTTTTAAATTTCAATTCAACTTTTACTTTCCTCTGCTCTCCATCTGGTTATATGTTTAATAGGATATGGAGAAATAGTTTAATCTGTTTATTTGCATTCTTATTTGTAAATGTCATTAATGAGAAAAATAGTTTTTTTCTGCCTAATGAGACACAGAAAATCAGATTGGGCCAGATATCATGAGGAAAATATTGTTCTTAGTATCTGGTTTTTAAGTCCACTATATTCTACAGTTTTTATGTAACAGAAATGTACATTAAAGGGGGGGAATGATTGCTTCTTTCCCTAGGAAAATGAGCCTAAAATATTTTAAGTATTGCCTTCATAGGCTAGAGACAGTTATTGCCTGTGAAGAATAGCCAGAGATAATCTCCCTTAACAAATCTTTTCCATTTGGGTTCTTTAGTCAAGACTTTGAGATGAGAACATTTAGATATTAGCTGTTTACTAAAATAAAGTAGTCTCCCTTATATTTTATGTTCTCTTAAATCATTCTGGCTATTAAATAGACAAGAGGAAATGTTTTTCAAATGTTTTTATGGGATGTTTACAATTTTCTGGGTAGTCACTGTACTTTTATTATCAATCAGTTTAATACAAAAATGCCATTTTGAAATGAGACCATCAAATATGCTTATTCAAGCCATAAACATTCTCAATCAGGAACCAAAGTCCTGTTAATACATTTCCTTCACACATAGAATGAAATACATATTATAGATCACTCTCAAGTATACTTGAGGCCTTCTCATCAAGGCATTCAGTCATGAGCAAAATTGACTAGCCTTTTTCTCATTAAAATTAATTCTCTGTTTGTTTGAATGTGTAGTTGTTTTATTAACCAAAGAACTCTTCATAGGCTGAAAAAATTAATTCTACTTACTAGTGATGTAAATCTTGTTTTTTGTTTTTTTTTTTTTACCATTGATAGTCAGAACATAGCATGTTGTCTGTACCTCCTGCATTTTTCCCCTTGGGACAAGTACATAATCAAATAAATCAGTCAGAATGGTTCCCAAGTTTCTAATTTCACATGTCAGATTTCCATACCAGGATAAGATAAGCAATGTGGTCTAGCCCATCCAAACATTGAATAGTACTGTCTTCTCTGCCTTCCATCCTTCCTGCAATGCCTCCTACTCTATCTTCTACTGCTCCTCAATTCCTTTTCCCTACCTCCCTAGAGCTCAAAATAAACTGAAGGGATTGGAAGGTAGGAGGAACAATCTGGTGTTGTTTGTACTAGTTGAGAAGTATAGGAGCAGATTTATAGAAGTCAAAGGAAGAAAGAGTAACCCCCAGCAGTAAATGTTACTGCCACATACTTCAGAAGCTGCTCCAATGCTATGTTGGTTTATTAAAGATCCTTGTTGTAGAAATTTTCTTAAGAGAGTTATGAGGTTATTTTTTTTGTTTTTGTTTTTTGTTTTTTGTTTTTCACTAAAATCGATATTCATTTGCTGTTTCCCCCCTCACAGATAAATGAGGAGAAGGCTACAGTGTTGAGTCATTTCTCTATTTAATATTTTATATTTCCCTCTGATAAAGATCCTGAAACAAAACTCAATTTAACACTATTTTTTCTGATGATTCTATATGGTAGGAAATAAGTCATGGGTCTCTCTGTCTCTGTCTTTGTCTGCCTGTATCTCTCTATCTGCCTGTCTCTCTCTGCCTCTCTGTCAGGCAGTCATGGTTAAATGATTTCCCCAGGATCACACAGCTTGAAAGTGCCAAGTATCTGAGGTCTGATTTGAACCCAGGTCCTCCTGACTCCAGGGGTGGTGCTCTACAGAATACTATAATCTCCATGGAGTCAAAATTGCAGGTCATCCAAAGGCAACAGTGAGAAATTGAAATAAAGCTTGTCAATAGTGACTATAAGTAGACTACAGCAAGTTATCAGCAATAAGTTAATATTAAAATATCAACCAAATGGCATATGGGATATGGAAAAAGGCATGGGCCCCTCTGCCAGACTAGGTTACCTATATCAAAGAAAACATGAGTCTAGTCATTTTTGTATGCAAATATAGATGTATATGATATGATGTATATATGTTAACTGTCTTACTGCTTACAACCCATTACAGTGGGGAGTATATATATATATGTATTTTTTTTTGCCCTTTCCGTGTTAGATTTGAGTGACCTTGGTTGTGAAAGTTTTTATGCTCAGAAGTACAAAGGATAATGGAGACTTGAAGAATACAGACCAACTTTGAACACAGTAATCATGAGTAGACCACATAGCCAAAACAAAGGGATTGGTATAATTCTTTTGCTGTATGGATTCAATCATTCCAGTTACTTCTTTCACATGTTCCTCCTTTTCCAGCTTTCAGAGAAGAAATCTAGTATAACAGGATTGTATTAGATGATAAGATAGGAAGAGCAAGAAATGGAAGATGGATAGCCCACATGGTTTATTGGTGCCCATGTAATGTCAAATGATCTAGAGGTGGAGCTTATTTATGGAAGAACAAGTACTAGAGTTCCATAGGATGAGAAATCATGAGTGGGTTGTAATCTGCACCTCTGACTGAATCTAAATATTCAAAGGTCTAGGTCAGTTGAAGCACTGAGGTGCCAAAAGAAAGAATGGATTGGCAGAGCCAAGATGGCAGAGTAGAAACAGGACTTCCCTGTGGCTCCCGTTTCTACCTCCTCCAATTCATGTAAAAAATGACTCTAAATAAACTTTGGAGCTGCAGAGCCCACAAAATGACAGAGAGAAGCTAACGTCTCACTGAAGACAGGCCAGCAGGCCGGCAGGAAGGGGCCAGCAAACACTCTGGGAGCCAAGTTCAGCCCCACGTGATCCTGAGGTTTTAGCCTCAGGGCAGCCACAAATAGCCGCTGGCTGGAGGGACTTTGGATCACCAGCAGTTGTGGTAGTTTGGCAAGGCAGTCAAAAAGTAAGAGATGTGTGTAGATTTTGTGGGAAAAGGGAGTTTGGGAGTGTGGTTTGGCCTTTGTCCCCCGGGATGGGAAGTAGCTGAGGCATGGTGGTTGTGCAACTGCTGTCTTGTAGATGCTTCAGAGTTCCTGGCCTGCAGATTGTGGGGGGACCAAGTTACCAGTCTGAGGGGTAATCACTCTTGCTTTAACCTACTTGATCTGGATCACTGTCTAAGGTGGAGGTCCTGGGGTGTGTGACCAGTTTGCCAGACTGTGTGGAGGCTTCAGAGAGGGCAGCCAACTAATCACTATGGCAGCTGATAAAATCCCAGCGATTGGGACAAAGCTTCCCTTTCTGTGTTCTACTGTGGCAAAAAGCTCAAAGGACAAGTAATTGAGTGGCAACATAAGCAAGCAAAGGAAGCAAAGCAAGCTCAGCAATACAAATTTACACTCCAATTTTGGGGACAAAAAGGATCAAAGTTTGGAACAGGAGGAAGATAGCCAAGAAAGAACTCGTGCACCAAAAGTTTCCAAGAAAAATATGAGCTGGTTACAGGCTATAGAGGAGCTTAAGAAGGATTTTGAAAACCAAATAAGAGAAGTGGAGAAAAAATGGGGAAGAGAAATGAGAATGATGCAAAAAAAAATCGTGAAAAGAGAGTCAACAACCTGACTGAAAAAAATAACACCTTAAAAATAGATTAACTCAGGACACGTAGGTGGCACAGTGAGTAAGAGCACTGGCCCTGGAGTTGGGATGACCTGGGATGTATCCAGCCTCAGAAAATGAGCACCCACACATAAATAATGACTGGCCATGTAACCTTGAACAAGTTACTTAACCCCAATTGCTTTAAAAAAAATAGATTGACTCAAATGGCAAAAGTGGTTCAAAAAACCAATGAGGAGAAGTTTGCCTTAAAAAACTGAATTTGCCAGATAGAAAAAGAATCTCAAAAGCTCACTGAGGAGAACCATTCCTTCAGAATTAGACTGGAGCAAATGGAAGCTAGTGACTATGAGAAATCAAGATACTATGAAACAGATCCAAACAAATGAAAAAATAGAAGACAATGTGAAATATCTCATTGGAAAAACCACTGACCTGGAAAATAGATCCAGGAGAGAGAATTTAAAAATTACTGGACTACCTGAAATTCATGATAAAAAAAATCTGGAGGGGCGGCTAGGTGGCGCAGTGAGTAGAGCGTCAGCCCTGGAGTCAGAAGGACCCGAGTTCGGTTCTGGCCTCAGACACTTAATGCACACACAAACAAAAAAAACCTAGCCGTGTGACCTTGGGCAAGTTACTTAACCCCAATTGCCCTCCAAAAAGCAAAAAAAAAAAAAAAAAAATCTGGAAATCATTCTTCAAGAAATTCTGGAGGAAAATTTCCCTGATATTTTTTTTGAACCAGAGGGCAAAATAGAGGTTGAAAGAATCCACTGATCACCTCCTAAAAAAGATCCCAAAAAGAAAACTCTTAAGAATATTATAGCCAAGTTCCAAATTTCCCAGATCAAGGAGAAAATATTACAAGGAGCCAGGAAGAAACAATGAAAATATTGTGGAAAAACAATCAGGATAACACAGGATCTGGCAGCTTCTACACTGAGGGATTGAAGGGCTTGGAATATGATATTCTGGAGGTCAAAGAGCTGGGATAAAAAACCAAGAATCCCCTATCCTGCAAAACTGAGTATCATGTTTCAGGGGAAAATATGATTATTCAATGGAATAGAGGACTTTCAAGCATTCATGATGAAAAAAACAGAGTTGAATAGAAAAGTTGACATTCAGATACAAGGAGTAAGAGAAGCATGAGAAGGTAAACCAGGAAAAGAAATCATAAGGAACTTAACAAAGTTGAACTATTTACATTCCTACATGGAAAAACGATAATTGTAACTTATGAAACTTTTCTCAGTATGAGAATAGTTGAAGGGAATATAAATGTGTGTGTATATATATACATATACATATATACACACATATACATATATACACATACACATATGTATACATACATATATATGTCTATATAGGAGGGTATATGAATCCATATGTGAGTGTGTGTGTGTGTGTGTGTATGTGTACAGGCATACATAGACACAGGGCACAGGACTAATTGAATAGGAAGGGATGATACTTAAAAGGTGAAATTGAGAGGTGAGAGAGGAATATAATGAGAGAAGATGGGGAGAGACAGAATGGGGTAATTTATTCCATATAGAAGAGGAAAGGGAAAACTGTTGCAATAAATGGGGAACAGGAAGGCAAAGGGGAATGAGTCAACCTTACTCTCATTGAATTTGGCTTAGGGAGGGAATGACATACACACTAATTAGGATATCTCACTCTACAGGAGAGTAGGGGGGAAGGGGATGAAAGAGGGGATGATAGAAGAGAAGGCAGGTTGAGGGGGAGGGAAGTTGGAAGCACACTCTTTTTTAAAAAGGACAGGATCAAAGTAGAGAATAGAACAAGTGGGGGGTGGGATAGGATGGAGGGAAATATAGTCAATCTTTCACAATATATCCACTATGGAAATGTTTTGCATAACTATACATGTACAACCAATATAGAATTGCTTATCTTCCCACTAAGGGTGGGTGACAAGAGAGGAAGGAAAAGCATCTGGAATTCAAAGTTTTTAACATCAAATGTTTAAATATATATAATTATTATATTACATGCAACTGGGAAATAGCGTATACAGGCATTGGGTCATAGAGACCCACTGTGCCCTACTGGAAAGTCAGATGGGGGATGGGGGATGGAGGAGGATATAGGAGAGAGCAGATTAGGGGAGGGGGTATTCAGTGGGATCACTGTTTTGGTGGTGGGTAGGGGGAAAATGGGAAGAAAATTTGTAACTCAAATTCTTGTGGAAATGAATGATGTAAACTAAAAATAAACAGAAAATTTTACTAAAAAAAAGAAAGAAAGAAAGAAAGAAAGAAAGAAAGAAAGAAAGAAAGAAAGAAAGAAAGAATTGAGGCCATATTTCTCTTTTTGTATTTCACATATTTCATCCTGGTCCTTACCATCAAAAACATTATTTTATTTGAACTATAAGATCTTTGGGAAGATTATATACCTAGGTAGCTATTCTTTTCCAAATTATTTATTTATTTAACACACTTTTCTTTTTAAATTTTGAGTTTCAGACTCTCTCCTATACTCCAACCCTTCCCATACACATTAAGAAGACAAATAAAATTATATCAGTTATATTTGTGAAATCATGCTAAACATTCCCATATTAGCCATATCATAAAAAGTCACAAAAATTAAGCGAGGAAATTATAATTCAATTTGCCCTCAGTTTATCAGTTCTCTCTCTAGAGGTAGATAGCATTTTTTCATCACAAGTCCTTTGGAATTGCATCTTTGGATCATTTCTTTTAGCACAATAATATTCCACAATCTTAAAATTCCACTTTCCAAGTTGATAAGCATCCCCTCAGTTTTCAATTCTTTGTCACCACAAAATGAGTTCTTATAAAAATATTTGCATCCATAGATTCTTTTCCTTTTTCTCTTTGTCTCTTTGTTATACAGACAAAGGAGTGGTGTTTCTGGATCAAAAAGTATGCACAGTTTTATAGTGCTGTGGGCATGGAGTGGTGGGGCTAGTTTACAACTCCACCTACAGTATATTAATTTACCTATTTTCATTCAACCCTTCTAGCATTTGTCATTTCTGATAGGTGTGAGATCGGTACCTCAGAGTTCTTTTAATTTACATTTTCTAATCAATAGTAATTTAAAACATTTTTTTCCATAGGAATATAGATAGCTTTCATTTCTTTTTCCCTCTTTGAATCAATCCCATTAAGAGTGAGTTTCAAGCATTGCCAGCTACTCCCACCCATTTTCCTCTCCACTACAACAGCTTGTCCTTGCATGCCCCTTTTATGTGAGAAAATTTTCCCTATTCTATCTCTCCTTCTCCCCTCTGCCAGTAAACCCTTCTTTCTCACCTTTTAATTATTATTATTATGGGAATCTTTGCAATATAACTGACTCCCACTTGCCCTCTGTTGATGTAACCTTCTAACTGACCTAAGTATTACCAAGTTTTTAGTAGTTATCTTTCAGTATAGGTATGTAAATATTTTAACTTTATTGAATCCCTTATGATTACTTTCATGTTTACTATTTTATGTTTCTCTTGAGTCTTGTGCTTTAATGTCATATTTTCTATTCAACTCAGGTCTTTTAATTAGGAGTCCTTGAACATTCTGTATTTCATTAAATGCCCATTTTTCTTCCTGAAACATTAAATACAGTTTTGCTGAATTGACCCTGAAGTGACCCCTTGTTGTAATCCTAGCTCCTTTGCCATCTAGAATAGCATATTCCAAGTGCTCTGCTCTTTTACTATGGAAGTTGCTAATTCTTGTATGATTCTGATTGTGGCTCCACAATGTTTGAATTCTTTCTAGTTGCAATATTTACATGGGAGTTCTTGATTTTTTCTATAATATTCCTGGAAGTTCTCCTTTTGGGATCTCTTTTAGGAGATAATCGGTGGATTCTTGCAATTTCTATTTTAACCTCTGGATAAAAGATATCAAGGTAGTTTCCCTTGATAATTTCTTGAAAGATGATGTTTAGACTCTGTCTCTCTCTCTCTCTCTCTCTCTCTCTCCAACTTTCAGATAGTCAATAAGTCTTAAATTATATCTCTTTGATTTATTTTCCAGATAAGCTGTTTTTCTAATGAGATATTCCACATTTTCTCCTAACCTTTCATTCTTTTGAATTTATTTGATTGCTTCTTCATGCCTCATGGAGTCATTAGCTTCCACTTATGTAGTTCTAATTTTTAAGGAATTCTATTCTTCAATTAATGTTTGTTCCTCATTTTCCATGTGGCATATTCTGCTTTTTAAGGAATTGTTTCTTTAGTGAATTTTTGTGCTTCTTTTACCTTGAGGCCAATTCTGTTTTTTAAGGTGTTAATTTCTTCAGTGTTTTGCCTGTTTGTGCTTTTTTTTAACCAAATTATTCTCTTTTCATAATTTTTTGTATCATCCTTTTTCTTTTCCAATTTTTTCCTCTACCAGTCATCTCTTTCTTTAATGTTTGTAGTAATTTTGGGGGGGTTGCAGTCTAATTTGTATTTTTCTTTGAGACTTTATATCTGGTTTTCCATTATTGTCTTCTGAGTTTATGTTTTGGTCTTTCTTGCTACTGTAGTAGATTTTTTTATGTTCAAGTTATTCTTTTATTGTTTGCTCATTTTTTTCAAGCCTATTTCTTGACTTTGAACTTTACGTTAAAATTGTGCTCTGCTCACCTGTGGGCGGGGAGGGATTGTCCTGTACTCCAAATTTTTTTTGTGCTGCCCCTTTCAAGAGCTAGTTCTGTAGGTCTGAACATTTTCTATGGTTCCAAGTTGGTATGATCTAATGAGAAGTATACTTATTGATCTTCTGATCTGTGCTCTGGCCTTTACTCAGAAAGGGCCCTTTTTCACCTGTAGCCACAAGTGCTAATACTTCCCTTGACCCTGGAACTAAAACCAGGTCTCTTGTTTTCCTGCTACCATAAGCACTCGTTCTCCTTTCTACCTGGGAATTGCAATCCAGCCCCTTGTTCCCCTGCGAACAACCACAAGTGCTCCTCTCTGCCCTGAAACTATGTATAGGCAGTAGAGTTGCCAATCAGTGCTGGTTATACCCTGTGCTAGCAAAGGGTCCCCTGTAATCCTTTTATCACTAATTGTTAACCCTCTTACAGTCTTTTGGCTGAGAGCTCCTGAAGCTGCTGCTGCCACTATCACAGTTGCTTCCCAGGCCCACTGTTGGTACTGCCACCCTACTCTCTGGGCTGACTCCCACCCTAGCCATCCTGTTGATGTCCTAAGTTTTCTCATGCTGGAAGAAAAAATGTCTCACACTGACTTTTTGTTGGCTCTGCCACTCCAAAATTTTATTTGAGGAGTTATTTTAAGTTGTTTGAAGAGGAAGGTTGGGAGAATTTGGCTGTGTTGTTGCCTGTTCTCTTCCATCTTGTCTCTGTCCCTGCCCCCATAGCTACTTTACTTTTCATAGATAAGAATGTCTTCCTTCTTTTCTCTTCATTTTAAATAAAAATGACAACCAGTCTTACAGAGCAGCCAAAACAAAATTGCAAGAATCCTTTTTTTAAACTGCATCCCTTTCAAGTTAATGACTTTTAAAAAATTATAGTCTCATAGGATTGTTTGAAATTTTGCATTAATGATTTTTCTCCTAATAGATTTAAATTAACATAGATTTCATTAGAGTTATTGGATTCTCAGACTACATAAGGACTTCCATTTGCACAATTCCCAAAAAGCTTTTTGTAAATCAATTTTGGAAAATACAAATTATATTTTAAATTCCATAGTAGAGATTACATAATGATTGTACAACATTTATGGTTGATCCTTTTGTTAGGATTCCCATGATAAGGGCAATCATATAAATAACCTTTACTTTACAGTTTATAAAAAAAAAACATCTGCAAATATTATTCTTCTCAACAACCCCAAGAGGTAATTTTTCCTATTATTTCCATTGTGCAGATGAGGAAACTGAGGCTGAGGGATGTTAAGTGACCTGCCCAGGGTCACACAGCTAATAACTATTAAAGGACAGATTTGTATTCAGGTATCTCTGGCAGCTAGGTCAGTTGACTATGTACTGCACCACCCAAATACCTCAGGGCTTCTTGATGCTAAGCTCATCACTCTATCCACCATCTCACTTAGCTAGAGCCAAAGGTTACCCCTGTTTAGTGAGTGGTAGCTTTCTTTTGCTGAAGGGTGAGGGGAAGGAACTGAATTTTCCAATACTACATTCAAATAACTTTCTAAGACTCTTGGGTTGTAGAGCAGCTGTTGGTATGCATCAGTATAGGGAATTTACTCCTCTCTGAGTTTCTTGTATCATTAACATTATGTGACTGTTTCTTCCCCTTCCCCACAAAATAAAATAGAAAAACAAAACAAAATAAAATAAAATAACATGTGATTTATTCCCTGGAGGAGTTAGGTACCTAAAAAGTTTACTCACCTGCCCAGTCATTCCTCATGGTGGTGGCAGAGCATTACATTAAAATAGCTCCCAATGGTTTAAAAAGATTGACAATATCTTAGAGAGGTATGTGTATACAAACAAATGAAATGGATTGTTGAAAATGTATTTGATTAATTAAACATTCTCAGCCAATCTGGAAAAGTTAATCTTGAGAGGGGGAAAATACCTGAAAAACCTAAAACTATTTTCCTCTGTCAATGGTAGTATATTAGACATGAGTATGTAGATTATTTTCCTCAAATCCTCCCCTTATGTTTTGCCTCTTTACATATACCCTAAATGTTTAATATAGCCCCAGGGTAAAGTGCTCATGTCTGGAGAAAATCTACTTAGAACAAATGCCATTTCAAACTGACACTTGGCATTTTGGGTACACTTTGAACATGTTCTGATTAAATACTTGGATATCTCATACAATTGTAGACTTTATGCAACATTTACCAATTCTTAAAAACATGCTTAAAGTTGGCTGGATAATGAAATTTTATCTTTCCTGATTTGAATGTGAAAACAATGATCATGGGAAAAGTAAAAAATATATATATATATATATATATATATATTATATGAAATTTATTTTACAGATGGCAGCTCAATGGAAGTGACATTGATCTAAGTATGGAATACCGTTATAAACTCAATGGAGGAAATCTTGTGGTGATTAATCCGAACAGAAATCGAGACATTGGTACTTATCAATGTTTTGCATCAAATTCTCTTGGAACGGTTGTCAGTAAAGAAGCAAAGCTCCAGTTTGCCTGTAAGTTGAAACTCATAAGCTATTGTAAGAAAAGTAACATAGTATATATAGTGATTTTCCATTTCTTGAGGAAAATATATGGGATATTAGCCATGTGTATACTTACTAATAAATTGATAAAAAAAAGAATATTGACAGTGACCCTGGAATATATAAAACATCATCAAAAAGAATTATGACAATGACCCTGGAATATATCATAAAGTATTATAAAAGTCTCATAAAATACAATCAAGGTAAAACTTACTCTTCTTTTTTCTTGGTTGATTTGTTGGGAAACTGTGTTCATGAGCAATTAAATTCAATGCAACAAGTGTTATTAAGTATGTACTACGTGTCAGACCCCAGGCATACAAAAACCTTCCCTCAAGGAACTTATACTTTATTGGAATTTAAAGTAATTCAAAGAATTAAAGCCAAGATACTAAGTATTCTCCTAGATGTATTAGAAGACAGAGCAGTGTATGATCTGGTCTGGGAACAAAATGAACAGGGGAGAAATTATTAGAGAACAATAAACACCTAAATAGCAAAAGTGAGACAATAAGTTTGGTGTAATTAAGATTAGAAAGGAAAAGGGTAAAGCAGGAGATAGAAAAAAAAAACAAGAAAAGACTGATTTATGATCTTGGTGCTTAGAAAGTGATTTCACTTATCTCTGAGGGATAATTCCCTAGTTGTCTTTATATGACTGTAAAATCCTTCTCTTTAGCACAAGTAGGATTTTTTTTTGACTTGTCAGACGTAGCTACATGATGGGATGTTCAGAAGAGGAGAAAGTTTTGAAGCAAAAGATAATGAGTTCTGTTTGGGATGTATTTGTTTGAAATGCCAATGGGACACTTAGTTTGCAATATCCAGTAGACAATTGGAGATAGACAGTGGAGATCAGGAGAGACTTCTAGGGCTGGCATATACAGATGTGAGAATCATCTGCACGGTTGTGATAACTAAATGTGTGGGAGATGAGGAGATCACAGACGGAGTGTAGTGCAAAAAGAGAAGAAGTCCAGGACAGTCTTAGGGTAAACTGGCAATTAGTGACTTAAGATCCAGCAAAAGAGACTTGGAAAAAGCAGTCAGGTAGGAGGATAGCCAATAGTTAAAAGTGTATGAAAACTCAGAGAGGAGCTAAATATCTAGTTGAAGAAGGTGGCACATAGTGTCAAATGCTGTAGAAAAGTAAAGAGAAGGGTGGCTAGGTGGTACAGTGAATAGAGCCCCGGCCCTGGAGTCAGGAGGACCTGAGTTCAGATCCAGCCTCAGAAACTTAACACTTACAAGCTGTGTGACCTTGGGCAAGTCACTTAACTCCAACTGCCCTACCTTCCCCCCTACAAAAAGCAAGACAGAGAGGGAGAGAGAGAGAGAGACAGATAGAGAGAGAGAGAGACAGAGAGAGAGAGAGACAGAGAGAATAGAGAAAGAAAATTTCAATTCAGTTCAATAAACATTAAGCACCTTCTTTGTGACAGGGTTACTAGGTGGCCCAGTGGACAGAGTGCCTGAAGTCAGGAAGACTCATTATCCTGAGTTCAAATCTGGTCTCAGACGCTTACTAGCTGTGTGACTTTGGGCAAGTCATTTAACCCTGTTCATCTCAGTTTCCTCATCTATAAAAAGAATTAAGGAAATGTCAAACCACTCTAGTATTATTGCCAATCAAACCCCAAATGGAGTCATGAAAAGACTGACAGAAAACAACTGAAAACAACAACTTTGTGCCAGGTGCCATGCTAAGTGCCAGGAATATAAATAAGAAAAAGAGAGAGTTTCTGATCTCAGGGAATTTATAATCTAATGGGGGGAACAACATGTAAAAGGAAGCTGAAAACTGAGGTTTGGGGTAATGGGGACATACTTTTCTATGGAGGGGAAGACAAATGGGCTTTTAATGGAGATGACAATTGGGAAAAGACTGTTAGATTTGGCAACTGAGAGATCATTGTAAGTTTGCAGAGAGTACATTCAATTGTATGATAAAGTAGAAAGTGAGATTGCAAAGTTTTAAGAACGTAACAAGAGACAGAAGATAAAATAAGTGTAAATAGCTTTGTTTCCAGTAGTTTAACTGAGAAAGAGAGAAAGGATATAGCATGATATCTAGCAGAGATAGTGGCATCTTTTGAGGTTTATTATTTTTTTAAAGAATGGAGAAGCCTAGACAAGAAAGCAATCAGTGGATGGGGAGAAGTTGAAAACTGGGATATGGGATAATAGTCAATGGACTTTTTTTACAAATCCAGGTCTCAGAAAATTTGTCAGAAGTCATATCTTCAGGTTTAAGTTTGTTTTACAATTATCAGTAGTCTCCCTAGTTGCCAATTAGTTATTGGATTAGCCACAAAAACAGATCCATCAGTGTGTTATAGAGGAAAGAGAACTGATGCTGGTGTCATTGAACCTCTGTTCAAATCCTACAAGTGATACTTACTGCCACTGTGGCCTTAAGCAAATATCACCCTTCCTGGGCTTCAGTTTCTTCATCTGTAAAATGAGGGGGCTGAGCTAGATTACCTGAGATCCTTTCTAGGTCCAAGTCTATAAATCTATGACCCAAACTACAGCAGATGTTTTGATATGGCCATTGCAAAATGCCAATGTAACCCTTTATATCCTTTAAAAGTTTCTATTATCAACTAAAAGTTGATATGGTATAAATATTTATTTGCATGAGATGTTGGATTCTCATTAAGTTGTACTGCAAATCATTTTCTATTATTTCAATATTTTTCTTCATTATTTATGTCTTTAAAAGTCAATTAGTTTCCCTCAGTAATGGGTAAACGTTGACTTTATAGCTTTGGAAAATTATGTTTATAGCCTTCTTAGCCTAATACATTGCACTCAGTGGTGATAGGAAGGTTGAATGGAATTAGTTGGAAAGAGATGATGAGGTTTACACAAATGTTAAAATACCTAGGAGCCTAAGTCCCAGATTAGCTGGGTGTTTCTTCAAAAAGAAAAATTACCAAGGCCTAATTAGCTAAATTGTTGTAGCATAATCAGTGAGAGCCTCTCTCGATGAGCAGCTCAAGGCAATGTGATTTCTCATAACTTAGTAGTAAATTTCATCTTTGAACATAAGTGACTTTGATGAAGTTCAAAGCTGTTCAGCTCTGATGATCTAAAAACATATTTTTCTTTAAAATCTTGATACATCTTTAAATCATTCTCCCCATTCGTGCTTCCATACTTTTTGTTTAAATGAGAAAGAAAATCTGGTTTTGATGAATCCAAAGAAATATAATGATATACTGCTATTGAAACCATGACTGTGCCCTAGCGCTTTTTCAGACCATTGGTTTTATGCTTTAATGTAGGAACATACTAAATATATGGTTATGTGTCTTGTGCTGCTGAAAAACTGGTTTGGTTAATGGGATCATTGAGGTTTGTTTTAATAGAGAAATGCTACAGGAGTAATTTGCTCCAAAGGCTACCATGGAAAAAAACAACTCTCTGTCATTGTATTCCTGAAGTTGGGATGATTGTCTAATTACCTGCCACATTCCCACATATGTGATAGATTTATTGATTTATAAAATATGTTTCAGGTGACTTGTACATTTTAGAGAATTATACAAAAAATAGCTTTTTATTCAATGGAGTTCAGATACAAAGACTGAGACAAGTCACTCTTTTATGTTTATGTTGCATGGACTATTGTACAGGTGAATACAATGGTTGCTTTACATAATGGAATCTTCAAAGTACTGAGACACAAAGGCATCTTCAGTAAGCTAAGCAAAAGCATTTTTGGGAAATATCCAATAGCAGATAGGAGGGCAGGGATGATATGTATTTAATCATGTAAATTTCTTTGAGAGCATTTCACATCGTGTTGTTTAGAGATTAAATTTGATATAATGATACCTAATATAAATAATAAATATTATTAGTGGTAGGGGAGAGAGCATTCTCAAAGAACTGAGGTATAATGATAACCAGGGAAAAAGTCTGGACCCTTTTGGTAGAAAGTGGAAACCAGAAAGGGGGCCAAGGATCATCATTGCTTGTCTGTATGAAGTTTTGTACCTTTCTGATATGTTTCACTTAAACCCCTCCTTATACTAGGAATAAAATACAATTTTACCCAATCAATACTTCACTGCAGTAAAAAATAAACAAAAACTTACATTAGCCTTTAAATTTGAGGGTTTTTTCTTCTTCAGTTCTGATGATCATTAACTTGTCTCAGTCTCCCTGAGCCTCAGTTACACATGCACACATATACACACACACAGATGTGCACACACACACATACACATGCACAAATACACACACATATACAGTAACTCAAGTTTCTATCAGTTCTAAAAATTCTGCAGTTCTCTGAGCCTGGAAGACTAGATAAAATGTCAGTTCTTCCATGAAGACTAGATTGCTCCCATCCCAAGGCTCAAAAATACTGAGTTAGCTGGGAAAAAAAATAAAAAACATTAGTTCTTAGTGAAAATTTGTCCCTAAACTTACAGTGGATGGTCTACTACTGGCATGATGCTTTGAGCCACTACTCACCTCCAGGCAACATTTATTTATTTATTTGTTTGTTTTTGAGTCTGACAACTAAAAGGCAATTTCGGAGAGTGTGATTTTGTGAGATGGTATTATTCACCATCTTGATCATCTCAAACCCCTCCAAGATGTATAATCTAAAAGCGAGACTCTGGGCTCTTACATGCCTCTACATGTTACACTTACTGAAAGTGAAGATATTTTTCTAACCAGCAGATCTTCACTCCTGAAAGCTCCCAGAAATCCCTTTTCATTTTGTGAAATGTGAACCTTCACATAGTATTAGATCTGATCAAGTTGAGAGTGTTTCTTTCACCCTTTTTCTTTTAAATTGCTGTTTTTTGTTTGTTTGTTTTAGTTTTTTGTTTTTGCATTGGTTATAATTGTGTTTTAATTCAAGCTCACTTTATATAGAAATGCTTTTTATCAATTCTAGATCAAAATGTTCAAATGACATTTGTATGCAGTTTTGTTACTCAATAACCAATAAGTTCAAATTGTTGAGCATAATGATCTGATTTGTGTACACATAGAGAATTTTTTTTTCTTTTAAAATTTTTTTTGGATCACTCCATGGTTTCATGGGTATTGGAAATTGGGAAAATCAAATTGATTTTATTCTGTTACTGATTTTACTTTGTATCACTTTGTATTACATTTTTGTAATTGTCATGTTTCATTTTTCTCAGTTAAGTTTTGATATTTCAGCTTTTCTGTAAATCACTCATTATCTCTAAATTAAGTTTAGAAGTTCAGTTTTGTTAATCGCTGTTCTGTTATTGCCTCAAGGAAGTCTGTTATTCTTGAAAGATTGGGTTGGACACCAGGGAGTCTGATCCACTTTCACTAAACTGTCTTTGAGGTGGAATCAAACAATTAAGATTTTTTAGTGACATGATGGAAAAAGAAGCTTTTCTTAGCCCCTCATTTCCAATTTTCAGCCATAGTGTCTCCCTTGCCTATAATGCTACAAACTGTAACCTAACACAATGTTTTCCCCATCTATGATTTTGTTCTCTGTTGTTCAAAAATTCATAATGTTAAGGAGTTTTGTTGTGGCATAAGAAAGATTATGTGGCTTGCTGAGGATCACACAACCAATTTATGACAGAAACAAAACTTTCGCCCAGGTCTTCCTAACACTGAAGCAAGTTCTGTCCACACTTATTCTTACAAAAGAACAAAACAAAACAAATCTTTTTTTTTAGTTTTAAACATTCAAAATAGTTCTCATTTTTAGGATTACACCACTGACTTTACGATGGTGTATCTGCCATAGGAAATTGCTTCCATAGTGGAAAGTTTGGTGGAAATATCCCAAAGACTCTCTGCTTGGGAAAAAAGGAAGAAATCCTGTCATATAAAGGGGGGAAAGTGGTCATACATTTCTCTTCAACACTAGCCAAGAAATTTTCTAATCTTTCACTATACATGACAGAGGGGGTAAAAGAGGTACTAGAATTGAGATCAAGCAAATTTCCATCTGACAGAAGCCTTTCATCTCAGGAACTTGACTCATTCTTCAGGCTCACAACACAACACTTACCAGCTCATGTAGCCCTTTGTCTAACTATCTTCTATATGATTTTTTTCTTCTATATCACTGTGATTTCATTATGGTATTGAGTATTGATCAGGAGGGTTCTAGGTTCATTTGCTTTAAAATCAGAAAAGCTCAGGAATCATCTCTGCATTATTTTCTTTCATTTTCCTTCCCCTGTTTAAGTGCTTTTCTTTTTTACTCTGTTCTTGCCCCATAACTTAAAGACTCTTCTTTTAAAATATATTTTTAAATATTTTTTTTGGAGGGAGGAGAGAGGAAAGGCAGGGCAAATGGGGTTAAGTGACTTGTTCAAGTTCACACAGCTATTAGGTGTTGTGTCTGAGGACAGATTTCAACTCGGGTCCTCCTGACTCCAGGACTGGTACCCTACTCACTGCACCACCTAGCTTCCCCTTAAAAATACGTTTTTACTGAAGCAGAGCCAAGATGGCAGATTAGAGGCAGGAGCCCACCTGAACTCTCCTGACATTTCCCTCCAAAAAACTTTAAAATATAATATGAAATCAAATTCTGGAGTGGCATTGCAATAAACATTTTCCTAGTCTAAAACAGTGTAAGAAGTCAATCAACTAAAAAGATCTGTGACACCAGGTTGGTGGCCAGCCTGGAAGACAGGCAACATGAGTAGTGGACCTTGGAGGTGTCTACAACTACAGCAGCAACTTTAGAAGCTCTCAGCATGGATATTATAAAAGGATTAACCAAGTGGTCAGAAAGAGATTGTGGGAGAACTTGTGTTGACACTGGGTATAGGGTGGGTACTATTTGGCAGTTCTGTTACCCATCAGCCATGCTTGGTCACAGTTCTGGGTGGAGAGCAGCACTTGTGGTTCATCACATCGTAGCAAGGTCCTTGGTTGCAGTTCTTGGGCAAAGAGGACACTATCTCCAGCAGCTGTAGGGGAGCAGGTGATCTGATCAGAGTTGCAGAGCTTAGAGAAAGGCAAGTACTTGTGACTACAGGAGAGCAGGGGCCCTTCCCAGTTAAAGAACGGAGTGCAGATAATATCTTGGACCATATATTTCCCAAAATACCACCTTGAAAGCACTGAAAATGTGCAGACCTATAGAACTAGCTCTGAAAACAGTAGTACAAAAAAGAATGAAATGTGGGACAGTGTCTCCTCATCCACAGGTGAGCAAAGTGCAACTTTAATATCGAGTTCAAAGTCAATAAATAAGTTGGAAAAATGAAAAACAACAAAAAAGTCCCTGGCCTTAAAAAGATACTATAGTGTTAATGAAGAGAAAGAAACAAATCCAGAAGAAAACAATATGAAAACAACTGTAATCAAAGCCTCAAAGAAAAATGTAAATTGAACACAAACTCCAATATAATTCTTGGAAGAGTTAAATAAAGAGATAAGTAGATAGAGGAAACATTGGGAAAGGAAATGAGAGCGATACAAGAAAATTATGAAAAAGAAATTAACAGCTTGTTAAAAGAGGCACAAAAGCATACTAAAGAATATGATACCTTAAAAAATAGTATTGGCTTAATATATAATAGAAGAATAAAAAGTCACTGAAGAAAATAATTCTTTAAAAGCAGAATTAGCCAGATGGAAAAAGAGGTATAACATCCCACTGAAGAAAATTATTCATAATAAATTAGAACTGGTCAAGGGGAAACTTTCATTTAGTCTCCCCATGAGATTTCTAGAAACAATAAAGTGAAGTTAAGAGAATAAAAACGTTCTCTCATAAAGACATCAGTTCTCAAATATACAGGGAACTGAGACAAATTTATAAAAATAAAAGCTATTCCCCAATTGAGAAATTGTCAAAGGATATGAAGACAGTTTTCTGAGGAAGAATTCAAGAATATCTATAGTTATATAAAAATACTTTAAATCCTTATTGAAGAGAAATGCAAATTAAAACAATTGTGAGGATATGCATTACATCTATCATACTGGCTAAAATGACAGAAAATGAAACTGACATGCTGAAAAAATGTGGAACAATAAGGAGACTAATGCATTGTTGGAGTTATGAGCTGGTCCAACCATTCTGGAGAACAATTTGAAACTATGCTCAAAGGACTATAAAGCTGTGTATTCTCTTTGAGTTAGAAATACCAGTACCAGATCTGTATCCCAAGGAGAAAAAAGAAAAAGGAAAAAGATTTAAATGTACTAAAGTATTTATAGCACCTCTTTTTGTGGTGGCAAAAACTTGGAAATTGAGAGTATGCCTATTAGTTGGAGGCAGCTTGCTGGCTCAGTGAATAGAGCACTGGGTCTGGAGTTAGAAAGAACTGAATTCAAATCTGGCCACAGCCTCATTAGATGTGCCCCTGGGCAAGTCATTTAACCTCTGTTTGACTCAATCCACTGGAGAAGGAAATAGCAAACTACTCCAGTATGTTTTCCAAGAAAACCCCATAGGAGGTCCCGAAGAGTTTGACACAACTGAACAGCAACAATGATCAGTTTGAGAATGGCTAAACATGTTTTGCCATATGATTTTCATGGAATACCACTGTGCTACAAGAAATAATGAGTAGTACGCTTTCAGAAAAACCTGGGAAGACCTATATATGTTGATGAAGACTGAAGTGAACAGAACCCAGAGGACACTGTATACAGGAAGAGCAATATTTTAGTGATGATCAGCTGTGAAAGACTAATCTATTCTGATCCAAGGCAATTCTAAAAGACTCAATGGAAAATGTCATTCAACTCCAGAGAGATAGCTGATGAACCCTGAGCACAAATTGAAGTATGTTTTTTTTTTAATATAGGTAATATGGAAATGGTTTACATAATTTCACATGCATAATTAATATATTGTTTCCTTTTCAGAGGGTGGGGTGAGACTGGTGGGAGGGAGAGAATTTGAAACTGTTTAAAAATTGCTAAAAATAAACACTTTTTAAAATAAAAAGTAATGCTGAATATATATACATATATATTTGTTGATATCTTCTTTCTTCAGATCACCTACATTCCTCAATTTATTCAGGGGGTGTGTTGAAGCCCACTCAAACCACTAATTATTAAAGTTTCAGTGGGAGTATTGCACCTTAGAAACTGGCAAACAATACTGCTAATCAGGACTTCATTTATTGTCTTCATGATTTTCCCAACTTAAGAAAATAATGAAGAAGGTGTTAAAGATGTTGATTAAACTTAAATGACCTGCAGGAAAAAAAAAGCTTGTTTTCTGGAGAGCTTGTTGTAAAATATTTACTAACACACCCCCAAATATATCCTTCCTGACTCCAGCTCCCAGAAAGTTATCCCATATAATAAAAGATTTATAAAGAGGAAGAAGAAAAAATATTGAGCAAAACAGGCCAACATAATGAAAAGCCCACTGTTTTATGCAGCCTACCACATGCATGATATCCTACCTCTGCAAAGGAATAAGAGGAAGATGTTTTCTCCTATCTCTTCTGTGGGGACAAAGTTGGTCCTTTTTACAGCTTTCTATTTTGATTAGTGTGTTGCCATTTTTCTATTTCCATTGTTAAAATTATCACGTATATTGTTTTCTTGGTTCTGATTATTTCACTCTGTAATAGTTAATATAAGATTTTTCCATCCTCTGTATTCATCATTGTCATTATTTCTTAGAACAATGGTATCAAACTTGAATCCTTGTGGGCCATATATTAGAAAACAATAAATTAATATTTTCTAGGTTGTATTATATTCTTATTTATTATTCTAGACTTTCCCCAATCACATTTTAACCTGGTTCAGGCCACACTGAGGTTTGCAGAAATTAAGTGTGACACCTCTTTCTTAGAGCACAGTAATATCATTTGATTTCAGTTATGTCTGACTAATATTACTTAATTATAAAATTTCAGGTCTCTAAGTGCTATTGCTGCTTCATTCTATTATTCTTCATTATTTCCCTTGTTAGTCTATAGCTTTTGCCATATAATCTTCTAAAGAAAAATAGCTACACTAAACAAATTTTCATAAAAAAATGAGAAAAGAAGTTTGTCTAGTATTTTCATGAGACAATATAGTATTTATACCTAACCCAGGGAAGCATATAGTAAAGAAAAGAGTGATAGCACATTATCATTCACAAAACTATTCAAAATTTTAGCAATTTATTTTTTTTAAATATCACTAGAATCTTAGCCTCAGTGCCCAGAAGATTAAAGTTTGAGTCCCATCTATGACAAACGTTGCTCACAATTATGGGATCATAGATTTAAAACTGGAAGGGATCTGTAATGGCAAGCAAACAAGTACTTAGCACCTTATTTCAGTTGAGCCTTGCCCGTGATTTTATAAAGTCTTTGTTAAGAAACAGAACTTGTGAAACCCACAGTGGGAGGGACTTGCCAAGGACAGGAAAAGGAAGGATGTAAGAGGTGGGTGGAACAGGGAAGAGCTAATGACCATATAAAAGCAGAAGAACAAGCTGGGAGAGAGCAGAATTGAGAAGGGAACACCCCCAGAGGCTGCTAATTTGTTTGTCTGTTCTGTCTGTGTTGATTTGTGTTTGTAATACTTTGTACAGAAGACCTGGAATCTTACTGGAAGCCCTGAAAGAAGATTTTCTTGTTGTCTGTTTACAGAAGTCCCAGAGAAAGGTTTCAGACATCCTGGGACTGTACTGATGATTAGTGCTTAGCTCTCAGACCTTGTTTATGGGTCTGTATTGATTTCACAGGCAGATAGTGAATTGATGTTGGTGCCGGCAATGTGTGTGAATGTTGTTTTGGCTCTGGTAAGCTTTGTCTTCCCAGAAACAGGAACTTTGAAGGACTTGAGGTGGACTGGACACTGTGAGTTTCAACATGGAATGGGAGCTGGACAAGAATCTGGACAAGGAAATGAGAGCTGCCTGCCTGTGCATCCAAGTGGTGAGATTCAGGCGAGAGCTGGACCCATGGAAGAGGAACCATGGAATATGGGAGCCAGCTTCGAGCCAAGATGAAAACACCTCTTTTTGGGATTTAGTGATGACTGAGAAAATCATGATTTACTGTGATCTAGGGGTGGAAGAACTTTGTATTTTGTACCTTGTACCTCTAAAGGATGATTGAGTTAAGGATTATTGAAACCTAAAGACTAAGAGATTAAGACAATGTGACCTACAGGTGGAAAAACTTTGACCTTTGTACTTTGTGTTCCTTAAGGAGGATTGTTCCTTAAGGATGATAGAGTTAAGGGCTTACTGAATGATATCTTTTATTAAAACTGTGGCCACTTTAGTGATAAGTTGTTATATTATATCATTGTGAATGCTGTACTTCAGTTTCTGTGAATGTTTTGCTTTAGTTTATTGCTGAATAGAGAGTTCACCATACCATGTGATCAGAATCTTAAAGCTATTCACAGCAACAGTCCTCTGGAGAGCTGCTCATACTTTCCTTTGCAGGATCTGAGAGGCCAATGAGACAAGCTTCCTCATTTTATAGATGAGGACACAGGCTAAGAGAGATGAATTGATAGCTAGTAATATTCCAAGGCAGGATCCAGACCCAAGTCTTCCTGACTCCAAGTGTGGATGCCTGTCATCTTGGTTATTTGCTGGCTCAAGTTGTTTGACCCAGTGCAAGTCATTTAATTGCTCACTGTTCTAGGCCAAATGTGTTAAACATGCCCACAACACTCTCTGGGGTGGCCTGAACCAGTGTAAAATGTACTGGGAAAATATTTAACAAAATGAATAAAAATGCAATAAAACAGGTAATATGAATATGTGGTTCTCTAGGTTGATCTGTGGTCCACAGGGATCCCTATGTATAGTTTAGTAGCCCCTGTTTATATGTGAGTTTGACTCTACTATTCTAGTTCTGTTCTTGGTCACTCTCCAAAACTGTCAGTAGCTAACCTATATTGGTAGAGGGAGTTTCCTCATCTGGGAGGTCTCTATCTTGATGAAATTAAAGGACCAGTCCCTCTCTCTGTCCTTAAATGTTTGATAGAAATATCCTGTAAATCTGTCAGGATCAGAGCCCTCACCACCTCTTTTCTAAATTCATTTACAGATAGTTCAAATTATGTTTCTGGGATGAGATTGTTTAAGATCTATATTTGATGGGCTGTTAGTCACCGAGTTTTTCTTATTAAGGTGCTGTCTTTCTGTGTCTCTCTCTGTGTCTCAGTCTCTATCTTCCTTTGTATTGAGCTACATTATTGTTATCCCTTTCTTGCATACTTAGGTTTGAAGTTGTTGGAAGTGTTTCCACTAAGATGAGTCTTCCTGACTATGGGCCCATCACTCTGTACTACCTAGTGCTCCTTCTGCCTATACCATATTTCTATACATTACTACAATCATTCTCCTTTAAGCTAGAATCTATTTAACATATTTGCTATTTAATGTTCATCTCTTAGGATACTTCAAAATTGTTTTGTAAATAAGTTAGTAGTTAACTTTTTCATAGCACTTGCCAAGGACCAGGCACCATGCCAAGCATTTTACAAATGTTAGCTCACCTGATCCTCACAATAATCTTGGAAAGCCAGTGCTATTATCATTCCCATTTTACAGATGAGGAAACTGAGACTGAGTGAGGTTAAGTGACTTGCCCAGAATGACACAGCTACTAAGTATCTGAAGCCAGATTTGAACTCAGGTCTTCTTGTCTTAAGTCCTGGCTCCCTAACCACTGGGCAACTTAACTACACTCTGAAACCACCTCCATGTTTTTATACTGTGTTTTTTATGCACTAGTGTTCCAGGCAGAGGCTTTTTTTTAAACTATTTAATTCAATACAACAAAGATTTATTATATAGTATCTATTAAAAAGCACACAATTGTATCTGTATTTATGATTCGTTCATGAATAAAGAATCTGCAATGTGGTGCAAATGCCTTTCAATATATTAAAATTCGTTATGGTTCTGTGGAAATGTTAATATCCTCCATTTTGGAATTACCTTTTATGGGCACTGCTCAAAATACAGCAAACTAACAGGTTAATTTATTTCCTTTTTAAAAAATCTATTGGAGGCATCTTGTATTGTTGCCAATTGAATGTCTTGGGAAAGAACATTGACACTGGAGACAGAGGGCCTGGATCTATTCCCATCTCACACTCTATCTTTTCAGCTTTAGCTAATTCATTGAACTTTCATGACCTTATTTCCCTCGTTTTTATTTTTTAAAAATAATTTTAATATAATGTTTTGTTTTTCCTATTTTTATATAAAAACATTTTTACCATTAATTTAAAAAAATGAGTTCCACTTTTCTCTCTCCCTCCCTCCTTAAGATAGTAAGCAGTCTTCATATTTAAAATGAGTTGGTTTGATCAGGTGACATCTAATTTCCATTTCCCTCTAGATCCCTGCTCCTGTGAGCTATTCATTAGAATACCCTCACACTCTCCAAGTACACTACAACATAGTGTAATAAGAAAGTTTTGAATTGTGGATTACAAATTTATTTCCTTTTTTATCATTACTATTGAGCTAAAGGGGACTTCAGTCATCATCCAGTCGAATTTCTTTCTTTTATAAATGAGGAAAATGAGCTTGGTGGGGAAGGCATGGATGATTTATCCAAGGTCACAAAAGTAGTTAGAGCCAAGGCAAGATTTGAACCCAAGTCCGGTGACATCAGAGTAAGTATTCTTTCCATCATATGATCATGCCTCCCTTAACCTCCATTATTAGCAAGAAATTCTTATAGCCACTCTGATTTATTTCTTCACTTTTGACCTTCTTCAATGTTAATGGGATTTAAGATTGCCACACTCCCCTCACTCCCACCCCCCCCATTAATAGGCCTCACATGAAGCTTGTTATGGGAAGCTTGCTTGTAGGAAGGCTTTCATACCTTTTGCTAATTTCTAATTAGGCATTTAGTCAGGAGGGTTGTGATGCCTTCTGGCTCTGAGAAGTGTATATATACTCTCTGAGTTGGTATTTTGCTTTGGTGCCTTGCTTATGAGAAGGATTTTGTGATTCCCTTGTTAAGATTCTGAGTGGCCCTATGTCCAGAGCTCCCTAACTACCTGGATGTAAAGGCTTTCTCCATCCATGGATATGTGTAAAGTTTATAGTTTATTCAGGCAGTGAGAGCCCTGTCTGTTGGTCTTTATTTTTCTGCTTGTATTTTCTCTGAAGTTCAGGGTGCTGACTTTTCCACTGAACTAATGAATGTAATTAAAAGAGATTGTTGACCCTTTAAACAGCTATCTTTCCTATTAAAACAGTTCAAAGAACCTGTGCTGGCAGTCATCTTGGGTATGTCAGTGTGGTTGCTGCTATACCTTCCTACCTTAAAAATGTGGCTAACAAATGTTATATGAGTTATCCAGTCACTGTGTTCTTATTATGTTTATATGTAGTGATTTGGAACAAGATGCCTTTTGTATAGTTTTCAGTTGGGTTTCCATTCCTTTTCAGACATTTATGATCTATGAGACCTCTCTGGGCCTTACTTTCTCTGTCTGTAGAATGAGACAAATGAAGTTAACAGCATCTGGTATCCCTTCTAGCCATAGATTTGTGGTTCTATGATTGTGAGCCATGCTTCTCCCTTTATAGGAAGACATCAGGTTTAATTTAATTCATTCAGTGAATATTTATTAAGCACCTACTATGTACAAGGCATGAATCATACCACGATGGATAAAGAATGGGCTTAAAGCCAGGAAGACTGGCCTCTAATCTCTGCTGGTTGTGTGACTATACAATTCATTTAACCTTTTTGTGCTCAAGACAGCTGTCTAAAATTATAAATTGGTAGAGAAAGGTTTTTTTTTTTCACCTGGAACCTCTCTATGTGCTAACTATTAGGAAATGAAATATTCAAATCATTTAAAATAGTTCCTGCCTTCAAGTAGTTTCTGAGCTACTGTTTCTTTTAAGTCAACAAGTTTGTTTCCTTCTGTTCAGTCTCTTTACAGATTATTATAATCAAGTGAAATGTATTGTCCTTTTGAAAAAGATTCCATGATTCAAGTTTTGTAGCTCATCCCCTTATAGACAAATGGATGATTAAAATAGCCTATTAATTATAGGAAGCTGAAGTTGTTTTCTTTCTGATTGAAATTCAGTAAAGACCTCACGTTTATATTGTTACATAGGCAAACAGATAGTTTCTTTTTGTTTTTTTTTTGTTTTGTTGATATTTTCTTGACCTGTAATATTTCATTCATTGCACTGAGCCACCACTGAGATCTCTTATTTGTAAGAATTAATGTTGATTTCCTCATCTAATGTAACATTTCCTTTTATAACTAAGAGATATGTCAGTTCTCTTTCTGGTTTTTCCAGTATTGTATTTGGCTAATGTCACCATAGTGAAGTCATTTCATTTTTATTGGGTTAACTGCTATTCCATTGACCACAGGTCTTTTCCCTCTTTAATAATGCCTGTTTTTATTTATTGTCTCTTCTTTTCCTCCATGATTGCATACTCATGTTTTGGGGGGATTTCTTAAGTCTCTTTCATGTTTGTGTCTTGTATATCCCCTAACAAGAAGATGAGGTGGATGAGAGATTCTAGCCTTTTATTTCTTTTGTATATTCCCTTACCACTTTTGTATAGAGGCTTCTCAATAAATATTGACTGGCTGGATGACCTCTTCCTGATTGCCTAGTGAGCTGGGATTCTTTTGTTAATGCATTTGTAGTAAGCAGCACAAGCTTTTTGTTTCTTGTCCTTTCATTTAAAGGTTGCTCATGTGGGAAGCTGCTGGAACAACACTTCTGTACACCTGCCTTTACCTGGTGTGTACAAACAAGTGTAACAGCATGTAGGGACCCCCAAATTTCAGCCAGAACATAGTTATCTCATTTGTTTGGCTAGAAAAATAACAAGAAGCCACCAGAAGAAGATGCTCTCCTTTGTTCATTGCAGTGCCTGTCTTTTCATTAAGGCAACTATTTTGTGACAGTTTTCATCTAGTCTTATTGAGATAAATTGAGGGGAAAAAATTCTGTCAGTGTTTTCTACCAGGGAAAATCACACACACACACACACACACACACACACACACACACACACGCCAACTCTAGAATAGCAATGTGATTCTAATTAACGTTTCAGCTGGGGTTTGTGGGAAATTGATAATATATCACGACATCCTCAGGAAAGTTCTATTTATAAACTTCAGTTGGATTAAATGGAGTACTGCAGTAAAACAAGGTGTGTGTACTTGCCCCCAAGCTACTTTTTTTTTAAACAAATACTTTATTAACTTCTGTTTTACATCATTCATTTCCGCCAGATTTTGAGTTACAATCATTTTCCCCCCATTATTCCCCTACCCAACCTCCCAGAATAGCAGTCCCACAAGATATCACTTCCTCCAATCTGCTCTCTCCCATACCTTCTCCCATACCCCATCGACTTTTCCATTAGAGGAAGGTGAATCTTTGTGTCCCAATGCCTGCACATCTTATCTCCCTATTACAAGCAAAAGAGTATTAATAAGAGTATTTATATATATTTGAAACATTTAATGTTACGACCTCGAATTTCAGATCCATTTCCTTCCTCCCTTGTCACCCATTCCTTCTTGGGATATAAGTAATTCAGTATATGTTGTACATGTCTAGCTATGCAAAACATTATCATAGTAGATATATTGTTCAAGGCTGCTTATAATTCCCTCCCACTCATCCCACCCCCCACCTGGTCCATTCCCTACATGATCCTGTCCCTCTTCTATAGTGGGTACTTCCAACCTCCCCTCACCCCAAGGATGCCCTCCCATCCATCATCCCTCCTCTCATCCCCCTTCCCCCTATCCTGCTGCAGGTTGAGATATCCCATTTAGTATGTATGTCATTTTCTCCCTGAACCAAATTCAATGTGAATGTGGTTTTGCCTTTTTAGCCTTCCTTATTCTCCCCCTCCTTTGCACCCACTTCCCCTACATGAGATAGTTTACCCTACCATGTCTCTCCCCATCTCCTCTTGCCACTTTCCTCTCTCACCTCATAATTTCATCCCTTGAGTACTCTCCCTTCCCAACAAAATCAACCTATGCCCTCTATCCATATATAACTGTAACCATATACACACACATTCACATATGTATTCATATGACCACACCCCTTCTTCCATTATTTTCATAGTGAGAAAGATATCATCAGTCACAGTTATTGCTTTTCCATATAGGAATGTAAATAGTTCAACTTTGATACGTTCCTTTTGATTTCTTTTCCCTGATTACCTTCTCAGGCATCTCTTCCTTCTTGTGTCTGGATGTCAAATTTTCTATTCAACTCTGGTTTTTTCCTCAAGAATGCTTGAAAGTCCTCTATTCCACTGAATGACCATATTTTCCCCTGAAACAAAATACTCAGTTTTGCTGGGTAGGTGACCCTTGGGTTCATTCCCA
The DNA here is from genome assembly GCA_011680675.1 of Gymnobelideus leadbeateri. Taxonomy (NCBI): domain Eukaryota; kingdom Metazoa; phylum Chordata; class Mammalia; order Diprotodontia; family Petauridae; genus Gymnobelideus; species Gymnobelideus leadbeateri. The sequence continues at coordinate 254,690 of WOXC01011726.1, forward strand.
GCTCTTTTGCCCTCTGGAATATCATATTCCATGCCCTTCGATCCCTCAGTGTAGAAGCTGCCAGGTCCTGGGCTATTCTGATTGTGTTTCCACAATATTGAAATTGTTTCTTCCTGGCTGCTTGTAGTATTTTCTCCTTGATCTGGGGATTCTGGAACCTGGCTATAATATTCCTGGGAGTTTTCTTTTTGGGATCTTTTTGAGGAGGTGATCGGTGGATTCTTTCAACCTCTATTTTGCCCTCTGGATCTAAAACATCAGGGCAGTTTTCCTTGAGAATTTCTTGAAGGGTGATTTCTAGGTTCTTTCCTTGATCATGGCTTTCAGGTAGTCCAATAATTTTTAAATTGTCTCTCCTGGATCTATTCTCCAGGTCAGTGGTTTTTCCCATGAGATATTTCACATTGCCTTCTAATCTTTCATTTGTTTGGATCTGCTTAACAGCATCTTGATTTCTCATAAAGTCACTAGCTTCCATTTGCTCCAGTCTAACTCTGAAGGAATGAATCTCCTCGGTGAACTTTTGAGATTCTTTTTCCATCTGGCAAATTCGACTTTTTAAGGCATTCTTCTCCTCATTGCCCTTTTGGGCCTCCTTTGCCATTTGAGCTAGTCTATTTTTTAAGGTGTTGTTTTCCTCAGTCAGGCTGTTGACCCTCATTTCATACTTTTCCTGCATCCTTCTCATTTCTCTTTCTAATTTTTCCTCCACTTCTCTTATTTGATTTTTAAAGTCCTTCTTAAGGTCCTCTATGGCCTGCAACCCGCTCATGTTTTCCCCTGGGGCTTTTGGAGCAGGACTTCTGACCTCACAGTCCTTTTCCCGCTCTATGCCCCCAAAATAGGAGTCTAGGGTTGCATTTTTCTGTTTCCTTTGCCTTGGCATGTTGCCACTTAATTGCTTGACTTTTGGGCTTGTTGCCACACTATGGCTTTAAGGCCAGATAGAGGAATTTTCGTCCCGAACGTGTGGGGGGCAACTTCCGTTTCTGGCAAGCTGTAAACCCACCCACAACTTCCACCCTAGATCACAATCCAGATCCAGGGAGGTTAAAGCAAGAGCGATTACCCCCCAAGACTGATCGCTGGATCTCCCCACGATTTGTAGGCTGGGAGCCGGAAATGCCTCTGAAAACTACACAGTGGCGTGTCTCCTCAGCAGCTTCTAGCCCCCAGGGGAGGGAGCTGACGCATTCCCCAAATACAGGTCCCAAAGTCCATAGGACACTAACCTCTTACTTTGTCCTAGGCAAGTCTATGTTGATAATTATGGCGTCTCCACAGTTCCTGGTGTTCTGGGGTTCCTCCAGCCGGCTGCTGGCCCTGCCGCCCTGGGGCTAAAACCTCGGCTCAAGTGGACCTGGGCTCGGCTCCGCTCCTGCGCTCTGCGGGCTGCCGGTTCCCAGACCACTGCGCTGGTCCTTCCTGCAGGGTGCTGGGCTGTCCTCAGCAGGAGGTTAGCTTCTCTGTGTCGTTTTGTGGGTGCTGGGGCTCCAGAAGATTTTCAGAGTCCTTTTTTACATAGTTTGTGGAGAATCTGGGGGCAGAGAGGCTTGGATGAGCTGTTTCTACTCCGCCATCTTGGCTCCACCCCCCCCCCCCCAAGCTACTTCTTATCCCTGTGTTTTCTCCCTCCTTCCATCCCTCCTTTTTTATTTTCTCCTTCCTTCCTCTTGCTCTTTTCTTCCTTCCTTCCTTCCTTCCTTCCTTCCTTCCTTCCTTCCTTCCTTCCTTCCCTCCCTTTATTCCTTCTTTTCTTTCTCTTTTCCTCCCTCCTTTGTTTCTTTTTTTTCCTTTTTACTTTAACAGTTGTGTGATGGAAATTAAAGATGCTAGGGGATAAGAAAGAAGATTCTCTATTCGATAGAATAATGGTGAGTGTGTGTGTGTGTGTAGAGGGGGGAGAGAGAGAGAGAGATAGAGAGAAATAGTAATGTGTGTGAGGAATGCTGCGTTTTTAGGGGGTTGTAGTTCTGGAGGGGGAGGGGGATGGACACTACACGAAAATTCATGTTTTTCAAAGATTCTTAAATAACTGACTAGGAGCCTAAGCTACAGTAGTGTTAAAATGGAAACACGCAGTGTTTCAAAGATAGGCATGCCCCTGCTGAGAGATATGTCAACATGAGGTGAAAACTCATTTGACATTTTGCATAGGGAAATTTGAAATCCAGAAAGCCAATTAGGTCTACATAGCCATAGCCAAGAAAAGAGCTAGCTCTGCAATGAAAGAGAAAAACATCTATTCTAGCAGCAGGACTCTGATAGGTGTGAATCACTCCCTTCTCTTGATACCCTAGGTACTGTTACCTATAAACCAAATATTTCCTTTACTGGTTTTGCTCAATACATACATCCAGCTCTTGCCTGTTAGTATCAGTCACAGGAAGGATGGTGTACTTGAAAAAGCTTTGAAGTCTGTAAGATGAATTTGAATTCCATATCTGAGTTGTTAGCTGTGTGACTTTGGGAAAGTCATTTCACTTCAGAGCTCAATTTATTTTAAAATGGAGGGCATTTTAAATGTGTTATCCATCTCTTGGAGATATTGTGAAACTTAGATAGATATGGATATATAGATATGCATATATATACATACAAACATAAACATACATATATACATATACACGTATATGTAGCACTTAAGTTATTATTATTGCATTGATTGCCCATTAATCACAGGGTATTTATTGGCCCCCTCACACATACTTAGTTTTTGTTGGGTATTGTAAAGGATTAAAAGGAAACTGAAAATATGGTCCCTCTCATGGAGCTTATAGTCTAGTAAGCTACCAACACAAATGGACCAATTAGTAAACAAGTCCAGACACGATATAGTCAGGTGTGTAACCATGTCCTACAGATGATGCTTTGTATGAGAATTTAGAGAAAGAGCAAGTGAAGGCCAGGTTAGTTGGCAGAAGCTTGCCGGTGAGATGGGGCCTGTGTGAGGCACCATAGGATGGAGCTGGGGAAAAGAGCAAGCATTCTGGCTGGAGGGAACAGCATGAATGGTGTTCTGAACAAAAGTAGGGAGATAAGAACAGGTCTGTTTTCCAGGAAGACACTGCTGATTAAGAAAGAGGCCACACTCCCAGGAGAGTGGACAGAACATGTCAAAGATAGTTTAGGGTGAAAGCAGATTACCAAGGGATGCTAAAGCCAGGCAGAGAAGTTTAGCTGCAATTTGGTGGAAAGTATGTATACTTTTAAAATTTATTCTGCTGAGAAAAATTATCTGGGCCTTTCAATTCAGGGCAAACTTCTGGTATGTTTGTGCTGCAAAGTAGGAGGAAGACCAAATTAGGAGTCACAAACCCTATATTCTGGTATCAAACTTACTGATTTTTTCCATTCTTTGTCTCCTTAGTCCTTGGCTATAGTAGGTACTTATTAAAATTTTATTGATTATGATGATAATATGTGGAGTATTGTTTTCTGGAACTTAATTAGTAATTTACAAAATTAGCTGACAGATATCTTGTGAATATTGTTATCTGCTTGCATCATTTTTCAGTTGTGTCTGACTGTTTGTGACCCTGTTTGGCTTTTCATGGCAAAGTTACTCGGCAAAGACATGCTATTGGTTTGCCTTTTTCTTCTCTAGTTCATTTTATAGATGAAGAAGCTGAGGCAAGCAGGGTTAGGTGACTTGCCTAAGGTCACACGACTAGTGTCTGAGACCAGATGTGAACTCAGGAAGGTGAGTCTTCCTGACTGCAGACACAGCTCTCTATCCATTGCACTACCTAGTTGCTCCTAATTGAGCATGCTTTAAGATTTTTGAAAGATGTGCTAATTATACTTACATATAGATGTAGATATAGGCATTTGAACTTATGCATAATACATATTATATTTAGTTTGTAGACATGGAGATATTGCAAATAGTGTTTATTAGATTTTTCTCATTTAATGAATTAGTGAAATTATGTCTGTATTCAATACTCAGGCCACAGGAACTATAGTTTGTCTCTGTGATAATCTTGTCTTGGAACATGAATCTCTCACTGGGATAAAAGAAATTCCTTCAGAAATTTATTTATATTATCTATGCCAGACACAAGTGTGGCTTTTGAGTAATGCATTCATAGATCACAGATTCAGAACTGGACAAGCCTTCAAGCCATCCAACCCAATAAGCTCTGTTTTTATAAAGGAGGAAAATGAAGTCATGGGAGGTTAGGGGACTTGCCTGTCACATTAGGTAGTAAGTAGTAGAGTTGGGACTGAACCCAGATCATCTCACTCCAAAAATAGCAATCATTCCGCTGTGTTGTGTTGGCATCCTTCATTTCATTCTCTTAAATGAAGCAATGGATCATTCACCACCTTAAGAGTGGAAAAAGTATTCTAATAATCTAACCTCATCTATGATCTCACGAATTCTTCCTCTAGTGGTACAGATAGAACCTTTCAACTCCATCTTAGCCTGAGTGCATCCTGTCCATATCCTCTTATAAATCATTAAAAGGGGTTCACCCAACATTGTGGGAACTTTCTTCTGTATCTCATGATAGTGTGTGGCTCTCAGTAGAACATGTGGTTATGCTATTAGTTATACCTATTTACTTCTCTGTTCACAGAATCTGTTAATCTAGTTTATTCCAGTTCTCTTATGAATTAATTCCTCATTGACAGTCTCTTGATCAGTGATACTTGATACATTTATGGTTCTCATAAATATTTTGTAGAATTGGGAAAGTCATCATAATTTTTATTTGTTTTATTTTTCTCCTGTGTGATTTCCAATTTTCCATTTAGCATGTTGGGAACTGTGAAAGTAGAGTCCAAATGTTATGGTTTCAGTATCACTGACAGAGAAAATACTTTCTTATAAGAATATTGATAAATTATCTCACTCATTTTTCATGTTTTTTTTTTAATTCCAGTTTTATCATTTAAATTCTTTCCAGGTATCATTAGTTAATTGATTCTTTTGCCAATCTATCTATAAACAACTACTCCTCCTCCTGCAGCTTCTTTTTTTTTTTTTGATATTAAACAAATGCTTTATTAACTTCTGGTTTACATCATTCATTTCCGCCAGATTTTGAATTACAATTTTTTTCCCCATTTTAACCCTAACCACCATCCCAGAACAGCAGTCCCACAAGATATCCCTTCATCCAATCTGCTCTCTCCCATATCTTCTCCCATACCCCCTTCAACTTTTCCATTAGAGGAAGGTGAATCTCTGTGCCCCAATGCCTGTATATCTTATCTCCCAATTACATGCAAAAGAGTATTGCTAATAGTATTTATATCTATTTGAAACATTTAATTTTAGATCCATTCCCTTCCTCCCTTGCCACCCATTCCCTCTGGGAATATAAGTAATTCAGTATGTGTTGTACATGTATAGCTATGCAAAACATTATCATAGTAGATATATTGTACAAGGCTGCTTATGATTCCCTCCCACTCATCCCACCCCCCACCTGGTCCATTCCCTACATGATCCTGTCCCTCTTCTATAGTGGGTACTTCCAACCTCCCCTCACCCCAAGGATGCCCTCCCATCCATCATCCCTCCTCTCATCCCCCTTCCCCCTATTCTGCTTCAGGTTGAGATATCCCATTTAGTATGTATGTCATTCTCTCCCTGAACCAAATTCAATGAGAATGTGGTTTTGACTTTTTTGCCTTCCTATTCTCCCCCTCCCTTGCAACCACTTCCCCTTGCTTCTTCTACCCTACCCTGTCTCTCCCCATCTCCTCTTGCCACTTTCCTCTCTCACCTCATAATTTCATCCCTTGAGTATTCTCCCTTCCCAACAAATTCAACCTATGCCCTCTATCCATATATAACTGTAACCATATATACGCACATTCACATGTGTATTCATATGACCATACACCCTTCTTCCCTTGTTTTCATACTGAAAAGATTTCATCAGTCACAGTTATTGCTTTTCCATATAGGAATGTAAATAGTTCAACTTTGATAAGTTCCTTTTGATTTCTTTTCCCTGATTACCTTCTCAGGCATCTCTTGCTTCTTATGTCTGGATGGCAAATTTTCTATTCAACTCTGGTTATTTCCTCAAGAATGCTTGAAAGTCCTCTATTCCACTGAATGACCATATTTTCCCCTGAAAGAAAATACTCAGTTTTGCTGGGTAGGTGACCCTTGGGTTCATTCCCAGCTCTTTTGCCCTCTGGAATATCATATACCATGCCCTTTGATCCCTCAGTGTAGAAGCTGCCAGGTCCTAGGCTATTCTGATTGTGTTTCCACAATATTGAACTTGTTTCTTCCTTGCTGCGTGTAGTATTTTCTCCTTTATCTGGGGATTCTGGAACCTGGCTATAATATTCCTGGGAGTTTTCTTTTTGGTATCTTTTTCAGGAGGTGATCGGTGGATTCTTTCAACCCCTATTTTGCCCTCTGGATCTAAAACATCAGGGCAATTTTTCTTGAGAATTTCTTGAAGGGTGATTTCTATTTCTTTCTTTCATCATGGCTTTCAGGTAGTCCAATAATTTTTAAGTTGTCTCTCCTGGATCTATTTTCCAGGTCAGTGGTTTTTCCCATGAGATATTTCACATTGCCTTCTAATCTTTTGTTTGTTTGGATCTGCTTAACAGCATCTTGAGTTCTCATAAAGTCACTAGCTTCCATTTGCTCCAGTCTAACTCTGAAGGAATGAATCTCCTCAGTGAACTTTTGAGATTCTTTTTCCATCTGGCAAATTCGACTTTTTAAGGCATTCTTCTCCTCATTGCCCTTTTGGGCCTCCTTTGCCATTTGAGTTAGTCTATTTTTTAAGGTGTTGTTTTCCTCAGTCAGGCTGTTGACCCTCATTTCATACTTTTCCTGCATCCTTCTCATTTCTCTTTCCAATTTTTCCTCCACTTCTCTTATTTGATTTTTAAAGTCCTTCTTAAGGTCCTCTATGGCCTGCAACCCGCTCATGTTTTCCCCTGGGGCTTTTGGAGCAGGACTTCTGACCTCACAGTCCTTTTCCCGCTCTATGCCCCCAAATAGGAGTCTAGGGTTGCATTTTTCTGTTTCCTTTGCCTTGGCATGTTGCCACTTAATTGCTTGACTTTTGGGCTTGTTGCCACACTATGGCTTTAAGGCCAGATAGAGGAATTTTCGTCCCGAACGTGTGGGGGCAACTTCCATTTCTGGCAAGCTGTAAACCCACCCACGACTTCCACCCTAGATCACAATCCAGATCCAGGGAGGTTAAAGCAAGAGTGATTACCCCCCAAGACTGATCGCTAGATCTCCCTACAATTTGCAGGCCAGGAGCTGGAGCTGCCTCTGAAAACTACAAAATGGCATGTCTCCTCAGTGGCTTCTAGCCCCCAGGGGAGGGAGCCGATGCATTCCCCAAATACTGGTCCCAAAGTCCATAGGACACTAACCTCTTACTTTGTCCTAGGCATGTCTATGTAGATAATTCTGTAGTCGCCACAGCTGCTGGTGTTCTGGGGTCTCTCCAGCCGGCTGCTGGCCCTGCCGCCCTGGGGCTAAAACCTTGCCTCATGTGGACCTGGGCTCCGCTAGGCTCGGCTCCCCGCGCACGCTGCTGGCTTCCAGACCACTGCGCTGGTCCTTCCTTCAGGGCTGTTGGGCTGTCCTCAGCCGGAGGTTAGCTTCTCTGTGTTGTTCTGTGGGTGTTGGGACTCCAGAAGTTGTTCAGAGTCCCCTTTTACATAGTTTGGGGGGAATCTGGGGGCAGAGTGGCTTGGATGAGCTGCTTCTACTCCACCATCTTGGCTCCGCCCCTGCAGCTTCTTTTTGTTTGGTGAAGAAATATTGCTCATAATTTTTCCTCTCCATAACCCATGCTTCTCCACAAAATTTTTTGAACTTTAAAAAAAATTGCCCTTCTCTGAAATATTGTTCTGGATATCCAGAACAAAGTCCAAATATAAGAATTATTTCCTATAGAACATAAGGTCCTCAGGATAGCAGATAGTTTGAGTGCTGGCTAAGGTGACTTCTAGATTATTTTTGTCTACTTATAGTCAAACTTAAGCTAGTTAAATATCTTTAGGAAATTTTGATGCCTGTTCTTTTATTTTTCGCTAATTTTTTTTATATTAAGAGCTCTTTAAAATTGGGCAGATTGAAGTTAACTCAATTGATTGGTGTAGCTTCTAATTTCTATTCTTCTAATTTTATATCAGTGCTTATATTTCCTCTAATAAATATTGTATACAAACAGCTGATTAAGAAATGACTCTTACATTGCTAAAAATTTCTTTTCTGTTAGGATGTAATGCTTCTTTTGCACTGTTATTTTGTGATCATTATTGGTGCCTTCCCATTATTTTCTTAAAGAAAATATTTGTGATGCATAGGTATGAGGCTCTTAGTATTCTTCCACACCTATGACCCCTCTTCATTTTTTCTTCATCCTGATTTACAACTTCAGATATGGTTTTTACTCTCTTCCCCATGCCTACTTTCTTACTTCATTTAAATAGGATGGTCTTAGTAATATCTTCTTCTATGTCTTCTTCAACAGAGTTGCATTTATTTCATGCTAGTCTATATTTTGCAAATATTTATCAAGATCACTGAAATGCAAGATGGCCAAGTGTCCCATGAAGTGATTATTTCTAGACACATGATAAAACCAATTCTACCAAATCCTTTTACTTGTCTCTCCAAGGAGAATCTTTGAGGGATCTTTCAATTTACTTACTACTTCCACTTATCTTCTTGTTTTGTTTGTAATGAGAATGTCAAGATTCATATGATTCAGTTCCTACCCTTCTGTGCCTTTGTGTTGTTTGTTGAAAGAGAATCTCACATTTATAGAACTAATGTTTATATTTGTAGATGGGTTCAAAACCACATGATTCTTAGTACTGTGTTCTCCCTTTTCTGTTATTCTTTGTAATGTTACCATAATTGAAGATGCAGTAGAAGCCTATGTAAGTCCAAGGGACATTTTTTTTTTTGCTTTTTGGAGGGCAATTGGGGTTAAGTGACTTGCCCAAGGTCACACGGCTAGTGTGTGTGTGTGTGTGTGTGTGTGTGTGTGTGTGTGTGTGTGTGTGTGTGTGTGTGTCTGAGGCCGGATTTGAACTCAGGTCCTCCTGACTCCAGGACTAGTTCTCTATTCACTGTGCCACCTAGCCGCCCCCACCAAGGGCCATTTTTATATTTAATTTTGTTTCATGGGTTGCCATAGCCAGAAATAAATAGAGGGAAAAAAGGAATGGATGAATGAATGAATGCATGAATGAATGAATGAATGAATGAATAGTATTCAGTAGTGAGTCTGTTGGAGAGGTTTGTTTTTATATAGTTAAAGTGATCCTTCACAAGCAAAATTAGTCTATATCTGGGAATACATTTGAAGCTTTCCCCACATGGTAAATCTTGTCAAAACTTATTTTCTGATGGGGCATCATTTCAAAGCCCAAAGTTATTTTCAAATCATGAGTCAAGTTTTTGAAAAGGATTTGGAAGGATCAACAAAAGTATTTTGTTAGGTAAGAAATTTTTCACCATTTGATTGTGATATAATTGTGGGGAAATTTCAGGAACATTTTATCTCTCTATTATTGGCCTGTGAAATAATTTTATTTACTTTATTTTTATAGTGTGTTGAATGTACACATAAAAATCTCATGGTAACCAGATTTTATTTTTCTACTGAATATAATCTTCGTAATTTGGATTTTTTTGTAAACAAGTAGCATTTCAAAATCACTGATCTAAATAATGAATGTCATATTTTTATCTGCCAAAAAAAGTTTTTACTTCAGTTATAACAAGCATTATTTAGAATGTTTTCTTAAACATAGGCATTAACTGTTATTGAACATTTAACCAAGAAATATATTTCTCTTCAGAAAAAATAATTTAAAAATCCCTCAGCTTTGGACAATTGAACTTTCCTCAACTGAAATGAATAGAAATATTGCATAGTTTCATTACCGTGTACCAGCTACAATGTACATAAAGAGATGACATTCACCTACATTTTGATCAGTTTCCGCACTTCCATTAAGTTATGGTTTTAAGTATTTCCCTTTACTTTAAGAGAAATACATCATTTTCCTTATCTTTCCAGTCCTTCTGAGCCTATTAATGCAGCCTAATCCTAGCATGTTACCCAAGAGATTTACAGTCAGAAGAGCTATTGGAATTTTCCATAGTACAATTGTTAGGCAGAGCCATTGCTGAAGTTAGACACTTTGGGAATGGGGGAGGGTGAAGAGTGTGCACCTTCTGACTACACCAGCTGAAAATGAATTAGGTTTGGAAAGTCTTTCTTAGCATTTTTGAATAATGATTATCTTTATTTTTTTTTGTCTTAAGATTTACTACTAAATGATCCAAGATTTTTTTTGTTTTCTTGAGATGCTCACAAAAATGCAAATTATTTTTAGTACCTTTTAATGGGTTGTTTTTCAGCTTGTTAAACATATTTTGAAAACTAGAAAAGTGTGGTACAAAGACTTTGCTATCAAAATAATGGATACTGGAAAGATTATGTTGCAATAAGCAAGACTTATTATTTCATATTATCTTTTACATATAAAATTATATGAATTAATAGTTATGGGCAAGATAATTTGCAATGTGCACAATATTGCACATACATATACATATGTACACATGTACATACTAATATTTATTTCATGGATCTCTGATTTCAGTGCTATGAGCATTCTTTCCTTATACAAAAAGCAACCACCCTAAATCATTGTAGACAACCTTTGTGAGTTCCTATGGCTGAAAAAAAAAATATCCACCACATGGGACAAGCCCTTAATGATTAGCCTCAACTAATACAATTAGGATGTTCCTAAGGTGATGAACAGACTTTTGTTAGACATTACCCCCCCCCCTTTTTTTTTGCTTTTTGAAGAGGGTAAGGCAGGACAGTTGGGGTTGAGTGACTTGTTCAAGGTCACACATCTAATAAGTGTTAAGTGTCTGAGACCAGATTTGACCTGAGGTCCACCTGACTCCAGGGCCAGTGCTCTATTCGCTGCACCACCTACCCACCCCCGTCAGACCCATTCTTAAACCAGGACTCAGCTTTCTAGTTCTAAGGGGCCTTCAAAATCACAGTCAGTCAATCCATTAAGAGACAGCAATCATTTATGAAGTACTTACCATGTTCTAGGCACTAATGCTGGGGCCTGGGGTTATAGAGGCAAAAAGGAAACAGTTCCTGTCCTGAAGTTTGCATACTGTCCAAGGAGACAGTAGCACATCTATCTCTCTATCTATTTATCTATATATTGATATATTTGTAGAGCAATATCTACTATCTATAGTAGATCTATCTCTACTTATCTATAATAAACATTAGGAAGGGGAATTCAATTAATAAATCATTTATGAAGCACCTAGGTCTTCAGGCACTGTAGGAGGCACCAAGGATGCTTGTACAAATGCAACAGTGCTTATAGACAAAGAGATTACATTCTAAAGATAGACCCTAGGATGCTGGGGATGAGATGGGGTAGATGCAGGATCAGTGAAAGTTTCCTGTAGAATGTGGTATTTGAGATGAGCCAGGGCAATTAGAAAATCAGCCAACTTTATGAAGAGTCACACATGTAACATTTATTAATGTCACAAATAGGTTAAAGAACCACCCAACATGTGTGGATTTAGTTTTATGAAAATATTTGCCTTTGCACACATTCATGTTCTTTCATTTTCTAATTTTAATTGATAGCCATGCTTGTATCCCATATGACCATGGCTAATAAATTTTAAATCAGTTTCATACCTTTTCTATGCATCAGAAAAATTTCTATATTGATATACTTGTCAAAGGACCATCCCTCAAGACCTCTGAATATATGATAAACATTTGTGATATGAAATCATACTATACTGGCTCCTTAATATGCATAGGAATATTAAACTGTGGTGCAATTTTCCAAATTTAGATGTTCAAAATAGCCAGCTTATGATGTAACAGAAGAACATTTTACCATTTATCTTGTTTCAAGTAATGGCCCATGGGAAACTCAAATCCATTGATTTCTAGATTTCTTCATTTTCTTTGTTCTCTTTCTTCTACAACAAACACAAGTCAATAAAATTTCATTAAGTGGGTCTTATATACAAGGACTTTTGGCAGATCTACAGGATAGAAAGTTGAAAAGTAAACACTTCTGCCCTCTGTGAATATATGAACTAGTGGATGGGAGGGTGGTGATGAGGAGAGATGTGTAGACAAATAAAGGTGATTCACTATTCATTGCGATTGTTTTAGTGGTCAGAACCAAAAGGAGTATTCTAGGAAAATGTCAATAAGAACTGATAGCTTTGGGAGTGGAAGGTGGGGATGTGGGAGAAATTTTTATCAAGGAGGTTAAATAAGACTGGGCTTTGACAGAAGAGAAAAAAAATCATCAAATGAATTTGAGCAAGGGTTGACTTACAAACATTTATAAATTTCTGCTATGTTCTAGGTACAGCTAATAATAGCTAGCATTTGTGAAGCACTTGAAAATTTGTAAAACATTTCCTTCATTTGATCTTTACAAGGACCCTGTTGGGGAGGTGCAATTATTATCCCCAATTTATAGATGAGGAGACTGAGGCTGAGAGTGCTCAAGTAACTTGCCCATAGTCATACAGTCATAAAGTATCTGAAACAGTATATGAACTTAGAAGCTCATGACCCATGGCAATCACAATAGGCACAGTGCCCCCTGACTCTTCGAGATGGAGATCCCAAAATGAGACAGTCTCCCCCTTCAAAGGGTCGTGGCGAAGGGGTTAAGGTGATAGACAGGAAATTCATTGGGTTCTTCCCATGCAGGTATGTATCTTTCTATCCAGGCACTGGGCCCTTCCCACCTTCAGTGGCCTTATTTTGTTGGGCTATGACATAGCAGCTAAGACCCTGGATTTGAAGTCAGCTTTGTTACTTCATCCTCTTTGGCCCTCAGTTTCCTCTTCTCTAAAGTGAGATGGTTGGAGCTGCTGACACTCAGGTGCCCTACAGATCTCTATGATACTATGATCCTCATATGCTACTGAGAGAATATTTGAGGCATGTGGGATAGCCTATGCTCATGTGAGGCCCTGGACAAATCTGAAGAACACTGGGGAAGGTAGAGTCAGCCATTATAACTTGAACAGTAGTACACAAAAGGAAGTAATATGAAAAAAGGTTTGGAAAGTTGGTTGGAGCCATACTATGGAGGGTTTCTTGGTTGAGGAGCTTATGTTTGAGACATTGGTAATAATAATAGCTAATATTTGCATAGCAACACTTAGAGGTTTGCAGAGCAGTTCACTTGTTAATATATTTCATCCTCATGACAAACTTGTGATACAGATGTTATTATAATACCCATTTTACAGGTGAAGAAACTGTAACTGAGAGAAGTTAAACCTTGGAAGGTATTTATATTTTAAAAAATGACAACATGTTGTCTGTGCACTGAAGTGTGAGTTTGAGTGTGTGGAGACTAGAATTAGGAAACCAGTTTTATAATATTATAATGGCTCAGGATGAGGAGAGCTAAGGAGGGTCTAGAATGGAGTGATGGCAGTGTGAGGAAGGGGTAGAAGATTAACATGAAGAACAGGGAAATGTGAAATTGGCATTACTTTAAAGCTGGTTGGGTATGGGACTGACTGGATGGAATCAAAGATGACTGAGATTTTGAGCTGGAATGGTTAGGATAGTGGTACTTGCTATATGGAACACTGCGCTTGGAATCGTGAATACCTGAGTTCAAATCCAGTCTCAGAGACTTACTACCTATATGACCCTAGGTAAGTCACTTAACTTCTCTTTGCCTTGATCCACCAGAGAAGGAAATGGCAAGCCACTTTGGTGTCTTTGCCAAGAATCAGATACAACTTAACAACAACAATAACAACAATTTGCAATAGAATTGAGAAATTGGGTGGAAGGCAGGTTTGGGGATCAGGAAGATTTGTTCTGTTTTAATGGTGAAGATCAAATAACCCAAAAGGTAGGCGGCAGTATATATATTGGAAAGGGCTTGTGATTTGGACTTAGAGGACATGGGTTTGAATGTGACTGCTGTCATTTTGCTCTCTGTGCAAAGTGACTGAAGCTCTATGGATCCCAGTTTCTGATTTCTAGAACTAGATGGATATTGTCTTTATATGTATGTGTAAAGTTATAGGTAGGTGGATAGAATAGCTAAACACTTGTGTATAGATTATCTCTATCTCTATCTTATATGTGTATGTAAGTGTATACACACACAGATGCGTGTGTTTACTTTTCTCTTACAGTCCTCTCCAGATGCCCCTTTGAACCACCAAGTTACTGTTTTACTGTGTCTGCCTTATAAGTTGTATTTTTCATCCCTTTTATATGGAAAAATGGCAACTGTGTATGTATATTTGCACTTTTATTTGTATACTCCTTTATATTTGTCTCCCTTTCCACTAGATTCTGAAGTTCTTAAGAGCCAGAATGATATTTTTGCTTTCCTTTTAATCTGCTCACAGTGCCACGGTCATTGCTTTAAATGCATGATTCTAGATAAGTGGTAATAACTGATTTCATTACAGAGCACTTAGGTAATAGTAATAATTGACCTTAGCATAATGCTTTAAGATTTTCAAAAAGGTTTATATACTTCGTCTCATTTGCTTCTCAAAGAACTGTCTGTGGTGGGTAGAACAGAGTACACTGAGGCCTAGGGAGATTAAGTGATTTTCCATTAGTCGTTTAGCTAATAAGTGACAGAGGCAGCTTTTGAAGCCTAGCCTTTCTGACTCCATATCTCTCTAGCATTTTTGCCACTAAGCAATACTGCTCATGTGTGTTTACACTGGCATTGATAAGACTATCACCAATTGGGGAAAAACAGCAAAAGTGGCCTAAGAATTTTTGTTTGGATTTGTCTTTGTGTGGTGGCATTACACACAATAAAATTCTTCCGGGAATTTTGTTCTAAGAAAAATAAAATTGTCTCTCTTGTTGACTTTGTTATGCTTGCCTTAAGTCAGACTGAGGCATTTAAGCTGAGGAACTGTTGAATTTGGACAATGTTTTGTGACAAGAATAGAGCCAGGTATATACTGGAGTCAAGTTAGAATCTGAGGTCTTTGAAACACTCTTTTTTTTTTCCTAGTAGGGGGTAGTTCTTTCATTGGCCATGCCTAGAAATCAGCTTTGTTTGCTCACCTCTGCAGAAACTGCAGCATTCTGAAGGAGTTTCTGATCCCCTTGTTTTGTTAGACTCTATATAAGTAAATGCAGTTAAAAGCCTTGAGATGAAAAAGAAAAGCAGGAAGGCTTTAAGAGTCCCAGAATTTGAAGACCTGTGTAGCCAAGAGATAAATATTTGCTCAAGAAGGAAAGCTTAGGAAACAAAACAAATATTAATAAGAGTGATGCCAATAGAACCATTCTGTTCATGAGATGTGGGGAGCACAGCAACAAAGTGGGGGGGTGGGAGGGGGACTAGTGTTATAGAGCTATGGAGCTATCTTAGTAATTCAGAAACCTCAAAATGTCATAGACCTATACAGACAGTAGGCTAATGTCATTTATTTCTCTAATCTTTTGTTTTTTTCTTGAAATAAACTGAGGGATAAGTATACATGAAATAGTTAATTTGAATCCTGACTCCAACCTAAGTATCAAAACCAAGAGGAACCAGCACTTAATGACCCCATTGTCATTTTTAAATACTTACTCCAGAGGTAGGGGACAGAAGAGAGAAAACATTGGTCTTCAAGGTTGAGAGATCTGGGGGAAAATTCCACCTCTGATATTTAATAGTTGTGTGAATCTGGGAAAATTAATTACTCCTTCTTTATAGGGTAACTGTGATGATTTCAGTATCTTTGCCAAGAAAACCCCATTGAGGGTCACAAGGAGTTGAACACAACACAACAACAATTCAAGAATTAAGTTGATTCAAGCATTTATTAAGTGCCTACTATGTGTCAGGCAATGTGCTAAGCTCTGAAAATACAAATACAAGCAGAATCAAAGATAGTTCCTGATTTTAAGGAGTTTAGACTTTAATGAGGGAAGACAACAAAGTTTTGAAAAAAACTGAAAAGGGGTGGGGGGAGACAGAGAGAAAAGCTGAAGATGCTCTGCCATGAAAACATTGTGGAAGTCTGAGAGAGTCAAGAGTAAGATGTGGAGATGAATGAACACATGGCTGGCCTGGGGGTACTCCGGAACATGGAAGTTTTGGAAGGAAGCAGGCAGACAGAGTAAAACTCCAGGGACAGAGGCTGCTTCCAATATGAAAAGTCTAGGATGGAGTTAGCTCCCAAGGGGAAGTGATTTCCTGGGCATCATAGAGAAACTTTGGGAAAACCAGGAGTGCAGGCTGGAGAGGAAGGGAGATCAAATGGTGTAATCAAACTTAAAGTGATTTGCAAATGGTGAAACCCCATGCAGATAACCATTGTTAGTTAGATTGATGATTATCATTGCCAGTCCTTCCTTCAGTGCTTACTATCTGGGTGTCTCTGGACAAGTCACCTGACCTTAATGAGACTTGTTTTCTTGGCCTCTAAAATCGGGATAACCATACCTGTTGTACCTATTTCATAGAATTGTTCTGAGAGCTAGATAGAATAAAGTATATAAAATAGCATTAGTTAATTGACTACTTTTCGCTTTTGTCTTTGTATGCCCTGAACTTAGGACAGTACCTTCAGCATAATAAACACTGAATAAATGCTGGTTGAATAATTGTTCCTCTTGTTCTTGTCTTTATAAAATGGAGTTCAGATGGAAATTATCTTGAGAAAAGTGACTATTCTGGAATCCTTCTTTTATATTTAATAGTTATGTGAACTGTTGCACAGATGGGTAAAAGTAATTGCTTTTTGAAATTGAATAAAATTATTGGGATGTTTACTCATCTTCTGTATGTTCACTGAAAGCATTTTTCAGGACAACTAAAGGAATAGCAGGACATTAGGGTTTGGGTATGTCCCAGCCTGTTCTTGTATGACTTTAATTTCTTTTGTTTGGTGTATATTTTGAACACTGGTTGATTGCTTGGCTGTTTCATGTTTTGGATATTGTTTATATTTGGTAGGAGAAAATCTATTTTAAAATTCTGTTCTTACATAGTTGTGTATCAATACTGATCAAGTTAGTTTACTGTTAGCAACTTAGTTGTGATAATTATTTTAGAGACCCTGACTTACTCAGGGTCACTCATCTAGGAAGTATCCGAGGCTGACTTTGAAATTCAGGTCTTTTTTTTTAACATATATTTTATTTTTCCCCCAATTATATGTCAAAACAATTTTAAGCATTTTTTTTAAAGTTTTGAGTTCCAAAGTCTATCCTACTCTCCCTGAGATGATAAGCAAACAAATATAGGTTACACAAGTACAATTATGTAAACCATTTCCATATTAGTAGTTTTATGTAAGAAGACTCAAATAAAAGCAAAAGAATGAAAGTGAAAAGTAGCATACTTTAGTCTGTATTCAAACAGCATCAGGTTTTTTCTTTTCTTTTTTTTTTTTTCTGGAGGGAGATAGTATGCTTTGTCATTACTCCTTTGTAATTACCTTGGATCATTGTATTGCTGAAAATAGCTAAGTCATTCACAGTTCTCCATTGTATGGTATTGCTGTTACTGTGTACAGTGTTCTCCTGATTCTGCTCATTTTACTATGCATCAGTTCATGTAAGTCTTCTTTTTTTTTCTTTTTGCTTTTTGGAGGGGGGAGGGCAAGGCAATTGGTGTTAAGTGACTTGCCCAAGGTCACACGGCTAGTATGCATTAAGTGTCTGAGGCCGGATTTGAACTCAGGTCCTCCTGATTCCAGGGCTGGTGCTCTATTCACCTCCATCTAGCTGCCCCATGCAAATCTTTTTAGTTTTTTTTTCCCCCAAATCATCCTGTTCATCATTTCTTATAGCACAATAATATTCTTTTATAGGCATATACCACATCTTGTTTTAGCCATTACCCAATTGATGGGCATCTCTTTAATTTTCAATTCTTGGCCACCACAAAAAGAGCTGCTAAAAATATTTTTGTACAAGTAGGTCCTTTTCCTCTCTTTTTGGAAGTCTTTGGGATAGCGACCTAGCAGTGGTATGTACTGTTGGATCAAAGGGTATGTACAGTTTTATAGCCCTTTGGGTATAGTTCTAAATTGCTTCCCAGAATGATGTGATCAGTTTACAACTCCACCAGCAGTGCATTGGTGTCCCAGTTTTCCCACATCCTCTCCAACATCCAACATTTTCCTTTTTTGTCATATTATCTAATCTGATAGGTATGAGGTTGTACCTCAGAGTTGTTTTAATTTGTATTTCTCTATGCAGTTGTTACTTAGACCATTTATTCATATGATGATCAATAGCTTAAAATTCAAGTCTTCTTGATGCGGGGCCCAGCATTCTATTCACTGTACATCTCAGCTGCCCAGTCCGGAGAATGCTAGGAAACAAGAACTTCACCTAATTTTGATAATTTAGGTTAACTGCAATGTATGAGGGCCTTTCAGGCCAAACCTCTGTGTAACCTGTAATAGAGATATTACAGAAGGCTTCTGATATAAAATATGAGTAGTGATTAAGAGAAATTGTAGATTTTCAAGATTTCTCTACAAATCCATCAGTGTGTAGGGGGTCCCTTCACTGAAACAAATTGCCATCACTCTATAACTTAGAACTTGGTCTTTGGACAGTATTTTTGTGGACTAGCAGTTAACCTGAACATCAGACTCTCCATATTACAGACATGTAGTTCTCTATTTGACCAATGAAATTAGTTTGTGTGTTATAAAGCTTTTAGTATTTCAGCTATAAGTTTGAAACCCTGTATTTGCTATCCAAAGGCCCCAAAATTTATTCTGAAGGATTGGGCAAGTATGGATGGACACTATTAAGAAGTTATTCAGGTTTAATATAGAAGAAGGGACTTTAAAAGTGCAGTGATAGTACATGCCCAGAAATTAGTCCAAATAGTTATCAGCAAGTATGGTTGTTTTTACTAATGTCTACTGTTAAGTTTCTAATAAAACATTTAATTTTTTTAAAAGCTATTAGAATTTATCCCTCAGCTAGCAATGTTCTCTCTGGGTACATAATTCTCACAGTCCTGAGATCAATTAATTCATCTTGGAGCAGGATTTAGTCCGTGCACGGAGGTAATTTACTAACTGATCCCATGTTTTGTAGTTCATTTGCCTCACATGGCTGAATATTTTATTTCCAGAGAATAACTAACATACTGAAAGACCAGGAACAAAATTATTATTGTTGTTGTTCATAATTCCCCATTCATACCATCTGCTGCCTTCTGTGCCTGACTCAGCATCAAAACATAACTGTAGTTGCTAATGTGCAGGAGGTAAGCATTTGCCAGAGAAAGTTCCTTCTTCCTCCTCACCCAACAGGACCATAATCTCCTCTTGATTATTCAAGTTAATGGACTCTGTCTTCAGCACAATATAGAAAGGAGACATGACTTTCTTTCTCTTTCTTCCCTCCCTCCTTTCCTTCCTTCCTTCCTTCCTTCCTTCCTTCCTTCCTTCCTTCCTTCCTTCCTTCCTTCCTTCCTTTTCTTCCTTTCTTCCCTTCTTTCTTTCCTTCCTCCTTTCCTCCCTCCCTCTCTTCTCTCTCTCTCCCTCTATCTTTCCCTCCCTCCCTCCCTCTCTTTCTTCTTAGGAACCCCTGCTCTAACAAGTTTCAAACATATAAATGTCTCACTCATTAGGTCACATAAACGTAATAATGTATTCATATCCTGTAAGAAATGACAAATATGAGAAATTTGGATGAATATGAGATGACCTTTATATAAAGTTGTTCTGTGTCATGAAAGCAGAATCAATGTAAATGACAACATTTTAAAAACCATTAAAATTCTGATGAATTATAATAAAAATGAATTTTTTGCAATTGATTTGTCTTTGAATTGCTAGCACCTAGCATGGTACCTAATGTTTTTGTTTGGTTTTGTTTGGTTTTTGGTGGAAAGATGTGTCTGAAGCTGGATTTTGTCAGTATACAGATCAATAACTCCTTTGTCAATTATAGTCTTGGGGTGTTGGCTGGGGCTTTTGGACATTGGGAGGCTAAGAGCTTCTAATTAAATAACAAATCTCTGCAGTGTTTGGGACAGGAGTGAGTGTTATAATGTGCCGAGAAATGGTCCAGGTAACTCCGTACAAGGATTGAATGTGAGTTACTTAAAGGCAGAGGATGGTTTTGCTTGTTTGCATTTTGCCTTTGCATCCACTCCACCTAACTTAGTCCCCTATATGTATTAGGTATTTAATTTGTGCTTTGCTTAAGGAAATTGATAGGAGTTTGAGGCTACATTTTAAGTCAGAACTTAACTGATTTCCCATGTATCAACTACCTGCCCCATGTAATAAATACTTGACTAGACTCTTTAAAAGAATGAATGAATGATGTATGTCAAATATGGACTCTCTAAAGAAAGTCCTGTGGGAATCCAGAATTCAAGCCCAGTCAATCTCTGCTTTAGTTCTCTACCAAATACCTACTCTGCAGACACAGAAGGGGGACTGGTTAAAGTCAGAGCCATCTGTTTTAGATTCCCAAAGTGAGGGAGGCAAAGTTATCTTTTTTCATGTGAATTGAACAGCCAGACTCACACCCTCACTCATATAGAAGGCAGATCTCTGTCAGCACAGGTGTGGGAGCCAATATTTTCCTCCAAAAAAGAGCTTTGAATCTTCACACCCACTGACACTATGCTTGGCTGAGATACCAAAGTTCTATGCCATATACAACAGATGGACAAGGTTAGGAAATTAGGCTGGAATTTTTTTAGGGCAGGTGAGAGTAGCTGAACAACTCATTCATTAGGAAAAATAAGAAAGGACAAGTGAAAAAAAAAGATGGAGAGAAGAAAGGAAAGAAGGATGGAAAGAAGGAAGGAAGGATAAAGAGGAGGAAGGAAAGAAAGAAGGAAAGAAAAGGAAGGAAGGAACAATAAGATCCACTATATAATATTTGATTTTCAAAAGAACTGTATCTAGGTGGGTCTGGTAGGATGAATTTGCTAGGAAATGGATCATCAAATAGTTGAACAAATTGACCTACTAGGTGAGGTTACTTAAGATGGCCTTTATAACATTAGAGAAGGCATATAAAATATCACATCTGTGGTTTTGTTGTCATTGATGTTGGGGTATTCTTTTAGTCAAGAAATAGCTCAGAGTCCCAACTGTTCATGCAAACCACTCCTAGTCAGAAGTAAAAAAATCTTCCTAATTCACAAATGAAACAACTTCTATTAAATTATCTTTGAATATAGGGCATTGTTACTTTTCTATGATATTCATTTCTTTACACTGACTGTTGTCCTTCCTTCCTTGAATGCTATACATCCTCATCCCTGCCTCTTGGCTCCTCTGACCTACTTTAAAACTCAGCTCAAACTCTACCTTTTGCCAGAAGTATTACAAACTACCAGCACTTTCCCTCAGCATGTGTATTTATGTATATATGCACATACACATATACAGAGACAGAGAGAGACAAAGAGAGAGTTGTTTGCATATTGTCTCTCTCATTGGACTTTGGGCTCCTTGGGCACAACAAATGTTTTTGCATTTCTCTCTATGAATCTGTAGTGCATTGCATAGTGCCTGATACATAGTAAAGGCTTAATAAATGATTGTTGTGATAAATATATGTATGTGTATATACAAAGTCTGAGAGAGACTATATATGTATATATACACACAGACACACACATATACAGATATACATACATACATACATACATATACACACATGCATACATACACACATCTATATATATACATATGTATATGTGTATACACACATATACATATGAATATAACAATAGAGAACAAAAGAAAACTTACAAGGAAGCGAAGAAAATATGGACAGCTCTGTATACAATGTGTAGTATATATTTTTACCTTGAATTTGAGTGAAATAATTAAAATCCCACCCCCAACATATGCTACCTCTGTCACCATGGCAAGTCATATAAGCACATAACCTTGGTTTCTCTGTGAAATGTCTATAGTGCCCACCTCACAGTTTTGTGAAACTTGAATGAAATGTCACAAACTTTAAGGTACCCTGGTGAATTGAGGTTGGTATTTTTCTCAATTAGTTACTTCACCTGAAAAGTAGGGATATGAGATTCCAGTGCTTTAATAGAATGAAAGATATTTGGCATTTGATTGTTGATGGTTCTTAAAGGAAACAAAACATAGAAGACTTTCGAGTAAGTCAGTAACTTATTTAATTCACCTTTCATATATAAGGAAAAACAACGTACATACTGAACTATGAATTAAAATACCTGGGGTCTGTGATCAGTTCTGCTGTTTACTTACTTTACTATGTTAGTCTATTTCTCGCTCTATAAAATAAATGTTGCAAAGTAAAATGTCTTCATATTTCCTGTATTTTAAATAAATTTATTTATAATTGTTTATAATTAATTTCCATTTCTTAATTGGTTGTTTCACCTGAAATATAGGGACATGAAATTCTATTGTTTTCATAGGAATAAAGATATTTGTTTTTTGGTTATTGATAGTTGTTTTTTTTTTTTAATAAGCAATTGGGGTTAAGTAACTTGCTCAAAGTTACATGGGTAGTTATTTTTGTGTGTGTGTTAAATATCTGAGGCGAACCTAGCCTGGGTGCTCCTGACTCTGGGGCCAGCACTCTTACTGCTCCACCTAGCCACCTCATTGATGGTTCTTAAAGAAGATATGTCAGAAAATTTTCAAGATGACCATTAATCTATATGATCCACCTTTTGTACCTAAGGAAAGATAATGAACATACTGAACAAAGAGTTAAAATGCATGGGGGTCTGTGATCAGTTCTGTCATTTACCTAATTTTTCCATCGTAACTATTTCTCCCTTTGAAAAATGAATAATGTAGACTAGGCAATCTCCATAGTCCCCTTCAGCCCTAGTATTCTAAATGAATTTGTTTATAACATCCTTCAGAATAATTATGTCAATTTTATTTTTGGTCCTTCTTCTTGGGCAGTATGCTTTAGGAGGATAAATAAAATATATTGTTTTCTAAATGTATGCTTAACTACTTCTCTTTTTCCTCAGTACCATGGTAGTTAAATACATATCTTTTAAAAATATTGTGCAATTTTGTTGACTTCAATATTAGGCACTCATAAAGTGGGAGTTGTTTTTTAATTTTTCCATATGCTATTGTCAGGAAATGAGCCATTTTGCAAACTGTTGTGTGCCTTATATCACTTAAACTCTTATCTAAAACATATCATTGACTTATTAAATATTATAAATGTAGGTTATACCATCAAGTATTTGGAAAAGCAATATTCATCAAGGTAGAATATCTTAAGAGCTGTTTAGAAAATACATCTGGTAGCCCATCTATTATTTCTGCTTATTTAAAAAAACAATAATAGTAGTTAATGTGGCACAGTGGAAAAAGACCCAGATTCAAATATCTGCTCTAATGCTTACCACCTGCACAATCTTGAAGTAGTAATCACTGAACCTCTCTGGACCTCAGTTTCCTAATCTGTAAAGTGAGAGGTTGGACTTATTGATCATGAGGTTCCTAAATCTAGGATCTTATTAATTATATCTTACTTATTTTGTTCCAGACTTTTTTTCTCATCTTGATATTACAGCCACAAATGGCATCTTGGGTAAAATACTTTGGTGCCATAGGAAGACATACCTTGCTTTTATAGGAGGTCATTTGCATTTCCAAATTTCTTCCATTCATAGATTTTAATTAAGATGAATTTTACAGCTATTCTGTTTCTCAATTGAGAAATAAAGAGCAGGATATTTTCAGGTAGTAAGTGACAGGTTTATAACTGAGAGCATTTTGTTTTATGCTATGTGCTGCCTCAATCAAAATAGTTTTCATAGGAGTAGATAAAAATCTATTAAAGTGGTAATTATAAATGAAGCTGACATGGTTAGTGCTCTCCTATTAAAATAGCATAAAAAAAAAACCTCTTCCAAAGCAGTAGACATAGGTGCCCAAAAGTAGTTAGGTGTGGGCTCCAAGAATAAATTGAAGATCACTCACTTTTTATCTGGTGATTTAGGGTAATATTATTTGCAAAGATCCAGTTTTATCTCTGTCTTTGTCTCTGTTTCTGTTTCGGTCTCTGTCTCTGTCTCTTATCTATCTCCATCTCCTATTTTTCCCTAAGATGAACAAGATGAGAAGGATGGGTAAGATCAAAATCCCTGAACCACTTCAGAATTGAATCCAATAAGTATTTGTGTGTGTGTGTGTGTGTGTGTGTGTGTGTGTGTGTGTGTGTGTGTGTGGTGAATGAATGACTAAGAATACAAGTGTTTACTGTGCTCCAGGCACAGTACTATGGGTATCCAGGAATGAAAAGCAAGCCAGTCCCTTGCCCTCAGGGAATTTACATTCTAATAAGAAAACATAAGAATGCATCTAAGGGAATGTTTACTAGCAAAGAGTGCTTTGTTGTCAGAAGTCTGAGGGAATGGTGTAATAGTGTAATTGATTACCTACCTTTTACTTTTAAGGAATGCTTGTGTTGATGTGATTACTGTATACTGAGAAAGAAGTAGAAAGGAGGGGAGGAAAAAGTAACAGAGGGGCAGAACACTTGGAAGAGACACAAAGTTTAGAACAAAGAAGATCCATGCCCTCACAAATCTTACCATTTATAGTATTAGGAGGAGACATCATGGAATTAATACTGGTTTTGGAATCATAAGGACCAAGGTTGAAGTTCTACTTTACTACTATCTGTGTGACCTTGGGCAAGCCATATACTCTCTCTGAGATTCAATTTCCACATCTGCAATACAATAATAACAAAGATTTTGGGCTACCTACCACATGGGGTTGACTTAGGGAAAATTCTTCATAAATTGTAAATGTAATTTATACCCGGAGTATGCGACATAAACAAATAATCATAATACAGACCAATGCACAAATTTGCATCTGCTGCCCTGCCTGATTTCAACTCCTAGGAACATGATATCTCTCCCAGGATAAACTAATCACTTGTAAACTCACCAACATGCTGCTAATTCAGTGCCTTCCTTTATACAGGAAAGAACCTGAATACTCAGCTTACTCCTTTTTGTATCTGCTGTTGTGTCTGGTTTCAACTCCAAGACATAAGATGGGCACTGGGCACTGCTTGGTGTCCTGTCCCCCCATCTCCCAATTTCCTGCCTCCTTTTGTGTGTTATCTTTCCCTTTAAATTGTAAGCTCTTTGAGGGCAGTGACTTCTTTTTGTTATCTGTATCCCCAGCACTTAGCCACATCATAGGCACTTAAATGTTTATTGTATTGGATTTGGAAAGTTCATAGTATAGACAAGTACCATGTATCATAGGATAATGGAAGCATAGATTTAAAGCAAGAAAGGACCTAAGACACCATACAATCCAATTCCCTTATTTCTTTGCAGATGAAGAAACTGATACCCAGAGAGGATAAGTGAGACATACAATACACGTAGACACACGTGAGTGTGTGTGTGTGTGTGTGTATATGCATGTATGTATGTATAAGTATATACATATGCACATAGAGGTTATAAATATTGCAGCCAGAAATTAAACCCAGGGCCCTCAGACTCCATAGCAAGGAATTTTTTTTAAAGTATATCATCAGTGTAGCACATACCAATAGAATGTTTTAAGGTTTTCATAGTACTTTAAATGGATTCTCTCATTTGAACCTCATGATAAGTCAATGAAGTATTTATTACAGGTGGTTTTATTCCTATTTCAAAGATTAGGAAAATGCAGCTCAGAGACACTGTGAATCCTAATCATTATCTAATAAGCAGTGGAATCTGGAATTGACCTCATGCCTTCTGAACTCTGCCTTCAGCATACTATTCCCTACCTACCAAAGTAAGAAAAAACCAGAATTTCTAATTTATAGGAGAGGAAATCAGGGTTTCATAGAGAAAGGTGGGATTTCCATGGACCTTGTAAAGTATGGAGAAGACTTCAGTAGGTGAAGTCTTGGAGGAGAGGAGAAAAGGATGAGGTATTCTAGGAAGGAATCCCAGATGAGCCAGAGCACAGTCAAGAAAGTATGCCATCCATAGAGGGTGGGAGAGGCAAGAAGCCGTCTGACTCATTAGGACAGCCTAATTTGGAGAATGTATCATGAAAGATTTTAAAAAATAGTATAGTGCTATATAACCATGGGCCTTGAATCCCAGACTTAAGGAGTTGGAATTTTATTTTTATTTTTTTTTTGGAATTTTTTTCAAAGGAGTTGGAATTTTATTCATTTTTTTGTTTGTTTTTTAGTAGATTGACATGTGTAGATCTATGTGTAATGAAGCTTAGAATAACACCTGTGTGTAGAATAAGTGAGAAGAAGGAGAGAGAGGTAGTATGCAAGAGACTTCCAAAGGCTCCAGTGGGTGTTCATGAGGCTCATACTAGATTGATGGCAGTGAAAACAGAGAAGTAGTAAGAGGTGACATGTAGTAGATGGAATGGGTACTATTTGTTAACTTATGGAGAAAAGGAGTAGACTATATCAATTAATAATAATAATAATGATAATCTATCATTGCCAAAGTAGAATCATTGCCAAAATATAGGTCATTTATATTTAAATTCTAAAATCATAGGAATGAAAGAATTTTTGTTAATGCTGTTAAAAATATCCATTTAAGGGGCGGCTAGGTGGCAAAGTGAATAGAGCACTGGCCCTGGAGTCAGGAGGATCTGAGTTCAAATCCGATCTCCGACACTTGACACCCTTATTAGCTGTGTGACCTTGGGCAAGTCACAATCCCAATTGCCCTCCAAAAAGCTAAAGGAAAAATATCCATTTAAAACCCAATGTTAGCATTCTTTGTGACAAAAATATGCTAAAAATGTTTACAAAAATTCAAGCTTAAATCAAGGATGTTTATTTTCTACTCTCCCATTAGATAGCAAAGAGAGAAGAAAAACAAATTTGAGGGAATACAAGCAAGCTGAGAGAATACAAGCAAGATGCAAATTACCTTTATTTATAGATGAGATGATACTTTATGTAGAGAATTCCCAAGGATCCAATGTAAAATAATTGAAATAATTAATAAAATTCATGAAACTATCAGGATAAAAGATAAGCCCATAAATTCATCAACTTTTCTTTATAAGGTTAACAAAACTCAAAGAGGAAGAAACCTTTCTTTCAAAATAACTACAAAAGGCATACAATTTCTGAGAGGGAGCCAGCAAGGAACACTGAAGACCTGTGTAAACAGAACTAACAAAACATCCTTTATGAGAATTAAGGAAGATTTAAATAATTAGAAACACACCCACTCTTTATGCTTTGCATGTTCTTGTTTAGTCATTTTTTTCAGTTGTGTTTGACTCCTTGTGACCCTATTTGAGGTTTTCTTGGCAAAGATACTGGAGTAATTTGCTATTTCCTTCTCCAGCTCATTTTACAAATGAGTAAACACGGCAAAATGACTTTTCCAGGGTCACACAGCTAGTAAGAATCTGGGACCAGATTTGAATTCAGGAAGAGGGATCTTCCTATCTCCAGGCCTGACACTCTTTCCACTGTGCCACCTACCTGCCTTTAGGTTTGGATCACACAAATATCTTTAAAATGATGATCATTTAAATAAATTTACAAATGTAGTGCCATGCCCATCGAACTACTGAGAAGCTACCTTTTGGAACCTCATAAAAGTAAACTAGAATAGAGCAGTGGCCCTGGAATGAGGAGGACCGGAGTTCAAATTTGTCGTCAGACACTTGACACACTTACTAGCCACGTGACTTTGGGCAAGTCACTTAACCCCAATTGCCTTCCAAAAAGCAAAATAAATAAAATAAAATAAAATATTGTTGTTGTTGGGGGACAATATGTTGAGAACCATAATTGAAATAAAATTTAAAGGTAGGAATGGGAGGATTCTACCATCACCATATATCTTCACTTTCAGGGAAGCCATTTCTTTTATGAACACCCCTCCCCCCCCACGTAACTTCTATTTGTTTATGTTTTCTATTTTTCCTTATAAGAGGAATTTCAATCCTGATCCACTTTGGTACTCCCAGGGGTGTATCAGCTAATTGTTTTGTTTGTGGGGCAAAGACCTTTAGAATGCTAATTTTGAAATTAAAATTTATGGACTCCTTAAAAAATAAGAATTTTTCACATTCTCTGGTTCATTTCTCATAATTCCATTGATACTACAAAAACAGAAGTGTGGGTTAAATAGGACTGATAGCCATTGGTTTTTTGTTTGTTTTTTTAATTTGCTCTTTATATTGCAGTGGCAAATGAATGTATCACCTACTGGCTAATCTTCTTTGGATCACTTTGCTGAATGCTTGTCTTTTGGGAGTAGACAGGATGTTTCCTCAACACTGGATTGAAGTCTTTCCAGTGTAGTAGAACTTGACAGAACTTAACTCACTGGCATTGACTTCCAGGACTCAGTGTTATATCTCCATTACTAGAATGGCCACTAGGCTCCACAATGGATAAATCCCTGGGCCTGACCACTGTGACCCTGGGCAAAACACTTGATTTCTGCCTGCCTCAGTTTCCTCATCTATAAAATAGGAATGATAATAGTATCTGCCTCCCAGAGTTATTATGAGGATCAAATGAGGAACTATTTGTAAAGCATTTAGCATGGTGCCTGACACATAGTAGGTACTTTAAAATTGTTATCTATCATATTGTGTCCAGGATCTGAAGCCATAAGGAATTTTGGAGGTTACAGCTTAGTCCAAACCCTTTGAATTACAAATGAAGACATTCCTCTTATTTACTTTGTAAATAGTTTGTATTTTACTTTATCTTACTTTATTTATCTTGCAGTCAGGAAGACCTAAGTTCAGATATGACCTCACCCACTTACTACTTGGATAAACTTGGACTTATATTTGCCTCACCACTTCTGTTTGCCTCAGTTTTCTTATCTATTAAGTGGGGATAATAGTAGCATTTACCTACAGGATTGTATGAGCATCAAATGAGATAATATGTGTAAACTAGCACAGTGCTAGGCACATAGTAAGTTCAATATAAATGCTAGCTATTATAATAGAACACTGGGCTTAGAATCACAAAGACATCTTCCTGAGTTCAAATCCAGACTCAGTTATATACTAGCTATATGACTCTGGGCAAGTCACTTAACTTTGTTTGCCTCAGTTTCTCATCCATAAAATGAGCTTAAGAAAGGAAATGACAAATGTTCATTTTGAAAAGATATTAATTAACTATTTTTTCCATTTCATTTTCAAACGTGAAAGTCTTACTGGTGATATCATTCTTCTGGCATTTTTCTTAAATGGTGCTTAAAATCATTAAATTGAGAGTTTGCTATCTTTCTTCTCCTGATACTGCTTCCCGTATATAATTTGTATTGTAACCTTGATGAATCTTTCAATATAAAGGAATATAAGTTGGGTTTTTTTTTTGTTTGTTTGTTTTTTGCATTCAAGAAAACTGACATGAGGATTGCTAATGATGAGTAAAGGAAGGGAAAGAAAGAAATAGGATTGTGTTCCCTAGGCCAGAATCTCCTACATCTTTAGGAAATTGAAAAAGCCAGGGTCAGGTCTTCAGTTGCAGTTTTCGTGAAGGATCCAAATACTAAAATGAAAGTGGTGAGTGACAAGGTATTTTTTTTTAAATAGAAATTAATGCATTTTTTTCTTTTTGAAAGAGTGAGTGAAAGAACATGCTAATCATAGAAAATGGCTAGCTGTGGCATTCCTCTGGTCTGCTAGACTAAAGTCCTGAGAGAAATACATGTAAGGCTAATTTGACATGCCTTTTTCACACAGCTGACTTACAGTGGTGACTTTATTTTCCATTAAGTGTTTTCAGTAAGTTTTACCTTCAGGAAAACTGCATAGATGAGAAAGGAAGGGGCAGGACATTAAAATATCCTTCAAATTAAATGTGTAGCATTTCAGACTTAAAATATATATATATATATATGTGTATATATATGTGTATATATATGTATATATATATATACATGCATATGTTTTTTTTTAAACAAATACTTTATTAACTTCTGTTTTACATCATTCATTTCCGCCAGATTTTGAGTTACAATCATTTTCCCCCCATTATTCCCCTACCCAACCTCCCAGAATAGCAGTCCCACAAGATATCGCTTCCTCCAATCTGCTCTCTCCCATACCTTCTCCATACCCCCATCGACTTTTCCATTAGAGGAAGATGAATCTTTGTGTCCCAATGCCTGCACATCTTATCTCCCAATTATAGGCAAAAGAGTATTAATAATAGTATTTATATATACATTTGAAACATTTAATGTTACGACCTTGAATTTCAGATCCATTTCCTTCCTCCCTTGTCACCCATTCCTTCTTGGGAGATAAGTAATTCAGTATATGTTGTACATGTCTAGCTATGCAAAACATTATCATAGCAGATATATTGTACAAGGCTGCTTATAATTCCCTCCCACTCATCCCACCCCCCACCTGGTCCATTCCCTACATGATCCTGTCCCTCTTCTATAGTGGGTACTTCCAACCTCCCCTCACCCCAAGGATGCCCTCCCATCCATCATCCCTCCTCTCATCCCCCTTCCCCCTATCCTGCTGCAGGTTGAGATATCCCATTAGTATGTATGTCATTTTCTCCCTGAACCAAATTCAATGTGAATGTGGTTTTGCCTTTTTAGCCTTCCTTATTCTCCCCCTCCTTTGCACCCACTTCCCCTACATGAGATAGTTTACCCTACCATGTCTCTCCCCATCTCCTCTTGCCACTTTCCTCTCTCACCTCATAATCTCATCCCTTGAGTACTCTCCCTTCCCAACAAAATCAACCTATGCCCTCTATCCATATATAACTGTAACCATATACACACACATTCACATATGTATTCGTATGACCACACCCACTTCTTCCATTATTTTCATAGTGAGAAAGATATCATCAGTCACAGATACTGCTTTTCCATATAGGAATGTAAATAGTTCAACTTTGATAAGTTCCTTTTGATTTCTTTTCCCTGATTACCTTCTCAGGCATCTCTTACTTCTTGGGTCTGGATGTCAAATTTTCTATTCAACTCTGGTTTTTTCCTCAAGAATGCTTGAAAAAATATGGAACGCTTCACGAATTTGCGTGTCATCCTTGCGCAGGGGCCATGCTAATCTTCTCTGTATCGTTCCAATTTTAGTATATGTGCTGCCGAAGCGAGCACCATGCATATGTTTTAAGGGAGGATTCTTTTCTATGGGGAAATATTTAATTTTATAATGGCTATCAATGGTAAAATATAATTTTAAAGAAATAAACATTCACTTTGTCAAAATGCAGATGTTATACAAACTGAGGTATAATGATAATTGCCATTATTTTTATTATATTTTATACCCATTCACAACACCATCAACTGGATCCTGAAGAGCATGGTCTTAGGTGAAGCAGCTTTACAGGAAGCATTTTGTTCCGTGGGAACAATCTTATATCAGTAAACTGTGAATTAGAGATGTAGGTGAATACAGTGGGAAAAGTCCTGTCTTTGGCATCAGAGAATCTCACTGGATATTCCCTCACACTTGTTACCTTTAACAAATCACTGAATCTCCTTTTGCCTCAGTTTTCTCCTTTGCCAAATGAGGGTGTTGGATTAGATGGATTCTGTGGCTCCTTCCAGTCCTAGATCTGTGATCCTGTGATCTGTACTTTATTAGGTTTCTTATAAAGTTTCCCAAGGTTCTAAGAGATAATATGATTTATCTATGATCACATGGCTAATGTGTCAGTTGATGATGATGAAGACTAGTGTTTCTGTGGTACCATAAAACATGTGAAACATGTTATATACAGTATATTATTTGTTCTGTTGGAAGCAGATTTGACATCAGATCTTTGTTGAGACAAAATCTAGCACTCTAGTCTGTCAGGGACCAATACCATAAAGGGCAGGGGAGGGAGAGCAGACAGAGAGAGAGAGAGAGAGAGAGAAGAGAGAAGAGAAGGAGGAAGAGGAGGAAAGAGAAAAAGGTAGGTAGATAATAGATAAATGGATAGATGAAAAATAGATGACAGATACATAAGGGATTTATCAAGATGTGCTTCAGATACTGTGCTAACAAGACAAATAAACATGGTGATCCCTACCCCCAAAGAACATACATTCTAATACAATAAGAAGCAGAAATGGAGGGATGTGTGCAGCTCCTGAAAGGGGAGGCTGATAACAAGTAGGTGAAGACCAAAGAATGAGCAGAACCGGAAGGAAGTGAGTAAGACATGGGACTCATAAAATGGTAAATATGGATAAAAGAGTTGACAAGTGAAAGGGTAGCTCAATAGTGGATTGGTCTGAAAGAGATGGGATAGGGCTAAAAGTAGTTCAAACAGGGGTTGAGAACTGTAGGTAATCGGGCTTGATATTGACTTGAATTAAATACTCTGACCTACAAGAGTCCCCAGGGACATTATATGAAGCCAAGAAGAGCCTTGACCTGAACACTGGGCAGCCATTTATGGGAAACAGATTATCTGAAGGAATAGAGTACTTAGAGTAGTCCTTGATACCAGGAATGAGGGAGAGAGCTGGTTGAAGGGAGTTCTGAGCCAGTATCCAGTGACTGGAACATGCCTCTGGGGTTTTGCACTGTGGATGGGTGGTTTTGATTGTAAGAAAAGTTGATGGGGGCAGCATTTTGTAGACTATGACTGGATAAGAATGTCCACTAAAAAAGCAGCCACCATTTATAAAATTTGTCACATTTAGTTATTCAAGCACTGTTTATGCTTATTCATAATGATTTTTATGTAACTTTGCTGAATAAATACTTTTCATAAGTTTGTTTCACTCTTAGTAATATACTTATGTTCATTTTGAAAAGATATTACTTAACTATTTTTCCATTTCATTTTAAAACGTGAAAGTCTTACTGGTGATATCATTCTTCTGTTGTCCCATGTGATATTTTTTGTCATTTATATTGTATTTCTGTAGCATGAAATTGTCCTCTTGTTCCCTGCTTATTATAGTCCTCTAATGTAACTTATGAAGAAAAAAATGGTAAGGATTTACGCTTGTTTTCTTGGCTAGAAATACAGTAAAATGCATAAGCAGATATATGCCAATGGCTGTTTCCAAGGCAACAAGAAAAATATCATAATATTTATATGTGTCTATTATGCCAGAGTTTATTTTGGGGAATGGTGTTAAAATGACAAAATAATAAAAGTATTCATTTTCCTAAATGCTGTTACTTTTTACACTCCCCCACCTCACCACACACACCAGACACCTGCTGTTGGTTTCATGTTTATGAAAATGTATCCCATAAGCACCAGAAAAATTACTAGCAACTCTTAGCTGTTTCTAGAATTCACCATTGTTTTCCTTCATGAGAAAGTAGCCTCAGTAACAGCAAGAATTCTCACTTTGGCATATGTAGCACTCATACCTAGATGGGTAAAGGATTGGTGATTGGTTGACATATTTCTAAGTACTTACAAAAGGCATCCTCACATCAGTCATTCTATGTCTGTCTTCTTTCCCCATTGCCACCTGACTGAATGCAAAGATCAAGGAAAGAAATAACTTAAATGTTTTATGGATTTGGGCCTTTTTGGTTTAGATCCATGACTTCATCAATGTGGGAAACTCCCATTGTGAAAACTTTCTCCACTTATGCAGTCTGTTAGATGCTCAGAATGTGCAGACTTCAAGAGTTTCATGGGACACAGATGCTAAGGTGCTTGTCTACTGTGATACATCTTGTATTTGTCATAGTCACAACTTGAACCGTGGTCCCACTTACTCCAAAACTACTTCCCTAGCCCCTATGCCATATTGTCTGTCTTTCTCATATTTATATATACAAGCCTGTGAATCATAGAGCTTTTTCACATTTTAAAAAATTTTCCAACATGTAGATTTAAAGAATGAAAGGAAAGAACTGGTCCGTGGTAAATTGGAAAGCATGATTATTTGTGAAATAATGACCAAAAATGAAAAGAAACAGTAGGCCATCTGATTGTGTATCCATGGAGAAACATTTATATAGAGAGAGGATTAATAGGGTATAATAAGATGAATTTTTGAGTGTTGATTATTTTCAGGTCTTTGTCAGACAAAGCTGATATTCTTTTTTTGATGAGAGTATTATACTGATAGATAAGAGGTATCCTATAAACATGGTCTACGCCAGGGTTGGGGAACCTGCAGCCTTGAGGCCATACATGGCCCTCTAGGTCCTCAAGAGTGGCCCTTTGAATCCAAAGTTCGAAGTTATAGTATAATTGATTTAGTATAATCCCTTATAATAAGCTAATCTTAAATAGCTTTTAGAAATGGAATACTTGTTAAGCCTCAGTTTCATCTGTGAAATGGAGGTGAAAAAAAAACTCTTGCTATCTACCTGAAAGGAATATTCTGCAAATCTAAACATTTTCAAATAAATAAGAGTTGTCATTATCAAGTTAAGAATTCATTTTACTAATCTACTTTGTCTGTATCTGCAATGCTATTGCACATTAGCTGGCTTCCTGTTGCTCTCTTTTTTGATCCACTCTCCCACAAGCACAAAATACTTTATTAGAAGTAAATTTCTGGCAAAGGAGCTCTAGAACCATAGGCCACATTTCAGTGGTTAGTTTTAGCGAACTTTCAAAATAGAACCAATGCCAACTTTATTTCAACTTGGTCAGACAAACTTTCTAACAATTAATGATGAGAAATAGATAGCCTGCAGGTTTTTTCAAGTAGAACCTTTTTTCTATTTGGATTAAATTTTTTTCCATTTGGAATGGTCATATAATTAGAGCAAAAATGTGTGAGGCAACCTGTTTCTAGGTGATTATGGCACTCAATGTATGCCAAGCCACAGTAGCTCTCGCCACCTGTGAACTTCACTAATAGGCCAGATATGACCACTGACTGAGTCATTGGGAAGTAAACTGTGCCTTTTTTTAAATTGGAAAAAAAAGAAGAGGTAGAGGAGCCAGTACCTGTTTTCTTTTTAGTATTATGTGCATTGTGGCTTCATGTTGATTTTTTCTTCTCACAACTACAATGAAGGAAATATGCATCTTAAAGGCAGTAGCCATAATGTTTAATGCTAGTTGCCTTGAGGCCCTTTAAGGTGGCAGGACATTTAATGTGCAATGATGATAATTGTCTAGGCAATTAGATTGGCATTCTTGATTGGCTGGATATAATAGTCAATTATGGAATGAATTCCAAAATCATTTCATTTGACGCATAAAGTAAATTATCACAAGTCTGAACATGTGTTGTCTTGTGATTTCTTTGGTGGAAGATGCATTATGAATAGGCTGCTATTTAAAATTCAGCAAGTATTATTGAAGGCCTACTATGCCTTAGTCTCTATGCTAACATCTACTGGGAATACAGTGTCCTTTTTTCATGCCTTTCTACTGAAATGTGCTCCCTCCTCAACTCTGCCTTTTAGAAACCTTCAGGATTCAATTCAAGGACTCCTTATGCAGGATACCTCGTCCAGGTACACCACCTGATAGTGCCCTCTCCTCTAAAGTTACCTTCTGTCAAAGACATCATCCAAAACAAATCAGTTTATATAAACTAATAGCAAACAGTATTCACAGAAGCTAAACAGATTAGACTATACCAGAAAATTCCCAACGAATGGGCTCTCTCACTGGGAGTAAGATAATTCAACAAAGAGAGTCTCAGATTTCATCCAAGGGTTTATTCCCTGAAGTCTCTAAGGCGGTAATATGGGGACAGGGACATAATCGAGGCAACTCTACATGTTGACTTCTTCCTGGAGTCTTTAATTTCTAGGACAAGGCTCTCTCCCTTGCCAAGCTCTTCTATTCTTGTCTCCTACATAGGCACAGAGCATTCAACAATAATTTTTCCAATGAGAAGAGGCCTTTGCAAATGTAGTTGAGCCCAGTATTACATTCATACATGCTGTCTCCCACATTTGAATGTAAACCCCTTGAGGGAAATAACTAGTTTTGCTTTTTCTTTGTATATTCAACTCTTATCACAGTGCCTGGAGTATAATAAGAGATTAGCCCTAGAACGACTGGAATTCAAGAATACCTTTATGGACCAAAGTGTATCTATTAATGTAGTACATATACACACATATATCAATTCATTCATCTCTATCAGTATGTACATATATACATACATGCTCTGTAAGGCAAACAAAATATAGTGCAATGAAGATCTATATTTCCAAGTAAAATTATATCTCTTCGCCTCAGTTGATTTGACTGTTACTTCCAGTGTTAATAAATGCTTGTTGATTGATTGTTTGAGCATTCAGCCATTATCTTATAGGAATTTACAAATTCTGATTAGGATAAAAAACATGTAGGCATAAACCATTTAAACTCATACTTGGAAGGAACCTGAAGGACATCTAATGAAACCTGTACTTGGTCAAAAATCCTTCAAAAATCCATTCAACCTTTTCTTGGAGAACTTGGAGGAGAATAGGACTAGAGCCGTTAACTGCTGCATACGCTATACCCTACTCCTATTCGACATAGACTATATGATACAATGAACATTTGTTTAGTTCCTACTATGCTCCAGGTATGAGGTATCCTCTGGGCATATAAATAAAGACAAGAAAGACAGTCTTTAACCTCAAGGAACTTGCAATTTAACAAAGAAAGAAAATGCACAAAAAGTAGCTGAAAATGTGTGTGTGTGTGTGTGTGTGTGTGTGTGTGTGTGTGTGTGTGTGTGTGTGTGTGTGTGTGTGTATTGGGGAGGGGAGGTGTCATAATGATCATGGTAGAGTCAAAACTAAGCAGAGAAGCTGGTGGCCAATGGATAGATAGAATTCTAGGACTTTTATAGTCTTTATGGGAGGTTTTTTACCAAGTCGTCCACTAGTAAGAGGGAGAAAAGCAACTGAGGGTTCTGATGATAACTAACAAGTCTGATGTCGTCTCCATGATGATGAGTTGCCTGGTGAGGAGGTCAAGCTGGGTGGGTGCATGATGATGATGGTGGTGGAGTCAAAAGTAGGCAGAGCAACTGGTAGCAGGGACATCTACATGGGGCTGAGAAAACACTGAAGGCTTATTGTAGATGGTGAACCTTAAGTTGTGCCACGAAGGATTGGTAGGATTTAGATGAATAAAGAGAAGAGATGAGGCCATTCCAGGAAGGAAAATAGCAATTACCCCCCATTTCTTTTTCTATACTCATATCTTAAGCATATGAAAACCATATTGATGCATCATCTGCTGAACTGGGTTTATGTGTTGGTTAATTTTGTTGAAACAGTTTTTTCTCTTTCTTTTTTGTTCTTTTGATATAATGGACGGCTCCCTGGTTGGGGTTGGGGTTGGGGAGGGGAGAGTTGTATTGGCAAGTAAAGGTTATAGAAAAGCTAAAGAATCAATGAAAATGCAGAAAATTTAAAAATAGTTCTTCCCTCCCAAAATTAGGAAAAATATGGTAATGTTTATCTCTCATGTTTGAAGGTTGTTTGTTTGTTTTTTAAAGGCCCAAAGAACTGAAAGGGACTCCAAAAAATGATACTTCAACCTAGTTTTTGGTTCAACATTATCAATTAAATGATGTAAATTTTAGTAATAATTTTCTTTAAAAATACAAAAATACATAAGCATATTCCTTCAAATAAAGAGAATTTGTCTGTTGTCATTCACTTACTGGTTCTCCTTGCTCCTTATCGTCATATAAAACATAATTCAGTATCTGAAATATAGGAATCTCTCTTTGTTTAATAGTCTTGGGAAGTACTTTCTCATTTATTTTATAAATGATACTGTTTCTTTGTAAGGGCAATGCTGTCTTTTTATATATAGAAGCTAGAGGCCTGTTAAATCAAAGTCAAAATGACTTTTTAAAAGAGGTTTTAACAGAGATTTCCTGAGCTATCTTAAAAGGTTGGAATTTCCCTGGTATCTTACATTCAAAGAAAGAGATAAAGAAACCATTCCTGAGGCTTTTTGCACAAATAAAAATGTAGTATTGATGGCAAAGTTGAAGAGCCATTTCTATTACTATGAAAGAGGAAGAGGAAAATAGTAGACGTTTTATTCTTTACTTTTTATATTAATTATTCCTACTTTTAAACTTTAGAATTTCAGGCAAGGAAAAGGATTTTTAATAATCATGTGGCTATTTTGGATTTTTAAAAAAACCTTTGTAAAAATCATGCAGAGTAATGATAAAGATTATAAAAAGCCTTTTTTTTCTTTTTTTAACAGAGCAGGTGAAGTAAAGAATTAGATTCTTTTTTAATGTATTGATTTTTTTTTTTGTTTTATATAACCTTCATTTCTAAATATACTTTTGCCTGGTTTAGGCAGGAAGCCATCTTTTGTGATAAAGACTAAAAAAAGAGGTGGGGGAAATAGTTTAGCAAAACCAACATAACCATGTCTGACACTGTATGCAATGTTCACAACCATAATCCCCCACCTTTGGGGAAAAAAATAAAGTTCACTTTATTTTTTTTCCTTGGCTATAAGCTTGAATATAATTACAGTTTTTTTTTAATTCTTTCCCTTTATACTATGTTAATTATTACACAAGTTATTTTCTTGATTTTTTTTTTTGGTTACTTCACTTTGTTCATATGTCTTCCCATGATTCTGTCTTCTTTTCTATCCATCATGTCTATTCCATCTTCTTCATGTAGCATACCTTATTTAGCCATTCCCCAATCCATAGGGTTCTATTTTGTTTCCAGTAAAGAAGTTGGTTCTTAATAGTGAATACTACAGGAAGTATTTGTATTTTACCTCCATTGGAGATTAAAGAATCACATACTGGATGCTAACACTGTTAGATATTGACTGCAGATAGTTCCAGTGAAGGAATAATTTAAAGGATGTGTTCTGTTGTTTCAGTCATGTCCTATTCTGTGAACCCATTTGGGTTTGCTTGGCAAAGATAATGGAGTGTTTTGCCCCCTCCTTCTCCAGATCATTTTATAGATGAAGAAACTGAGGTAAACAGGGTTAAGTCACTTGTCCAGGATAACACTGCTATTAAGTGACTGAGACTAGATTTGAACTCAGTAGGATAAATGTTCCTGAATCTTGGTGGGGAGCTCTGTTACACTATGCCACCTAACTACCTAGCTGCCCAAAATGTAAACGAAGGATAAGGAAATGGTCTGCCCTTAAGACATACTCTTATTCTTTAGGAGACCAAATGAAAGCATGTGTGTAGATGTGCCCACTTACATACACATGCACATACACATATGTGTATATATACACCTGTATATACATATAGTAAACTTCCACAAAAGTTTCATTCTAATGCCTCATGTAGACATGGAGGTGACCCCATGTAAACCACACCATAACTCAAGCTCCTACAGATCTTGTTAAGCTGGTGTCCCAGTTCAAAGGACAGAATGTTAGCTGTAGGAGCTCAGAATCAATAGGCTGGCTAGGAGGTGATGGATACTTTGGGAACGATCATATGCAAAATAGGAGAAAAAATGCTTCAGTCCTGTGCAGTCTCCATGAGGACAGAGGAGTCCAAGAACCACACAGGTATTTTTTAGGATTCAGCTGTTGCCATAAGGTGATTAGATGGCCTTTGACGTCCATTTTAACTATGTCCTTATGATTCTTTTAAATGTAAGATCTTTGTCACACGATCAATAAATCAGTCTATTAATTTAAAAATTGAATTACATCCTTATGGATTTTTTCTGATCTAAATGATACTCAAAGACATAAAGAAATTGTAACAAAAAATAGAAGGAGAGCTCCAAAGTTGTCTTTGGAGAAGCAAATAAAGGAGTTGGCAGAGGTGTCTCTTCATAATAATTGCTAGCATTTACATAATGCTTTAAGGTTTGCAGAGCTTGAGTCTATGAATATATTATCCTATTTCTTACGACAACCCTGTGAGACAGGTGCTACACATAGCTCCATTTTACAGATAAAGATGGCACTCCTAGGTGATGCTGAGTCATGAAACATCTGATGTCATATCTGAACCCAGACTTCCTATTGACAAATCCAACACTGCTCACTACAGAGCCTAGCTGCCTCACTTCATCACGTACCCCAGAGCAGTAGAAACATAATTTATTAGGATCCTGGATTATTTTACATTACAAACCAGTACTTATTAAACCCCTGCTGCTTACCAGCAGCTATACTAGGCACTAGATATATAGCTACAAAAAATAGAATGGTCCCTCTTCTTTAGTGGTTTACATTCATACTGTGGAGACAAATGCATGTAAATATACACAGTGAGAAATATTAGGAAGAGAGGATAGTAGTGGTTGGGTTTGGGGAGGGATCAGTATTGACTATTTGAAAAAGGCAGCCAAAAAGAAAGAAGGGCATTCTAAGAGGTGAAGAGGAAGCACTGCCAGGCCTGGGGGCCAGTCAGTACAAAGACAGGGAGATGGGAGATAGAGTGTTGGATATGAGAAACAGAGAGGCTACTTTGTCTGGATCACACAGGGCAGTAAGGGCAATGATGTCCAGGGAAACTGGAAAAACAGTTTGAAGCTGGATTGTTTTTCTTCCTTCCTTCCTTCCTTCCTTCCTTCCTTCCTTCCTTCCTTCCTTCCTTCCTTCCCTTCCTTCCTTCCTTCCTTCCTTCCTTCCTTCCTTCCTTCCTTCCTTCCTTCCTTTCTTTTTCTTTCTTTCTTTCTTTCTTTCTTTCTTTCTTTCTTTCTTTCTTTCTTTCTTTCTTTCTTTCTTTCTTTCTTTCTTTCTTTCTTCCTTCCTTCCTTCCTAACATATATATATATATATATATATATATATATATATATATAAATTTTAAACTTAAATACAAAAATGGGAAAAGAAAAAAAATTGCCATGCACACAACAGAACACAAGAGGATTCAATATAAAATGATCAATTTCCATTACAAGAAAGCCTAACTTTCTTTGCTTCCTTGCAGGTTTTCTCTTGTTCTCTGCTGTGCACTTTTTACTTTGTTTTCCTCTTCCCTCCCCCCCCACCTTGCCCCAAAGTGGATATACACACACACATAAAGATACATACATACATACATATATATATATATATATATACATACACACATACATATACATCAGTAAACATACACATACATTCATATACATATACATGCATATGTGTGTAGATATATATATATATATGTGTGTGTGTGTGTGTGTGTGTGTGTGTATGCAAAGCCATACTGTGTTTATTTGTTTCTCTAAAGGTAGATAGCATCTTCCTTCATAAACCCAAATTTCTCAATTAACCGGCACATTATTCCCTACACCAAAACAAATATCCCAACCTAATCACATCCTATCTAAGAGACTATGAAAGCTTCTCCCCCCCTCAAATTTTTTTGCATTCCTTCTATTCTTGGGTGCATAAGTTTTATTTACACAAGAAAATTTTCATTTGAAGTATTCAAAATTATTAATTTTATACTTCAAAAATATTATATTATATATAGCTCTCATATTACTTTGATACTACTGAATCTGCTTCCTTTACATCATTTTTCCTGGTTTCTTTGAAGTTCTTGACCTTTTGTTCTTCTAAATGAACTTTGTTATTACCTTTTTTCTAACTCAGTATTTTTTTTAGTAATTTAATTGGGATGACAATAAATAAATAGGTTAGTTAGGTAAAATTATCATTTTTTCCTAGTACAGTGGCTTTGCCTACCCCGAACAATAAATATTATTTCAATTATTTAGATCTGAATTTATTTGTATAAAAAGTTTTTATATTTGTGTTCATATAGTTCCTGTGTCTGTTTTTTCAGGTGTGCTCTCAGATACTATCTAGTTATTTTAAATGACCTAAAACAATACTGAATAATAATTTTGATACACAGTGTAGTTTTTCTATTTTTATCTTTTGATTAAATCTCTTTTAACTTTAATTTAGTCTGAGATCATGATTACTACCCCTGCTTTTTTACATAATAAATTCTAATTGTACTCTTTAATTTATCTTTGTGTGTGTCTGGCATTTTTATTGTTTCCTGAAAGCAACATATTATTGAATTCAAATTTTTAATCTGCTTTTCATTTCCATTTTATGAGTAAATTCATCCCATTCGCATCCTAAGCTGTGATTACTTGTCTATTTTTCTCCTTCCTATTTTTCATCACTATCCATCTCACCCTATTTATCCTATCCCTCAGTCTTCTACTTTACTTCTACCTGCTACCTTGCCCTTCTATTCCTTAACCTACCCACCCCTCTAAGAATTTCTTCCCTCACCCTATCCCCTTGTCCTGTTATTTCTTTCTGAATTTAAGATATATATATATTTAAATAGATTGGTGTATATATATGTATATGTTGTTCCCTCTTTAACCCATTCCCAATGAGAGTAAAATCCCAGCAAGCATTCCCTGCCCTCCCCCTACTAGTTTTTTCTGTATCAGTTTTCCCTTTTATTCCTCATTTGTATGAGATAATTACTCTTTTTTTATTTCTCCCTACAGTTTTATTTTTTTTTCAGAATCACCCTATCATACTCAGCTGAACCCATGACCTTCTTTTAAAGTACCCAAATAATGACATTAATCATAAAAGTACTGCTTGTAAAAAATTTGACCTTATTGAGATCCTTATAATTGGTCTTTAATGTTTACGTTATACTTCTCTTGGATTTTATATGTCAAATTTTCCCTTAAGTTCTGCTGTTTTTGTCACAAATACTTGAAAGTCTTTCAGTTCATTAAATGTTCATTTTTTCCCATTAAGGGTTATACTTAATTTTGCTGAGTAAGTTACCTTTGGTCTTCTGCTCTATAGAACATAGTATTCCAAGACCTACAATCCTTCAATATAGTAGCTGCTAGGTCTTATGTTATCCTTATTGTAGCTCCATAATATTTAATTTTGTTGTCATTTCCAGTATTTTCTTCTGGTCACTTTAAAACTTGACTTTGATATTCCTGTGTTTTCCTCCTTTATCTCTTTCAGGTGGTGATCAGTGGATTTTTTTTTTCTACTTTACCTTCTTGTTCTAGATCTTCCTCACAATTTTCTTTGATAAATTTTTGTATCAAGATTCTCTTTTTTAATCATAAATTTCAAGTAGTTCAACTATTATTATTATACAACATGTATGTATGTATATGTATGTATGTATTTCTCCTCAACCTATTCTCCAGATCAGTCGTTTTTCATATGAGATTTTCACATTCTCTTCTATTTTTTTATTCTTTTGATTTTTTTCCTTGGTATCTTAGAATATCATTACCTTCCCTCTGTCCAAATCTAGTTTGTAAGAAATTATTTTCTTCCTTATATTTTTGATTCTATATTTCAAGTTGGTTGACTTTCTTTTCATAACTTTCTTCTTATTATTATTGGATTGTGCTTCTTTCCCCTAATTTTTCTGCAACCTTTTTTATTTGATTTTAAAAGTCCTTTTGAAGTTCTTCCAAGAATTCCTTTTGTGCTTGGGACCATTTGACATTTCTCATTAAAAAAGGAATGACATTTTAAGCTCCATTATCTTCTTCTGAATATGAAGGCAGATTTTCTCCATCCTCTAAATATGTGTCTATGGTTGGGTTCTTTCTCCTTTGTTTACTTATTTTATTTCCTTTTTGTTTTGTTTTTAGTGCTTATTAATGTAACTAAGTCATAGT
Organism: Gymnobelideus leadbeateri; assembly: GCA_011680675.1. Lineage (NCBI taxonomy): Eukaryota > Metazoa > Chordata > Mammalia > Diprotodontia > Petauridae > Gymnobelideus > Gymnobelideus leadbeateri. Next base: position 298,230 of record WOXC01011726.1, read on the forward strand.
CCCAAGATATGAGGAATGATGCCCCAAGCCTTAGCTCCTTCTTACTGTTATTTGCAAAGGTCTATCCTGGGACTCAACCGTAGGCTCTCCTCTCCACTCATAAGCCATGACTAGGGCCTGTAGCCACACTGTCCTGCAAATGATCTTATTCCCTGTTGTCCATATGATGCCTGCAACTACAGTTCCTCTCTACCCTGGAACTGAAGCCAGGAACTCTGCTCTCCTGCAAGTGCCCACAGTTAACCTGGTTCCTGTACCTTGGCTTCTACACTCTACAGGTGTAGGCAAGCTCCTCTCCCCCCACAGGGACAGCCCAGCCTGGGCATCCCTTGCCAGTGGAAGATCCTTTAATCTTTAATCTTCTCCCATTCAGCAGTCAGACCCTCACACGGTCCTTGAGATGAAATTTTCTAAGGCTGAGGATGTCTCGCAACCATAGCTGCAGCAATGTATGTTGTTTCTTGATTCCACAGAGTGGCTCTGGAGGTGTTTGCACTTTGCGCTGCCCCTGGAGGTTGGTCTTTTCTGGGTTCTTTTCAAGTTGTTTGCCCTGACTTTTCTTTATTTCTGCTGTTCCCCATTTCCTCTGAGGTGATGTTCCGTTTTGGGGTATGTGTGTTTATGCGTGTGTGTGTGTGTGTGTGTGTGTGTGTGTGTGTGTGTGTGAAATTTGCAGAGCCAAAACTTTTTTTGATCTACTCAGTAATCTTCCAAACATTCTCTGAAGCCAGGTTATGAAGGAATATAAAAGCTGAATAGAGATGTGTCTATTTCGATCCTACAGGCAAGAGGAAGACATTGAAGTTTATTTAGTAGACAAATGATAGGTTGACCCTAAGACAGATCATTGGACAGCAGTGTGCTGGGTGGAGTAGTGAGAACAGGCAAGGCCAGCAGACCATTGAAGAGGCCTATGTTTAAAGAAGCAAGAAAACAAGCATGAAGAGAATCATATCTTATAAGGCTATGTTTGTGGCTGAGTATGGAGAAATAGGGAACTTCTTTGAAGAACTTGACGAGATCCTATGAAAGCGAAGTGGCATATACTCTGATAAGCCTATGTCTTCACTGGGAAAGTAAATATGGAGTTATTGTTGTTAAGTCACTTTAATAATTTCCCACTCTCCAGGACCCTAGGGAAAGATACTCGACTGGTTCACCATTTCCTTCTCCAGCTTGTTTTACATTACAGATGAAGAAACTGAAACAAACAGGGTTAAGTGACTTGCCCACAGTCATACAGCTAGGAAATGTCTGGATTTGAACTCAGGAAAAGGAATCTTTCTGATCCAGGTCCAGTACTCTATCCACTGTACCACCTAGCTGCCTAAACATGGAGGAGAGCAAAAAAATAGATATTAAAATGTGATTCCACCTTATGAAACAAAAGATATTCATGATCCTGTTCATCCATTTTTTTTAAATCAGTGCAGATCTCAACCCATCTCATCTTTCTTATCTGTGGCCCCTGATTTCTCTGCTAGAGCACCTACCCACTGGGATAGAGCCCTTACTCTAGGTTGCTGAATATTTTGGCAAAGTGAAACACTTGGGCTTCCCATCTGTGATTCCTATCAGTAAAAATGTCAGTTACCTCAGCATCACAGTGTTTGGATTTGGGAATCAGATGGCAGAATTATATATTTTTCATGCTGATTGAAAATGTAAATATACACACATCTGTGAGGATATGAACAAGAGACCTGTCTTAGTTCAGTTCCTTGCTGGAGAATGTTGTATCCATCCTGAGATTCTAAAAGATGGGAGGTGGGGAGTTGTTGCTCAGGTTCCCTCCCAGGAAGCTGCCTGTCTGACATGAGAGAGGTCCAGAATGCCATTCTTTTAATTCAATGGCTTTATATCCAAGGGTCACAGAATTCCAGCCTAATATCCCTAGCATGTAGCAAAATGCTTCACACATAGCAAGTATTCAGTAAATATGGTATTTACACTTGAATTTTGAAACAAGGGTAGGTAATTGCATGAATTTGATCATTGTTTTATTTTCTCTCTCCCCCTCCCCCCCTCTTCCTCCCGCCCTTCCCCTTCTCCCTTTCCTTTCCTCCCTCCCTCTCTTTCCCTTTCCCTTCCCCCTTTCCCTTTTCCTCCCTCCCTCTCCCCCCTCTCCTTCTCTCCCTCCCCCCTTTCTTTCTTTGTTTTTTTTCTTCCTTTTTGTTTTGGCCTCTTGAGAACAGAAACCAAATAAAACTTTTTAAAGGATTCACACCTAATACTATTAACTGTGAATAAACCTTGCATCTATATCCATCATCCTTGCTATTTCTCCTAGCTTGGGCATCTTCCAACAGCTTCTTCTCTTTTCCATCTCTGTGTTGATGGAAAATTCATCTTCTTAATGGAAGAAGACATAAGATGTCATCTGTCAGTAGTTTCATGGCTTCAGTGGGCATTTCTGTATAGATTACTTAGAAATCTGTGCATTCCAGACTGCCCGTTGACATCTCCACCTAGATGACCTCAGATGAAGGAGGAGGAGAAGTGGCAAAGTTTATTAAGCACCTACTGTATGCTAGGGACTAAGTACTTGAATATTATTTCACCTCATCCTCACAACAAACATGGGAGGTATAGATGCTATTATTATCCCCACTTTATAGTTGAGGAAAGTGAGAAAGACAGGGGTTAACTGAGTAGACCAGGGTCACAGAGCTAGTAAGTGTCTGGGGCTGAATTTGTACTCAATTGTTCCTGTCTCTGGGCCCAGGGCCATAAGAATCTCAAACACCACCCGTCCAAAAGACAATGTCTTTTATTATTCCCCTTCTCTTTTAAACTTACCTATTTCTTCTGAAGACTATATCATCCATCTATTTACCCCCTTTCATAGCCTTGTATTAATTCTTGATTCTTGATTCTTTCATTCTCCATATAATCTTTTTTTGTCAAATTGTGGAAAAAATCTGAGTTATTCTGTTTTCATTAGCATCTTCCACATTTTTCCCTTCCATCCTCCTGGTATCTCTCCCCCACTCTCTCTTTTACTTCCTCTCTCCCTTGTCTCTTTCTGTTTTTCTCTCTGTCACTGTCTCTCTCTCCTTCTGCCTCTGTGTCTCTATCATTCTCTCTGTATCTCTTTGTGACTGTCTCTCTCTCTTTTCCTCTTCTTACCTCCTTCATGGTACATAGAATGGTTTATACTAATGCCCTTTGTAAATGATGGATTCAATTCACCAGATTTATTAAGTATCTACTATGTGCAAGGCATTTGGGATATAAAGATAGCTGTGTTGTAAATGCTGCTCTCATAAAACTTACAGTCTAATGGTGAAAAAAGACCGTCACACAATAAGCAATGTTGGTTCCACAGGAAACATGATGAATATCTTTTCTTTCTCTGTATGAGGAATGGCAGGGATTGCCTATAGCTACTGAAGGCTGCTTGTGTTTATAGATGGTGTCTTTGTATCAGAGGCTTTGCTTCTTCTTATTATCATTATTATTTTATTTTTAACAAAAGAGGGCTCTGTGGGCATGATAGCATTTTATGGGGAGGAGTGTCTGTGACTTAAAAAAAAAAAGGAGACATCAATAACGAGTTATTTTTCAACTGTAGCTCCAGAAACCACAGGACTCTCTGGTGGCTTTGCAGGGATTCCCTTTCCCCCATACAGGGTGTGTACCTAGTGATTAGACTAGATCATCTCTGGTAGAGGAGGGAGTGAATCCACAAAATTCCTTTAGCTCCCTCTCAACACCCTGGAAATAACAACAATAACAACCACAATAAGTATCTACTATTTGCCAGGCAGTTTACAAATATTATTCAATTTTACCCTCACAACAATCCTGGGATGTAGGTCCTATTATTCATATTTTGTGCATAAGGAAACAGATTAGGTGACTTTCCCAGGATCTCTCAGCTAATAAGTGTCTCAGATTGGATTTGACCTTAGGCCTTCCTGACTTTAGTCCAATACTCTATCCACTGTGGCACCTGGATGCCTACAAAAGAAAAGACACATACCTCTGAGACTTGGAAGAGTGTGTGATAATTTCAGATGGAAAGTCCTGACAAAGTACAATGATAAGTTTAAAGACAGAAAGCTCTTTTCTTTGGAGTGAGGGAGAATGTCATCTGAAGTGTGTCTGGAAGAAAGGGAGGGATGGCACTTTAGCCGATGAAGTGGGGACAAGAAGGAAAAAAAAAGTTATATGATAAATTCATTATAGATTTAAAAGAATAGTAAGTTGTACATAATAGGTTGGCAATTCCATGTGCAATTTTCTTTTTTTTTTCTATTCTACTATGTTATGAAAATGTTTGTTTTATTTCTTAAGTTTAGAATAAAATAAGATTTTTTAAAAAAGGATACAGAGAATAGGCAGAAAAAGGACACGTGGATGGAATTCTAGACTTGGAGTGAGGAAGACACAAGTTCAAACCTTGCCTCCGACATTAACTCTGTGACTCAGGGTAAATCTTTAAACATCTCATAGCCTCAGTTTCCTCATCCATTAAATGAAGCTTATAATAGCCCCTACTTAATAGGGTAACTCCCAGAACCAAATGAGATCAAAATATATAAAATACTTTGTATACCTTAAAGAATTCTATAAATACAAGCTATTATTAGTAATAGTAACTTTGTAATTTTCTTATGGGAAGGTAGCAGATATGGAGAATAGTATAAGATAAAGCTGGAAATACAAGAATCTTCTATCTTATATGCAGATCCTGGGTTAATTGCATACAACTACAAAGAAGGAACTATCTTGGGAAACTGCTTGCTCCAGGAACTAACTAAAAAGATGAGAGAATATTTAGGACCCAGATGAAATGCTCAGTATGACAGTCTATTTCAAGTTCTGTGGCAGTCTAGGTACTGGATTCCTAAAATCTTGTTAAATGTTGGTTGAACTTAATGACAAATTCTACCTAGGGCAACTCTTCTTTGTCCTGACTCCCATATGGTTAATTTGCAATCCCCTCCCCTTCCCCCTTCCCAATCTTGCTACCACCCCCAACTGTGAAAGGAAATACATATGGCCTGACAGATCATTGGAAAACTTGTAGTTGGAGATGCTCTCTTTTTTCTTAAAGATGTTACTCCCTCCTTCACACACTTATTTATAAGTTATGGAGAAAGTTAGATTCCTACTCTCAGTGATTTTGTTTTATAATTTATAAGCCCAGGTGAAAAAATATTATTGTAATAATAACACAATGACAATACCAATCATAATAACACCTACCACTTACATAGCACTGTCTGTGTACCAGGCACTCTACTAAGAGCTTTATAGTTATTGTATTATTTGATCCTCAGAAAAGCTCTGGGAGATAAATGCTATTGTTATGCTCATTTTTATATGTAAGGAATCTGAAGAAAACAGGGGTTAAATGACTTGCCCAGAGTCACACAACTAATAAGTGTCAGGGATAGGATTTGAACTTGGGTCTTTCTGAAGGTCTCTCCTCTGCACCCAAAAAGATCAAAGACCAGAAAATAATCAAGAGTAAATGTTGTAAATTACAAAGAACTAACATGGCTCCAAAGAAGAAATGTCTCATGAAATGAAGGCGTCTCCCTTCATTCCTTTACCAAAGTGGGAGGACTACAGGTGTAGGATATTGTAAATATTTTCAAAATGTATCAAAGTCTTGACCAACTTCACTGGCATTTTTTCTCTTCTATTTTTTCTCAAAAAATATTTATCACATGGAGGTGGGAAAAGTGGAAGAAGTGTAGATAATATGGCACTTACTAAAAAAGCTCTCTATTTCTTGTCATCTCTGCTCTTTATTTCTTAACTTCTAAAGTAATTAATGCATTGCTGCTTGCATTAATAACACACTTGCCTAGGATGATTTTATTCCTAAATGTAAACCAGTAATCAGGATGGATTGACCATGGCTTTGTTTTTGGGTGCTGGAATTTAAAGGACATTGATAACACTTGCAATCATTTAGCAGCTAGAAACATATAATTTAGCACCTCATTAGCAAAACTAAGTACTGACATTAGGAAGCTGCTAGAGGGCAGAGGGTTCCTTCCCAAGGCAGCTACAGCCCAAGTTAGCTTCCTTTATTCTGCCCCAAGAGGTATCTTCTCCAGAAGTTGACAGGAGCTATCCTGGGAGGTGTTTCCATTATCTGGCTTCCAGAGCTTGCACTCTCCCTGAGATCTTCCCCAACCCTTACGGTCTTCCTCTTTCATACCGCTTTACTTAAGAACACATACTGCTTGTTATGACTGCCTATGTGGGCCTCTTCTACAGAAGTATAGTTCTTTCTTAGTTATAAACTCAAAAAATGTTAAGCTAGAATTGACAGAGGTCACCTAGCCAATTAATTTCACAGAGGAGGAAACTGAGGCTCAGAGAGTGGAAGGACACAACTGGAACTAGAACCTGGTTTCCCAGCCTTCCTTTCTTTCCCTCTGTTACTTATGCCACACAGCAAACAATGGACAATCCAAAATTAATATATATTTAGCTCTGGAATACCTTAAATAAGTTTCCATACCACCTTCTCTAAATTAAGATGCATATAGAGTAGTAACGAAATAGCGTAGTTTGTGTGGTAGATAGAAAGGTAGTATCACAGTCAGTCAGAAAGAGCTAGGGCCAGATCCTGCCTTTGACACATACTAGCTATGCAGCCTTGGACAAACTACTTCACCTCCCATTGTCCCAGACAACTAGAGTTTGTATAGCTAGGTTATAACTAAATTGCAAAGAAGTTGCTGCTCTGAGTTGGTAGAGAGAGTCCTTTTTAGAGGGCTATTAATACCATTGAAATTACAGATTCAATTAAAAAAAACAAAATGTGGAAGAATCAAGTTCATTCATCATACTTTCATAAACTCTGAGCAAATAGCAGAGAGTAAATTCCCTTAATCCAATATCCAAAGAGTTTCTAAACTCTGAAACATTTCTTTTATGTGTTTGTTTCTCATCTACCAAAACCACTCCATCCTAGTCCTTCACCCTTTATTGTTGTCACAGCCTCTAAATTGGTCTGGTTGCTTCTAGTCTCCAACCTCTAAAATTCATGAATATTTTCTCTCTTCTCAATATAAGAGGAAAGAGGGTGAGAGGGGAGGCTATACTTCCCACAGCTACCAATGAGTTCTTTTAAGGCACAGGTCTCTGCCTTACTCCATCGTTCAAGTCTGAGCTAAAGTCCTACATTCTGTAAGAAGCCTTCCCGAATCCTTTTAATAACACTGTATTCCCTCTGAGATTTTCTCAAGGACAGGCTGACTGGATCATATTACTATAGAGAGATATGCATGTTCTTTTCCCCATTCAATTGTAAGCTTCTTGAGGACAAGGACCATTTTGACTTTCTTCATATACACAGTGCTTACACATAGTGACTGATGCTTAATAACTACTTAATATATTCCTGTTGACTTGTTGATTACACTTGACTTGCTCAGGAAACATAACTAGTTCCCTATTGCCTCTAAGGTAACATACAGACTCTCAAATTGAGCATTTCAAAAACCCTTCATAATCAGCAACCATCCTCTTTTCCCAGAATTACTTCATATCAATTCATTTATTCTTTTCAAACACACTAGCTTGTGCTTGCTGTTCTCTGGAATCAGTTTATCTTCTCTGGCCCCTAAGCATCCCAGGATGCTTGCCCCTCCATTTCGGATATTCCTTTGTTTCCTCTCAGGTTCCTCTCAGGGGCCACTGCCTGTGGGAAGCTTTTTATGATCTACTTAGGTCTTCATGCCCTTTTCCTGATCACATTGTTTTTCATTTACCTCTCTAAAAATGTTGCCATTCTTCAGTATAATTCAAATTTCTTGAATGAATGTCCCACTTTTAAGCTTGTCTTTCATCCCCCTAGCCCAGTTTCTGATAGCAATATGTAAATAACTCTGGTCTGGAATTTTCTGCAATTTGCCCCTGAAGTTTCCTAAATATCTAAGATGAATAAGGAATATTCATTTGTATGCCATCCACAATTTAAGAGGTGTAAGTCATATGTGGAAGTCTTATATTTAGGACTTTATAAAAAAAATCTGGTTATAGTGTCACCCCAAGAAGGCCAAGCTGGTAGATAATTTGCAGGTAGTTGTAAGTTGCAGTAAGCTAAATTGATTGTGTGACTGCACTAAATCTGGAACCCATATGATACCTCTAGGAGTGAGGGACCACTGGGCTGCCTTGAACAAACCCAAGTTGGAAATGGAACAGATCAAATCTCCTATGCTTATCAATAGTCAGCCTGGGCCTGTCAGTGCCTGCAAAATAAGGAGAAACAGTCTACTAGAAACCTTTGGTTTGTAAATAGAAACATATTGAGAATACGGAGAAAAGCCAAAGAAAAGAGAAGGAATCCCATCAGCAGATCAGGAGTTTCCCTCTCTGTTAAATTATTTTTCTTTGATATTTTTAATTTCTTGTCTTTTGTGGATACATCAAGCAAGCCACAGCAGATGTACACATTTTAAAAGATTGTTTTTCCTATGGGTGTACCAGTCCACTTGAAGCTACTTTTGCTATTAATGGGGTTTGAATGTAAGGTGATGGAATTCTGTGTATATTTGCAAAGGCCAACTCTTTTGCTTGGGTAAAGGAACAATACCTTTCCTTTCCCTCCTCCCATATTAGTTTTGTTTCAAGCCATCTCAGTTATTTTATTCCTTTCTGCATACTCCTGCTAAAATCAATGATAAATGTCTCCTGCAATGTAAAATTACTTTGAAAGAACAGCAGATTAAGCAGGATAAAGTTGGTGAGGAGAGAGATTTGGTTGTTAGGAAGAACTCTTTTCAAATATTGCCCCTCCCCCATAGAAGCTATTTATTGTGCCTTTTTTCCCCCCATTTAGTGAGTAAGGGAAATTTGAATAGCTTGATCCTACTATTCCCACTCACTTATAATCTTGAACCTTGATGCTTTGATGGGATAGTAGTTTAGTTACAAATTGCAGATAATAAAAATCTAGAGATACTAAAAGATACTTTGGTATGATGATCTCTGGTTAAAATAAATTCATATGCACACTTAGACATCTTTTTTGTTAATAGTTGTGAATCTTACTTAACCATTGTAATTCCAACTTTCTTACCTAGCCACTTTAATCTCATTTCTCAATAAAATTATAGACGTGTATATATAGAATATATGTGTAATTTTGCTTTTATTTTTACTTTTTATTTACTTTATTTTTGTTTCCTTTGGATGCATTGAAGCAGAGTGAGTGTATTATCCAGAGGATTTTTATTATTCATAAGAATTGAAATAGTGATTTTGTTTTGAATATTTTTCAAATGTTCTTCTGGACTGCTTAAGTACATACTAAAATGTGGTCTTATTTCATATAGTTGCTTTAGAAATCATTTGTCAATCCTGTTAAGCTGTGAAAATGCTCCTAACTTGATAATGTGGCCTCCCTAATAAAGAGACAGAGCTGACTATATTTAAATTATCATTGACAACTCACAGATATTTAGCTTTATCATTTTTCTTAAACATGGAAGTATATTCTATCCTATTTTTTCCATAGTCTTCAGTTGGAAATTGACATTGGATCTTAGTATTGTTGATTTAGAGCTGGAAGGGCCTTTAGAGTGAGAGGGAAATCTAGGCAGTGTAAAAACAATAAAAAAAATAAAAAGTGAACACTCATGTTCAAATTTCCCTGAAGATAGATACCATCTATGTGACCCTGAGTAAGTCATTTAACCTATCTGTACTTCAGTTTCCTCATCTGTAAAATGTTTACCTACTCTCAACAAAGATGGTGGTCTATAAATTCAGAATGCAGCATACATTGGCAGGCATCCATAATGTGTTGCTTTATTTTGTTTAACAGTACTTCTTTGTGACAAGGGAGGGTTATAGTTGAGGGAGAATCATTGGGAAGTGAGAGTGATATTAAAAAGAGCATCAATAAAATATTTGATTATTTTTAATGGGCAGTAGAGAGGCAAATGATGTGTATGAGTGGGCTATAGCACATTCAAAATAGCAATTGTTCAAGTGGTCTGGTCTCAAGTAGTGATTTCAAATAGAAACAGATTCCTATTGCCTGGGTATTGACTTAGAAAACCACAATTTTTATTTATTTTGTTGAGCATTTCCCAATTATATTTTAGTTTGGTTCTACTGTACTGAGGGTAGCTGGGAGTTTGACAACTCTGCTATAAAGGCTGCCATTAAACAGCTGTTGCTGAAAAAGAAGATGAATCAGTTAGGTAGCAAAAAATGAGGGATGGTAGATTTTTATATGCTTCACTGGTATCCCTGCAATTGGTATTGGTATACTATTGGTACACCCTCCTGTATCTACCAGCAAAAGGTAAGCATCTTGAGGAGGATGACTGCTTTCATTTCCATTTTTGTATCCCTAGCACCTAGAGCAGTACGTGGCACATAGTAGGAACTTAAATGCTTGTTGAATTGGATTGAATTGAATTGAAATAGAAAGCTGAGTAGATTCCCTGTGGAGAAGTATCATAAAGGTGGCTCAAATTCCCTGCCCTCATTTTTTAATATTATAATCCCTTCCCAATGACTCTCCCCAATAGATCAAAGTCCAGTTGAACATAAGAAGTCCCCTCACTGGCCACATCTGGCGACATAATTTTTAATTCTAAATGTATAGTTTTCTACCTCTCTACTAAAAAAGGAAAAGCATGCAGTTTTTGAAGTCAGTATTGTAGTAACATATAAGAGGAATCATATTCATTGAATATTTGCTTTATTGAGGCTTTGTTTTTGTTTTTTTTTTTTTAATGGGAAAGAAAGAGACCGGACTTTAAAATTCACTGCTGTGAGTCAAAATAGCTTCAGACTTTTCTTTCTTTTATTTTTTTTAACTTTAAAATAATAACCAGGAGAATGCCAAACATGGCTTGGAAACCTTCAAGAGTGATTCCAAAATTAATGTTATTTGTTTTTTTAAACATCTTTCTATTTGTATCAGTGTTATAAACAAAGAGGCATACATGAATTATACCTACTGTGCTCCTATAAATTGAATTCTACTTGTCTTATTAATTTCTCATGCTGTGGTTCCATTTATTATTGAGAACAACCCTCAATGACACTGAACAAATAGGTCTCATATTATACAAAAAGAAAAATGAGTATTTTAAGCTCTTCTGAGCCCAACACAGCAACTGATTAGAGGTAAATCTAAAGTTGTTTTGTTTTTTCCCCAGGCAATTCATTTATGATAAAATGTTTTGAGGGGAAAAATTGTGGAATGTTGGTTGTCTTTGTAGGAGCAAAATGGAAAGATCAGCAATTACCTAGTGGATTCAATGTGGATAATTAGGGACAAAAGACTTATATTTGGCTCAAAGCAACCCCCCCCCTTATGACTCACATTATCTGATTAATTGGCTCCCGTCTACACTTTCTCCCACCTCTGCAGACTCAGTCAGCTTTTTATTTGTCATCATTTCAAAAATCACAAGAATAATGAGAGATGTTTTTATCCAGAGTTACTAGTTTCTTTGGGAAAAAAAATGTCTAGCAATCTTAATGAAGGTCAAGAGAAATGTTACTCTTCTTCCCACCCAAAGCGAATGCTGTGCTAATTCAGATTCCAAAGGTTCCCGAAAGGGGGAGGATGCTTTAATTATGCTCTATTAAGACATATATTTGGCCTTGTGAACATTTAGTTTATTGTCTTCCCCCCTCCCCTGAAACTTAGTTCTGTTCTGTTCTGTCTTTAAATAGATCTTGAAAATTTTAAAACTAAAATGAGAAGTACTGTATCGGTCCGGGAAGGACAGGGAGTCGTGCTGCTCTGTGGTCCTCCTCCTCACTCTGGAGGTAAGAAGTGGGTTGTTAATGTCCTACATGGGGACAGAGTCAGACACAAGGGCAAAGCCTGGGGGCACATCTACACCATCATCTTCCTGAGTCAGAGTTGTGTGATTACCTGATCTATCATTAAATTGTGTCAGTAGGTAATGGTATGAAGCAGGGGTGGTGAACTTGCAGCCTTCAGGCTACATGTGGCCCTCTAGGTCCTCAAGTACAGTGAATCTTGAGGACCTAGAAGGCCATATGTGACCTTGACACAACAGGTTCCCCAGCCCTGGATGGAGGAATGCCTTCCAAAGATTGCCCATCCAAGGGGCATTGTAAATGACATGCCTTCATTCTAAAGGGGGGAGTTGTTGGTGCAAGAGGGTTAAAGTTAATCTGCCAAGGTCCCTACTACCCAAGAGGGCTTCATTCCTATACCTTCAGTGTTTATTATTCATTTCAAGGCTCTCTTTAACCTCACCTCTGAGGAATCACACATGAAGAGAGCTAATGCTACCACCCATTGATTACCTTCTCAGGCCACATATAAAAGCATTTTTGTGGGACGGGAGGGGGAAGAGTGAGACTTCCTGTGACATTAGTATGGAGTGGGATATTGTCAGTGGTTAAGAAGCTTTCACATTTAAAGAAAAGACAGATAAATAGCATTCACTGGTCTTGAATTCTGGATATGCTTTTCTTAACATGCTCATTTTTATTCTTTCAGGGACAAAAATGATAATTATTAACATATAAATTAATTATTAATATACAAATAACTATCCTTGGGGAAAGTACCTCATGTCTTTTCAAAAAGGGGCAGGCAGGTAGAGGGGCAGATAAGAACTTCAGCCAATCAAATCAACAAGAATTGGCTGATAACCTGTTATGAACCGAGTCAGGTGTGACCTCTGAGCATCCAAAGCCAACCATGAACCAGTTCTTACCCTCCACACTCTTGCATTACAGTCACCTATAAAACAAATGCAAATCTATTTCTAACCTCCAAAAACCTATTCTCCTCCCCTACACACACACACACACACACACACACACACACACACACACACACACACACACACACAGGTATCTGACCGTGTGCACATATACACAAAGTTACCGTTTTCTTATATTCATTTCCTTTGTTTTCTTCTTCTGTTGTTTTTGCATAGCTCGGGGCTCTGTTTTAGTTTGATTTCAACCTCAAGAAGCTTATATTGTGTCAGGGGAGATATGTGCAAAAATTAGGATGTACAAAATATAGACATACTAAAGGGCAGAAAGCAGATTTTTGACTTTGAGAACTTCCTGGTTGAGACAACTCCCTTTAACAATGCAGAATGACCTTCCTTTACAACTTACAGTCTTGACTAGAATACCAAGAAGTTGAGTGACTTGTGATGTGCCCTGATTCCCTGGGTTGTTGTTAGTTCCTTCAACTTTCATGTTTCAAGAGGACCAATGATATCACAGTGTTGGGATCGAGGTACAGTGTTTTTGACTGGCTGATCAGTCCAAAGGACGTTGGGGGGCTCTACCCCAATTCAAGCACAGGTCGTCTGTTTGGACATGTGGGATGGAGATATCCCTAGATTTGTGTATCTTATGTTTCCTTTGTGTTGCTGTGACTCTGCTTTGGTGGTAGAGCATAGTGCCTTCTTTGATGTAGGTACACCATGCTGGCTGAGATGTAACAGAATATGGATCAATTCTCTGCTGCTTGTGCTAAATCTGGCCTGATAACACCAAGAAAACAGAGGTTCTCCACCAGCCAGTACTGCATCATCTATATGTGGAACCATCTGTTACAGCAAATGGAAAAAAAAAATTGAATATTCTGGATAAAATCACTTACCTTGGCAGGATACTTTCCAGAGATGTACACATAGATGGTGAGGTTGACGCACACATTGCTGGAGTTAGATCAGTGTTTGGGAGGCTCCAAAGGAAAGTGTGGGAGAGATGAAGTTTTAGGCTGCCTATCAAACTGAAGGTCTACAGAGCTGTTGTACTGACTACATTATTGTGTGCTTGGAAGACATGAATAGCCTACCAGTGCCATGCCAGGAAACTGGATTTCCATTTGAATGGTCTTAGGAAGATTCTAAAGATTCTGGCAAGATAAGGTGTGTACTCTGAGGGTTTTTTTTCTTTCTGTGAACTGCCAAGAATTGATACTCTACTTCAGAGGGAGCAACTCTAATGGGCTGGTTCTGGAGCCAGACTTTTCCCCAGTGTCACAGAGAGCAGAGGTGAGATCCATACCTAGGTCTTACCAAAGAAACCTAAGATATTTGTAGATTTGTGCCAATCTCTCTCTCTCTCTCTCTCTCTCTCTCTCTCTCTCTCTCTCTCTCTCTCTCTCTCTCTCTCTCCCACTCACCCTCTCTCTGTCTCTCTTTCTCTCTCTCTCTCCCTCCCTCCCTCCCTCCCTCCTTCCCTTCCTCCCCCTCTCTCCCTTTTTCTCCCTCTCTGTGTGACTCTATCCTTTACTTTTACTTTTTCTCTCTTTCTCCTGCCTCTATAAAAATACATACATACATATGTGTGTATATATATGTGTATATATATATATGTATATACATTTCTAAGACAGAGGCATTCATAGCATGGTAATCAAAAAAGGTAGATGGTTAGAAGTGAAAGAAAGTGAGGATTTTAAAAGGCAGGAATGAGAAAGTACACCCTAGATATGGAGACCACCTTTGCAAAGGATAGGCGCTATCAGCTATTAAGAACATTTCAGGTGACTAGGTCACAGAATCTATGGAGGGGAGTAAAGCACAAGAAGTCTAGAAGACTATTTTGAGGCCTGGTTGTTAAGAATTTTAAATGTCAAACATATTCTAGAGGTAACAGGGAGCCACTGAATAACATGTGTTACAAAGATCACTTTATTATCACTTGATAACTGTTGAGGATTGTGTTTGCCAGTTGTGTTGGAGATGGTTGGAGAGGAAAGAGACTTGGGATCCTGGTGATATGGAATGCTGAACTTGTAGTCATGGTGACCTGAGTTCGTATGTGGACTCAGGCACTCACTAGCTGTGTAACTCCCTGGACAAGTCATTTAATCTTTGCCTCAGTGTCCTCATCTGTAAAATTAGGATAATAACTGTACCTGCCTGCCAAGGTTGTTGTGAGGATCCAATGGGATAATATTTTTAAAACATTTTTATAGAACTCTACATAAATGCTAGCTATTGTGTGTCTTTGAGCATGCTGTTTCTCCCCTGCCCCCCACACCCCTATAGAATACAAGGGCATAGACTTTAATTTTTGTCTTCATATCCAGCACTTAGATCAGTTCCTGCCCCGTAAACATGTATAGGATGTTCAATAAATACTAACTGAATTGAATCAAATCAGATTGTTTGATTACTGCTCTTAATTGGTTTGAATTATGGGGAAAACTTGAAATGTAGTCAGGATATTAAATTCAAAGGGAAAATGCCAGTACGTGGCACCAACCATGCAAGTCCCCAAAGATGCCTTAAACTTTTTGAATCTGTCTTGCAGACCTGATAACAGTACATAGTTGCCAGACTATTCCAGTCCTGCTTGCAGGGTTATACCAATAAAGTCCTTGGATTGAACAGATATTTCTAAGGGCTTTTAAAATTAGATATAATCACTGGGAACAAAGAAGCAATCGTTTGACTGATTAGGCATGCACACAGTACAGTCCTCATAGTAAACTAGGGGAGGGAGGACACTGAAGATGAGCGTTTTCCCATCTCATAAAATTAGGGAACTGTGGTGCAAGGAGGCTCCCATTTATCTCTACCTCCAGTGATTTTGCACGTTGTTTTGCTTTTTGGCTTTAAAGGATAGGGAATGAGGTGAAGGTAGAAAATGAGTCTCATCAAGAGTGAAGGAAGAAAAACAATCCCCAAATTGATGAACATTATCTCTTAAGAACATAGAATACAGACAGTGTCATGAAGGGGGCTCCTCATAGCCCTGTACTAGCCACAGAATAACTTTTCTTGGATAGGAGAATATATAACCAAAGGAGAACATGCTTGTCTCCTTGCCAAGATGTACAGAACAGTTATGAAGGGTACAGGGCACATTTGGACACTCGAGAAATAACTCCCAGGGCCACAAACACTAATGCCATTGCAGTTTCCCAGTAGAGTTGGAGTCATCCTTATACATTGAACTCTTGGGAATCTCTTTTTAAGAGGCTCATCATGAAATCAGGGATTCAGCCCATATCTGCTGCTGCTTTTTCAAGTTCAACCAGG
This sequence comes from Gymnobelideus leadbeateri, assembly GCA_011680675.1. Taxonomy (NCBI): domain Eukaryota; kingdom Metazoa; phylum Chordata; class Mammalia; order Diprotodontia; family Petauridae; genus Gymnobelideus; species Gymnobelideus leadbeateri. The sequence goes on from WOXC01011726.1 coordinate 314,231, forward strand.
ATAGTCTGACTCCATTCAGGGTCTGACTTTTTCCACTCAGGGGCTGCCTGCCATGTTTTCTTGCCCTTGAATTGAGCAATTTGGACTAAGATGGGGGTGCCTGGCACCACATTAGGGATGTAGTTGATATAATTTTATTGCAGAAAATTTCAGCACATATGAAACCACTCCCCAGACTACCCGACAATCCTTGGTGGCTGTTTTATAAGGCAGAAAAGGCTACCTTTTAAGTAAGAGAAACCAAGTTCAAAACCTGTCTCTGCTAGTTGCTCCATTCTTCCAGAAAGGGTTATGGGGCAATTGGAGCAGACAAGGTCTGCAAATATAATAATAATCATGGAAGTGGAAGGCATAGTCCAAGTACCAATGAGATGAGAGAAAAGATTCATTGAGTCATGAGGGCAGAGAATGGAAGTGAGGGGGAAGGGCCTAATTCTTAACTACCATGATTTCTGAGCAGTCTTGGACCAGGACTATGGATCCCCAGTTATTTTTTCTCTCTTTTTAAAAAATATATATTTTATAATAAGCTTGACTCATTGCAAGCAATTATGCTTACTGAGGAGCTATTTTTGTTGTTGTTGTTTGGATTCAGTTGTGTCTAATTCTTCCTGACACCACTGCGAAGGTACTGAACTGGTTTGTCACTTCCTTCTCCAACTCATTTTGCAAGTGAGGACACTGGGGTAAACAGGGTTAAGTTACTTGCCCAAGGTCACAGAGCTAGGAAAGTGTCTGAGTTCAGATTTGAAGGTAGGTCTTCCCTGACTCCAGGCCTGGTTCTCTATCCATTGTACTACCTCTACGTACCATTGTACTACTACCTGGCTGCCTCTAATAACTATTTACGTGACAATTCATTTCAAGGTATAATGTAGCATAATGCAGTTTTAGTCCAGTAATTACTTATATTTAAGTGAATTAATTTCAAAATAGAAATTATCTTAGAGAGGCAAACTGACTTAATGGATGGGGAGCTGGTATAACTAGGCTCAGGATACATAGGTTCAAGTTTTGTCTCCAATACTGGCTTAGAAAGCCTGGGCAAGTCCCTTAACCTCTCAAACTTCTAGGCATCTCTAAGACTTTAAGTTGCAGGAAAGGACCTACCTAGGGAGGACTGTCCCCAAGGACTCCCCCATAGCAGTGAAATTAAAGGTCTAATCTCTATCTTCTAAAGCAGTTGTTTCAAACCCAAATAAACATGGGTCAACTAAGCCAGATCCCTATGGGCCACCTATTGACTTAGAGAACCAAATGTTCATTTTATCCATGTTTTATTATATTTTTCTTTGTTTCATTAAATATTTCCCAATTAGATTTTAATCTGGTTGGGACTGCACTTGGAGGTGTTGTAGCTCTAGGGAGCCAGTAACTAAAGGTTTGACACCCATGCCCTAAAGTATCATAATATATTTTATTCAGTCCACAAAAGCTAGAAGCAATCTAGTTAATGGTCCAACAATAGGGGAATGATTTAATAAATTTGGCTACTTCTGTGGAGTAGACACTATAATGTAATTAAGAGAAACATTTATGAGGAATAGAAAGAAATTTTGGAAAAGCCAGTTGGTAACTCTTAGCATAGTAGGCTTGGGGTTGAGGTTACAGTCTGGGAATGGGCGATAGATCGATAGCTTGATCTCCTGGGTGTTTTAGTACACCTGATCAGGATAGAAGGCAACGTCAGGGATGCTGTAGATTGAGCACTAAAACTAAAGTTGGCTCCAGAGGCTTAGAGAATGGATTTCTCCTCCAAACCCCCAGCCCAAGGCAGCTGGCAGATAAGAGGGAGAGCAGGCCATGTGGCATGAGTGATAATAGGAACTGGGATAAAAGTTTCCATTTCATTCCTCCTCTCACCTTAATCCTTGCCTTTGGCTCTCCCTCACCACAATTTTCTCTTCCTTCCCTTGAACATCAGTCAGACCCCTGCTAGCCCCTATTTAAAAGATAAAATGGCATTGACACATTCCTGAGACACATTCAAGTCTGAGAGACTATGGAGAAATAGACATTTTATCTCTCTTCTTTCATTTTTCCAGCTGGGAAAAGGCCAGGGTCAAAATTAGAAGTTTTCCATTATATTACTCCCTCTGTGTCCAAGCGTAACCTTTCTGGTCTCTTCCATCATTGACAATGATTAAAAACTACCACTTTTCCTCTAGAATTCCTTAAAGTACCTTTGACTTAAATAGAAACATTAATTTAGCATTTTAAAAAATTCAATAGTATAGTTTCAATTAAGGAAATTAATTATACTAGGAACTGATAGATATGAAAAGACCTGAAATATGGTCCCTGGGATGATGAGGGTTACACTTTAATAGGGGCCACATATCATTGGCTTAATCAGTTAATGATATGGCTGTACACAGACAGTTGATTCTGAAATGACTCCTCTGTTACTAACTAGTAGATTTTTTATCATAAAAATATAGTTAGCTTCATTTAAAAAATCATTAAAAATTTAAATACTGTTTAGTGCCTATTATAACCAACTTCTTCCAACCCTTTACTCAAGGAAAGAATTCATTATATGCAAGTGGGAAGGTTCTGAATAACCAATAAATGCTTGCCTTCTTTCCTTTACAGATTCTGAGCCAATACTAATAATCCATTTATGACTTAATAGATTAGCCTCAAAAAATTGCATGAGGGCTCATGAACTGAAATGACCTACCCAGAGTCACATAGAGAATGAAGTGAGACTTGAACCCAAGTCTTTCTGTCTCTCAACTTGGTACTCTGGTCTCTAATGTAGTGAGATTATAGGTGGCTTAAAGGATTGCTTTTTCATTTTGGGCTGTCTCCCACTCTTTCAATAGCCTTCCTGTGTTCTTTTCATTATGGTTCCAGAGTTATCATAGACAGGAGAAGAGGCCCTGAAATTAACAAGGTGATTAAGGAGTCATGAATCAGAGGCAAGTTCTTGGACTCAAGGTTAATTAGCTGGATATTTAATTCTCAAGGCAGTTAATCTCCACGTGAATAATTGAAAGTTGATTACATTATCATTCCATTTGACAAAAAAATAAACCACCCCACAGACTATTGATAATTCAAATGTAAAAGAAACTCTATCCAATTATAATTATTCAACACAAGAATGATAGTATTACCTAACATTTGTATAATGCCTTATGGTTTTCAGATAACTTTTCCATGCATTGTCTGGCCCAGTCCTTGACATAACTCCACTAAATAAACAGGGCAGATGCTATTTGTTCATTTTAACAAATGAGGAAATTGAGTGTCATAGCAGTTAAATGACACATAGAGTTGGAATCTGAATCTAAGTCTCCTGACTCCATTTCTAGAGCTCTTTATATTACAGCTCAACCTGACCTTCTATCCTTAGTCTTTGTGGGGAAGAAAAAAAATGTGTTTCTTTTTTAATCTAATTGATTTGGATCACACTTATAGTTAATGTTTATGTGGTATTTTAAGATTTGCAAAATACTTTTGTTGTTATTGTATAGCTCTCATTTGATATTAGTGCGCTTAAATGCATGATGAAAGCAATTTGTTATTGAGCTCTACCTTACTCATCTAACATGGGGTTGATGATTAGGAGCAGATTTTCATCTAGCAGTCACGAGGGCAATTTACTCAACATAGGGAATGGGCCCTGGCCAGTTCAGCTTCATGTTTAATCAGCAAGCAGGCATCTTTTCCCAGTGAGTTTTCCAAATCTGTGCCGGATCATATTGTTCCCAAAATGGCAACCTTGCATGCTGGCATTTGGTCTATAACAACATTGCTCCTGAGATGTGAAAGGGAAGGTGTAAGCTGCCAAACAGCAGGTAGTACAGTCTGGGGTGACTTTTTGCTAAAAATTGCCTTCTAAAATGTAGTGTGACAGCGGTGAGAGCCGTTAGCATCGTATGCAGATGGGATGGGATTTACACCTCCTGGAGCAACAGATTTTTTGCCAAAATGAACAAAAGAAAGTCATCTCAGGTAGATGAGACTGTGGAATGAGAAGAAAAACCAGTGGGGTACTTAATGATTTATACATTCTCCAAAGACTAGGAAAAAAATTAATCTTTTAGGAAGGGGATCCTACTCTATTAAAGAGTGTGTTTATCAGAATTTGCTGCCACCCACTTAAAAATTTTAGATGAAGATTAAGAAAGTGGAATTTTAAAGTTTAAGAGTTTTTAGGACCGGGTGTGGTTACCCACTACTGTAATCCCTGCTGCTGGGGGAGGCTGAGCCTGGTGAGTTCTTGGGTTTAGCAGTTTTCAGTTAAAAAAAAGCTAAAAATGTTTGAGGGGGAAACAATATGGTGAGCCCCAGGGAGCAGAGGGCCACTGGGCTGCCTAAGAAGGGGTGAACTAGCCCCGCTCAGAAAATCAACATGTTAAAAATTTTATGCTAATCGATCAGCATTGTGTTTAGATGCATGGATGGTCACCACAGTTCTAATCTGGGTGACATAGGGAGCTCTAGTATGAGACAGGGGTGGGGTGGGGGGGTGAGAGAGACAGAGAGAGAGAGAAAGAGAGATAGAGCGAGAGAGAGTGTGTGCGTGAGAGAGAGAGAGAGAGAGAGAGAGACAGAGAGACAGAGACAGAGAGAGATAGAGAGAGACAGAGACAGAGAGAGAGACAGAGAGAGATAGACAGAGAGAGAGAGAGAGCACTTCCTCAGATGTTTTATGAAAGTCAGCATGGTCTAGTGGATAAAGAGCCAATGCCAGAGTCTAGAAAACCAGGTGCAAATTTGATATATACTGGGTTTGTGACTTTGGATAAGTCACAGTCATATAACCTCTCAGCATTCCTAAGCAAGTCACTAAATCTCCAGGATGTAGAATTAGCCATTGATTCATATAGCTTGAAGGAATTCACTATCTGTACGGGAATCCCTTATTGTTGTTCAGTCATGTCTGACTCAGTTTGACCCCACTTGGGATTTTCTTGGCTAAGATACTGGAATGGCTTACCATGTCTTTCTTCAGCACATTTTATAGATAAAGAAATTGAGATAAACAGGGTAAGTGACTTGTCTAGGGTCACACTGCTAGTAAGTGTCTGAGGCCAGATCTGAAGGAAGAGGAGTCTTCCAGACTTACAGACATGGAACTTTATGCACTTTGGCACCACCTAGATGTTCCTATGGGAATCACTAGTCCAACCCCTCCTTCCTTTCGCCCCTCCCCCCAATTAATTACTGGCCAAAACTTTATATTGACATTTATTATGTGTGTATTATTGAACTAGATGTGAGGTGTCATATGAGAGACCATCAGAGCTATTTTGGAGAAGGGAAAAGAGTAACATTTCCCCCTTCCTCCCCAGCCTTTAAACTTTGGGCCCATATAATCAGCTTTCATGTGAGAGTAGGAAGTGACCCTAGATATAGGGGCTGAGACTATGGATACAGGGTCCAGTCAGACCGGCTGTCTCCTTCCACCAGTGCAGATCAGCAGATGTTCTCCAACATATAGATGTGATGAATGACTGGCCAGTGAGGGCCCAGCCTTGGGAGGATTCATAGATGGTCTTGTCTGCTGCTGAGCTAAGTGGATGTTTGGTGACTTCAGATGGAAGAGGCAGCCTTCCACATGAGACTGTGCACAAGTAAATTGCCAACAGTTCTATTTTCCTCCTATGGGGTGAAAAAAAGCCATTTTATGTTTGATTGCTACACCAGGATTGGGAACAGATGCAACCAGTCTGATTAAAACTTGCTCTTTTTCTTCCCTAGAGGCCAGGTTTAGGCAAGGGAGAAGGAATCTCTTCTAGAGAGTTGCCTATGTCAGTGAGAGGTTAAAGTGCTTGACTAGATTCACAGGACTCATAGGCATCAGAAGCAGCATTTGAACCAAGCTCGTCCAGTCTTAAAGACTGGCTTTCAATCCAATATGTCCCTCTGCCTATTCAGGGTTTTTTGTTTGTATGATGGACCCCTTTGGCAGTCTGGTGAAGGGGATGGATTCCTCAGAATAATGTTTTTAAATGCATAAATTAAGACCCATATAATCACAAAGGAAACCAGTTATATTGAAATAAAGTTATAAAAATATAATTGAAAACAGAACAGAAAGAGTTCACAGAATTCAGATCAAGAACCCCCCTTCAGTCCAGCGGAACCTGAATTTATTTGCAGGCAATGAATTGACCTGCTATATAACTAGATCAATAGTACTGATTATCGTTATGTTAAAATGATTTATAGAAATCTGAGTTTATAAAGTAGATTAGCTGAGTATAGGCTATTTTCTTTACAACAGAGTAATTTCTACATGACTTGGACCTTCCTTTAATTAAATATGCCAAATTCATAGGTTAGGTGTTTTCAGAGAGACACTATGAGTTAGCAGACAGAGAAATGGCCTTGAAGTTAGGAAGCCTTGTCGAGAAGCCCACTTTTAATACAGATTGACTATAGGACTAAAATGGGTGGAGAGCCTGTGGCCTAAACTTTGACTGAATGCAAACTTCAGGGCTGCACTTGAGGACCTAGAGGGCCATGTATGGACTTCAGGCCTGAGATTCCCCACCCCTGGACTAGAAATCTCAGAAATGTGGAGATCCGCACTGATAAAGGAAACTTCTTTCTTGTGAGCTCTCTAGGACAATAAAATTACATGTTTCAACAACAACAAAAGGTTTCAACATTGATTAGGTTGACTGAATCTTTGAGTACTTTGAATCCTAGAGATAGAAACCTAGCATGCAGACACAGACAACAGAACTATGCAGCAATATGTACTCTAGCGGATTGTTGAGTGTGTGTGTTTGGGGGGGAAGAATCCTAGATTTAATATAAGGAGATTAGAAGGAATGAACTTTTGGTTGTGTTATGCTTTGGCAAGTAAAAGTTTTGACTAAGTGCATGGTATTTTCTCATAAGCTTTGATTAAATTTGCACTTGAAATGTATTATTACATAAATAATAGTTCATTTCTGGAAATCCTTGAGGTCACATAAGATTCTTGGGAGACACATGGGAATGGATAATGCTTTCATTTTTGATAGATTGTTGGATTTTCATGCATACTTAGAAATAACTGGCAATGCCTTATAAATTGTTCACAGGAAAACAACCTTATCTTCCCCTCACTCTAATCCTTAGTAGGAAGAGGCAGTAGAGTATGAAGAAAGGAAATATGATGGAAGGGAAGTAGACTTGGCCTTTGCCTTGGTGGAAAAAATGGGCTTGAATGCTCCTTATGACATATGCTTGTTTATGGATGAAGGCAGAAGAGACTTTCATTTTTGTGTGTATCACCAATACCTAGAGTGCAGCAGATGGTACAAAGTAGGCACTGAATAGATGCTTGTAGATTGTAGAGACAGAGTATTGCAGTGAAAAATGATGCATTTACAGCCAGAAGACATGGGTTTAAAGCCGTTACCTTTCACCAGAACAAACTGAAATGAGTTATTTGCCCTCTCTAGAACTCAGTTTCCCCTGCTGTAAAATTCAGGTTTTGGAATGGTTAGCCTCTAAGTACTAAATTTATGATGTTATAATTTTATTGTTAATTGGTTATCTTTATGACCATGGTCAAATTACTTAATCTTTGTCAGCCTCAGATTCCTCATCTATAAGATCTATAAGATATAAGATACCTGCCTTGCTTTCCTCCAGAGGTTGTTGTGAAGAACAAATGAAGTGTTGCCCATCACTTGTTTTATAAGGCTTAAAGTCCTGTATATGTGTCAGCCACTGGTATTATTGTTAATTTATTAAGATGTATATAGAGAAAAGTACTTCTCCCCTACCAAAAGCATGGAGCCTGTTCTCCCTGCCCCTTTGGCAGTCACCCCTGTAGTTCAAGGAAAACTTGGACACCTGAGAAGATGCTGCAATCAGAAGCTTATGAGTCAGAGATGGAATCCTCTGCTTACAAACACACAATTTCACAGAATTTAATTAAAAAATAAAGCCTGGATGGAATGTTTCAACTTCAATGAAAACCAGTTTGCAACTTGGACTAAAATAAAGGACTGCCAAGTTCTTTGTTTTCCCATCTCTAACTAATGGGGAAGATCAAAGGATAACAAAATTAGAATTGAGAGCAAACTAAGAAATCCTTTAGCTCAAAGCCCTCTTTTTATAGATAAGGAAACTGAGGCCAAAAGATGTAACTTGTAAGGTTTAATAGGTAGGAAAGAGTTGAGATGGAATTCTGACTCTTCTGATGCTAAATAGAGATCATTCCACTGGGCTATACTATCTCAATGGCTTTCCATTGACAGAAGTTTTTATCAGAGGACCCTGGAGGAGTGCCAGCTTAAAACCTCAGGATGGCTCTGGCACCTCGGTAATGATAATAATTTGTTTCTGTGGCCATAGTTTGGATCAATATTGAAAGCATCTTGAAAGCAGGGATTGTTTTCTTTTCCTGTCTTTTCCTCCTCCCCTCCCCTCCCCTTCTATCTCCTCCCCTCCTCTCCCCTCCCCTCCTCTCTTCTCCTCTCCCCTCCCCTCCTCTCTTCTCCTCTCCTCTTCTCTCCTTTCCTGTCTTATTCCCTTTTCCTTACATCATCCTTGTTCTAGCTTAATTCCTATTGTATATTAATTGATTAAGAGAAGCTTGCTGATTGTTTAATGCAATTCGATTCAGCAAGCATCTAATAAATTCTACAGTTTATCCGGCCTTTTGCTAGATCCTGGAGATACAAAGACAAAAACAATGAAGCATTCCCTGTCTTTGAGAGGCTTACATTCCTCTGGAAGAGTTTGAATCCTACTGGATCCCATTGAAATGTCTGCATATTTTATAATGTGATATTTATGTCATAGAAATATGACCAGATCTGTTATTTCTTTGCTATAGAAAAGTCTCTCTTCTGACACTCATTAACAATCTCTCCAATTTAGTTTTAAAGATTTACTTGAGGCAGTAAGAGTTAAAGTGGCTTGTCCTGAATCACTCAGCCAATATGGGGCAGAGGTGATATTTAAAGCTCATCTTCCTGCCTCCGAGACTTTTTCTCTATCTCTATTACATCTCAGTCCTCTCATATCCCTGTAGATATATACAAGACAGCTGGTTAAAAACCATAGTCTTATTTGGCAGAATCCATAGACGTTTTCTAGCACATGCTTTAGGCCCCCAGTATGCTAAGTATGTGCTAAAGCTGGGAATACCAATACAAAGAAAATAGAGTCGCTGCCCTCAAGGACCTTATAATCTAATAAGGGAAGATACACAAAAAGAAGCTATAAAGGTAAGGGGAGGTACCAGATACTGGGGCCTGATGGAGAGTTCCAAAGAAGTCCAAAAACTATGTGATGATGAGGAATCTGGATCTATCTTTGAGAGACTATTGAAAGAACTTGGAGTATTAGTATGGTAAAAAAAAAAAAAAAAGACTGTGGGTGGGCATAGGGGGACTGAGATAGTTGGGTTCAAGTGTTTAAAGGGCTCTCTTATGTTGTTGAGTAGTTTCAGTCATGTCCGACCCTTTGTGACCCCATTTGGGATTTTCTTGGCAAAGATGCTAGAGTGCTTTGCCATTTCCTTTTCCAACTCATTTTACACATGAGAAAACTGAGGCAAATAGGGTTCAATGATTTGCCAACAGTCAAACAGCTAGTAAGTGTCTGAGGCCAGATTTGAACTGAGGAAGACAAGTCTTCCTGAATCCAGGTATGGCAGTCTATCCCCAAGGGGACTGTCTTGTAGAAGAGGGATTAAATTCTTTTTGTTTTACAACAGCAGGGTAGAACTGTGCTCTTGGTAGGGATTAGAAACCAATTTAAGTATGAGATTAAGAAAATCTTTAGAATAATCAGAGTGGTTCTAAAGTGAAGTGGGCTTCAAGAGGTGGTGGGCTTCTCTTCCTTGGAGGTCATCAAACAGAGGCTAGACAGATACTCACCAAGTATGTAAGGAGGATACTTTTTCAAGTATGGGTTGAGGTGGATAGCTGCCAATATATAGATAGAGATAGGCCTGAGATGGCTTCAGGTGTCATGTCATCTGTTTTTACAGGTGAAGAAAGTGAGGCCCAAAATGGTTAAAAGGCTTAAAGGGGCTCCGACACCCCTTTTGAAACTTCCCCAGTGATTCTAAGAGTATGCGTTAGCCCAGAATGTTCTCAGGAATCATTATCAGTCGTCAATAAACATTTATCAGGCACCTAATATGTGCTAGGCATTGTGCGAAACACTGAGGACATAAAGAAAAAATATATAGTCCCTGCCCTCAAGGAACTCACTGTCGAAAGGGGTAGACAATGTGTGAGCAATAATAATTAAGGTATACATGGGATAAATTTCAAAAAAAATCAACTGACTGATTAAAATCTCAAAATTCAGAGATTTCAGCAGCGTAGGAATTCCCAATCTACCCATAATTTATTACATGAGACTTAAAGAGTTGACAAATTAACTGATATGCCCTTGGTACCACAAATATCAGAAGAAGAGCTTAAATCCTGATTTTTCTGACTCCAGGTCCCACATTCCATCTTTGTACAAAAAACTCCTAATGCTTTTTCTTATACCCTGATATACTTTACTTTATGTCTTGCTCTAAACTAGGAGTCAGCACTTGGGTTCTAGTCCTAAATTTGCTCTTGTTATAGTTCTTGGACAGGTCACTTAACTTCTAGACTGTGGTTGCTTTGTATATAAAGTAAGTGGAAGAGGTATCAGACTCAACAGCCACAAACAGGGAAGCATGAACCATAATAAAATGCAATTGGTAAATGTTGAACAAAATAAATTTAAAAACAGTTAAACACAGATAATGTTAAATTGTGGTTTTCTAAGTCAATATGCAACCCACAGAAATCTATTTCCATTTGAATTAGAGACCTGTAGATTAGAAGATTTCTAATGGCCTTTTCAGGTATCTAGATGGTATAGTGGATAGAACACCAGGCCTGGAGTCAAGAAGATTACTCTTCCTGAGTTCAAATCTGGCTTCAGAGACTTATAACTCTATGATCCTGACTGGGCAAGTTTTATAATGCTGTTTGTCTCAGTTTCCTCACCTATAAAATGAACTGGAGAAGGAAATGACAAAAACACTTAGTATCTTTGCCAAGAAAACTCCCAAATAGGGTCATGAAGAGTCAGACACATGTGAAATGACTGAACGACAAATATCCCATCCAGTTCTGAATTTATGATCCCATGATTTTCCTCACTTTGTTAGTAGACAGAAAAAACTTTCATAGTTCTCAGTTTTCTTAGGCTTATAAAGGAGAGGATTCTTGCCTTAGAAGTACATGGGATCATCTCTGTTCCAACCCCCTCCACTTTATAAACGGGGAAGCCAAAACCAAGAGAAGTAGTGATTTGCCTAAGGTGACACAGAAAGCTAATGGTTGAATTAGAATTAGAAATTCAATCTCCTGACCTAATAACCCAGGCTTCTGCCACACAGACATTTGTATTTAGTCCCCTCCCATGGGGTATAGAGCATAAATCGGATTGCATGGCTAATTTTTTCTAGATTTATATTCAAACAAAAGTAGAAAGAAGTGAGTAATGTTTTTTCAACCTTCAAGGCCCAACTCAGTTACTATCATTTGTAGGTACCCTGTTTTGTTTCTACTAGTTGTCAGTGTTTACTCCCTCTTCAAATTTCCATATAGTATTAATATGTGTAATAAATAAATGCTTATTGATGGGTGTATTATTCCCAACCCTTAATAGAATGTAAGCTCCTAGAGGTCAGGGATTCTTTTGTGTTTGTCCTTTTTTTTTTTTTTAAATCTCCAAGGTCTAACACAGGACATTGCTTATTATTTGTTTCTTTATATCAGCAGATTTATATCAGTTTAACCTCCCCCACCCCCCACCCCCACTACATGCTTTTGGAATTGTTTCCCTAAACTAGACAATTAATCTGTCTGTTCTGGAGAAAGAATAAAGTATTCTTATTCTCCTAATAGTGTCCCACTCCAGCTCCCCTTCTATAAAGCCAGCTTTCCCCTAATGCAAGTAATATATTTAAACTTTGAAATTTTGACAAAAGTTGAAAGAAATTGGTGAAATATATTTTGAAAGGGTTTTGACAGGAAACTTATTCTAGACTACTTAAATCAAAGTGCCACAGTGGCTACCCAACCCCCCATCCTCAAATGATGAGGCATGAATGTTTGAATGAATAAGAGTACAGGGAAGCCTGAAATATTCTAAATCCAAATTAATGAAATCTCCAAATTATTCAAATTTCTAAATTATTTAATTGTATCATTTTATCACATTGAATTGCATAAAGCAATTCATACAGGACCAATATTACTGGCAATTAAGGCCTACAACTCTTTTCAGTCTTACTCTACTTAGGGACCAGGAATGGGATCAAAGTCATGAGGGTGAATGCCATCTTCCATGGTGGTGACTCACATCCCACAGTGGGTAATATTTTAGGTTCAAGGCTGGGCAGAGTGAAACAAGGTTTGTCAAGGGACAGAAATCAAGGACAGAGGAGAATCTGTCCTACGTATTCACCAGAATAAAAAGGAGATCCAGAGGCAAAGAGCTATGATTATAAAAGTAACAAATCGTTTGAAGTAGGAAAAGAAGGATGTAAGGGTAGAAAGAGAAAACAGCCACGATCAGAACTGATACAGGATAGTTCAAAGGAGGAATTCAAGTTTATCTGAAGATTTTTAAAAATATATATTAAGCGAACTAGCTAGCTTTTAATCTGGTGTGTCCAGACTAGTCTTGCCCACTTGTATCTCTAATAGGTGATCACTATGGATTATTCCACCTTTGCCACCTCCTGTAGGTGCCACAATGGATAGAGTGCTGGGCCTGAAGTCAGGAACACCTGAGCTCAAATGTGACCTTAGATACTTACTAGCCCTGTGACCCTAGGCAAATCCCTTAACCCTGTTTGCCTTGGTTTCCTCATCTGTAAAATATGAGCTGGAGAAGGAAATGGCAAACCATCCCAGTATCTTTGCCAAGAAAACCCCAAGTAGGATCATAAAGAGTTGAACATGACTGAAAAAAAAATGACTGGAAAAATGTATTGAAACTTTGGGATTTTTATGGCACACTCCTACTTTATTGGGTACCTTCATCACTTTTTTTTTCTGTAAAGGACACTTTATTTCAGATATTTTAAATGCCATCCCCTTGCAGTTCTTTCCATTCATCACATAGTAAGAGATTACCTTGTACCAAGCATTCTGCTCATCTATGGGGACACAAAGATAAAACCAAAACTGTCCCTGGCTTCCAGAAGCTTACATTCTACCAGAGGGAAGCAACAGAACACAGACATATGAATACATTTGGGGAAAATGGAATTAAAAGAAGTCACTAGAAATTATACTCTTCATTTTCTTTCTTTTTTTTTTTTTTAAAGCAATTGGGGTTAAGTAACTTGCTCAAGGTTACACGGCTAGTCATTATTTATGCGTGGGTGCTCATTTTCTGAGGCCGGATCTGATCTCGGGTCATCCCAACTCCGAGGCCGGCGCTCTTACTCACTGCGCCACCTAGCCGCCCCTTTAGGGCAATTGGGGTTAAGTAACCTGCCCAAGGTTACACGGCTAGGTTTTTTTGTTCGTATGGATTAAGTGTCAGAGGCCGGCTCCGAACTCAGGGCCTTCTGATTCCAGGGCCGGCGCTCTATTCACTGCGCCACCTAGCCGCCCCCACTCTTCATTTTCTATCAAATATTTTTTGCTTCTTAGTATATATCTTAGGTAAATTCTCTGAAACATAAAGTCCAAATTTGCTCACTACTAATTAATGATACTTTATTGTGGATGGTAAGTTTTCAGATGAATTTAAAGATGAGTTTTCTGTGAAGCTTATGGTGAAACGTTGCATCATAGTGCTAGAGGACCAGCCTGGACATCATGAAGACCTGAGATCAAGCGTACCTCTGACAGATATCACCTCTGTGACCACTCAACTCATTTAACCTTGTTGCCACCAGGACATTTTCAGATTATGTTGCAAAAAATTAAAGAACTACATTGAATGGAGGAATTCTCATCATCCAGACATTTTTTTTCTTTTCACAATAAATGCTTTATTAACTTCTGTTTTACATCATTCATTTCTGCCAGATTTTGAGTTACAATCATTTTCCCCCCGTTATTCCCCTACCCACCCTCCCAGAATAGCAGTCCCACAAGATATCGCTTCCTCCAATCTGCTCTCTCCCATACCTCCTCCCATACCCCCTTCGACTTTTCCATTAGAGGAAGGTGAATCTTTGTGTCCCAATGCCTGCACATCTTATCTCCCAATTATAAGCAAAAGAGTATTAATAATAGTATTTATATATATTTGAAAAATTTAATCTTAAGATCTCGAATTTCAGATCCATTTCCTTCCTCCCTTGTCACCCATTCCCTCTGGGGAGATAAGTAATTCAGTATATGTTGTACATGTCTAGCTATGTCTATGTCTATCTACATTATCATAGTAGATATATTGTACAGGGCTGCTTATAATTCCCTCCCACTCATCCCACCCCCCACCTGGTCCATTCCCTACATGATCCTGTCCCTCTTCTATAGTGGGTACTTCCAACCTCGCCTTCCCCCAAGGATGCCCCCCCCATCAATCATCCCTCCTCTCATCCCCCTTCCCCCTATTCTGCTGCAGGTTGAGATATCCCATTTAGTATGTATGTCATTCTCTCCCTGAACCAAATTCAATGAGAATGTGGATTTGCCTTTCTTTTTCCTTCCTATTCTCCCCCTCCCTTGCAACCACTTCCCCTTGCTTCTTCTACATGAGATAGTTTACCCTACCCTGTCTTTCCCCATCTCCTCTTGCCACTTTCCTCTCTCACCTCATAATTTCATCCCTTGAGTATTTTCCCTTCCCAACAAATTCAGCCTATGCCCTCTATCCATATACACACACACATTCACATATGTATTCATATGACCACACACCCTTCTTCCATTATTTTCATACTGAGAAAGATATCATCACTCACAGTTATTGTTTTTCCATATAGGAATGTAAATAGTTCAACTTTGATAAGTTCCTTTTGATTTCTTTTCCCTGATTACCTTCTCAGGCATCTCTTCCTTCTTGTGTCTGGGTGTCAAATTTTCTATTCAATTCTGGGTTTTTCCTCAAGAATGCTTGAAAGTCCTCTATTCCACTGAATGACCATATTTTCCCCTGAAACAAAATACTCAGTTTTGCTGGGTAGGTGACCCTTGGGTTCATTCCCAGTTCTTTGCCCTCTGGAATATCATATTCCATGCCCTTCGATCCCTCAGTGTAAAAGCTGCCAGGTCCTGGGCTATTCTGATTGTGTTTCCACAATATTGAAATTGTTTCTTCCTGGCTGCTTGGAGTATTTTCTCCTTGATCTGGGGATTCTGGAACCTGGCCATAATATTCCTGGGAGTTTTCTTTTTGGGATCTTTTTCAGGAGGTGATCGGTGGATTCTTTCAACCTCTATTTTGCCCTCTGGATCTAAAATATCAGGGCAGTTTTCCTTGAGAATTTCTTGAAGGGTGATTTCTAGGTTCTTTCTTTGATCATGGCTTTCAGGTAGTCCAATAATTTTTAAATTGTCTCTCCTGATCTATTTTCCAGGTCAGTGGTTTTTCCCATGAGATATTTCACATTGCCTTCTAATCTTTCGTTTGTTTGGATCTGCTTAACAGCATCTTGATTTCTCATAAAGTCATTAGCTTCCACTTGCTCCAGTCTAACTTTGAAGGAATGAATCTCCTCAGTGAACTTTTGAGATTCTTTTTCCATCTGGCAAATTCGACTTTTTAAGGCATTCTTCTCCTCATTGCCCTTTGGGCCTCCTTTGCCATTTGAGTTAGTCTATTTTTTAAGGTGTTGTTTTCCTCAGTCAGGCTGTTGACCCTCATTTTATACTTTTCCTGCATCCTTCTCATTTCTCTTTCCAATTTTTCCTCCACTTCTCTTATTTGATTTTTAAAGTCTTTCTTAAGGTCCTCTATGGCCTGCAACCCGCTCATGTTTTCCCCTGGGGCTTTTGGAGCAGGACTTCTGACCTCACAGTCCTTTTCCCACTCTATGCCCCCAAAATAGGAGTCTAGGGTTGTATTTTTATGTTTCCTTTGCCTTGGCATGTTGCCACTTAATTGCTTGACTTTTGGGCTTGTTGCCACACTATGGCTTTAAGGCCAGATAGAGGAATTTTCGTCCCGAACGTGTGGGGGGCAACTTCCGTTTCTGGCAAGCTGTAAACCCACCCACGACTTCCACTCTAGATCACAATCCAGATCCAGGGAGGTTAAAGCAAGAGCGATTACCCCCCAAGACTGATC